>OX336389.2:190317349-190844100 GCA_946902985.2 Meconema thalassinum
TTGTCAATCATCGGACCGCTTGGGGCAGCTGATAACAACACAGGTACTGTAGTAACTCGCCTCCAGGCTTCCATTAAGATTTTTCACTCGTCTAAAACAAACGTCCGGCCTGTACTGGTTGCTGGTCATACTGCCCTCAATACGTAGGGGTCAAGATCACATATTCTATCCAATGGTGCCTCAAACCATCCCACTTGGTGTTTGACTACTATGGCGCTCAACAATACAAGCTGCTGTTAGGCTGTTACGTTATTAACCAGACATCTTGCGTATTATCCATATGACGGATCCATATGACACCATCACAATCACCCTCACTCCTCTCCACTATCCTTCCCTCGTCCTTCCCCACCCAACAGAGATCACGAGCTGGGAACCGTACAGTGCCCTCTAACACGTATGCGAACATCACTGTAGAACAGGGGCCTCGTCTGAAAACACTACATTTTCCAGTCGGAAGACCAACGACGGCGTTCACTTTTCCATTGCAATCTGAGGCATTTGGAGTTTCTGGACAATGGAATCCGACGCAACGGCATGTGTGCCCAGGCCAGCACGCAGCAGATGACATCGAACTGTCAACACAGACAGGTTCACACCCGTTGCAGTGTCCAGCGTCAAGTCAACCCTGTCGACGAAGCAGTACTGTGGCCATGCAGATAAGATGGCGTCACCCCATGCTTTGGTCTCATTGAGTGGATCTGTGCCTAAACGTCACTGGGCACGACCCTATTTTATGCACTGGTTCCACACACGCATCACTGCCGTAACAGCACGCCCTGCATGAGCCAATATGGCATGGTATGGCAGACCTTTTCTGGAGACCGATCATATTCCTCGTTTTAACTCACTTCCATGATAATATTCCAGCCTTTTTTTTAAAGTCGGTGAAGCATATTGACACTTGATTTCACGTTTCCACTTTGACTGAGTTTAGCACAACACTGACCTTTCTGGTTACACACGAGAGGGCGCCGCTAGTCCAACGTTTACGACACCTCTCTGCAATTGTAACCTCATACTTCAGGTACACTGGTCCATCTATCCTCACAGATTGGATTCATTCGGGGCATTCCTTCATGTTATTTGCGATTTTCATAAACCTTGGTGTAGTATCTCACGGATTTTGATCAGGCTTCGGATTCCCAGAACTCTGGAAATTAACCATGTCAAGTCCTAGGTTAAATATTTTCGCTCTCAAATATCGTAATTTTAAAACATGATAACGTATCACTTCTGAACAAAAGTAATTGATAAATATTAAACAGCAGAAAACCATGTAACAATCAAAAAATAATGTCCTGAATTAATATTACTTATATTTGAGAACTTAAGCACTTTTTGAACATAAAGAGAAGCTATTTAGAACCATATAGTCATATTTGTTTTATAAGTGTATGTTCCGTGTATGATGATACACAAGCTGCAGAAACAATTATTGTAAATCGTACTATGTTCCTATGAATTGCGATGAGAATCGGATGGGGTTTGTGTGAGTATTTGAAGGATAAGTTTCTGTCTGCACCTCCTATTGACTCAAAACTTCTGTGATCACATTGATTCTCTAATCACAGTTATCTACGATTGGAATAGTTGCCCAAGGACCTGAAATAATGTAAAATCTCTGTGTTTCCTTGGAATAAGTGTTAAATAATCAGGAAAAAAAATACTCCTAATGTAAATACTTGGATTCTTTCCCTAGACGTCTTAACGTGCTACGACTTGGTTCTCAAAATGGAGTGAAATTAATATTTCAGTTACGGATGTGCTTAGAGATCTGCTGCATGATACAGGAGCAAGGGGAATGTAGGATACTGCATGGTGCAAAGAAACGTTGTTTTACAAATCAGGGGATATGAGAGGGTACAATTACAAGTATTGTCAAGGTCTGCGCTGAATATCTTCGGCGCCACACGCGCATAAAAATTTAAGGTCGGTTGCCCACCTCCCAGCCACTCGAGTGCAAACGTGCCACATTGTTTTTGCTGAGGTGCTGACCGCATGGCCGTCCTTGTGTCTTTCTTGAGACCTTCCGTATGGCACGTCCACACTCGAGCACCTAAGAGGCCAGCAGCCGACTTCAAGTTTTAAGGTGTGTGCAGCACCGATACCAATTACCGCAGACCTAGATTCTGTACGGCTCTCAGCTCATGAACTCGGCGAGGAATACGTTTACGCCACGTGAGTCACAGTGGCTACTAACTTACTACTACTACTACTACTACTACTACTACTACTACTACTACTAGCGGTCCGGAAAACATTCACTTGATGAAGTTCAACGTGAAATTGCTAGTTCTGACTCCTATCGATACTACTGAAGAAAACTGCACACATGGTAAAAATGTACACGTACACGTCTTATACTACAGTGGTAACATAATGACTAACTGCCAGTGTATACTGATATGATGCCGCCTTCGCGCCGAATGTCTTCACATTTGCGAACATCTCGTATATCACTCGGAAGCGCTCTCTCTCACACCCTCACAATCACCCTCACTCCACTCCACTTTCCTTCCCACATCCTTCCCCACCCAACACACGTCACGAGCTGGGAACCGTGCAGTACCCTCTAACACCCCTTTGATTTGCGAAACAAAGTTTTCCCGCACCCTGTATACGTTTACTCCGCTATGCTGTAAACGAGCGACATGAACGTTTGGCTTTATCTTCCTGTACGAACTAGCTCCAACCCTGTTCGATTCACTCGAATGTTAAAATAACATAAGCTACTCTGTAACTGTAAATTAGTACCAGCTGCCATTATAAAGTGACATCAGTCGTTTCATTAGCTATAAGTGCAAAGTAATCCGCGTCCTGTGACATGTTTGCTTTTGGCTGTGAGTTTTAAAGGCTTTTAAAAAACAGATATGTTGATGACTCTGTAATGTATCCAGCTCAGCAATTAAGTACACCAGACACCACAATTTAGAGAAGAGAGTGAGTGATTAATCCTGTCCTCGTAATTCGAGTTTTAACATCCCACTCATTTTTAATGTAATCTATCACTCTGGGGATCTCCTTCAGTACCGTGTTAGATTTTTGACTGTGGGATTGAGAACCAGTGCTTTGTCCCTCGAAGAGTCTGAAGTCATGAGTGGTAGGGTGAAGTAAGGTTATTTGGAGATACAGGTAATTTGGTGATAAACTTTTAAACGAATGCCACCACAAAACCTATTCTATTCTTGAGCTCGCCTGTTGTCAGCAGAGAGTCATGGGTTTTTCCTTTGCCCCGCGCTCAGGAAGTGTATAATACTTAGACCCTTTTACTTTTGTGGTGGCATTCGTTTAAAAGTATATCACCAAATTACCTGTATCTCCATATAACCTTACTTCACCCTATTTCCGTTTAAGGCACATTTGGAGCCTTATGTCACGATGCGCACAATGACTGTTACAACTGTTGTAAGAAACATGTCCTCCATTTAAATAAAAGGGATACAACCAGTATATAACTGTCAGGTAAACAACTTATAAGATATACCCATATTTTGTCTTTGAAAACCCATTTTGCCACTCTACTAGCAACTCTAATTATGATAATTTAATCATAATAGTGACAACACTGTTATTGTCTTCCGCTGGTTCCAGAAATTGATTTTCACGACCGCGTTGATGACCTCGTGGCGCTGTGGCTAGCATTGTTGGCTGAACATAGGCTACCAGAGCTCCCATATTCGATTCCCAGCTCTGCCAAGAATTTATAGCTTTAGTATGATCTTGTAGAGATTTAAAGCCATTATTTTTCAGTGTTGCCTATACAAATTGCCTTTTTGTAGCTTTTCAGTCGGTCAACACGATTGTGCCCAATGAATGGTCGGGGTACAAGATACAAATATATAAATACACTTCTGAAAAAAAAAAATACATGTTTTTCTTACTATTCACAATAGCCCAATTTAATTGTGAATAGTAACTAATTGCCTACATCAAAATGTCAATTAGTATTGTCTTGTATGGGGTCTCCCAGCCTTGTGATGTTAAATAGGTACCTGCCGGATGCTGTGGAGCGGAGAGGAGCTGGTCACCCTACCGGCCGTAAACGCTTGCTTTGTGATCCCTTGACACAGCCAGGGACTGTAATTGATATCACTTATGTCACTTATATCCGTTGTGGATACACAGTATGGCTCTTTGATCATTGATTGAAGACCAAGTAGGCTTCCAGCTATTAGGTTGTGTAATCTACTAGATCAAATACAGCGGTAGCTACGTCACTAATGCGCAGCGCTAGGCCATGGTGCCAAGCACTCTCCGGACTCGGTAGACTGGGTTCGAGTCCCACTGTCGGCCGTCCTTGAAATGGTTTACCGTGATTTCCCATTTTCAACTCCAGGCAAACGCTGGGACAATACCTCCTGACAGGCCACGACCGCTTCCTTCCACATCCTTGCCCAGTTTCATTCATCTTCATTCATTTCACCTCCCATTAGGCTAACTCCTCATGTAGTTGATGTCAAGAAGGGCATCCGGTCGTAAAGACTATCCGCCACATAGACTTTCATCGCATGTCATCCCCGACCCCGTTGGAAACGGGAATCTTAAGGGGTAGAAATACACATTGTACTAGATTGGAGGTCACCCGTTCAACTCTCACACGCGTCAGACGATGACAGGTAGACCTTTCGTCTACTGTATATGACTTGTACTCTATGAGAGAGGTGATTGCTTTTTAATGGAGAAATATTGAGGCAACATATCGATGATTGTGAAAATAATTAGTATTAATACACTTACTACTACCTGCCTACTCACAACTTATAGTACTTGTGTACTAGAAAGAGTAGGGTAAAGTTTGTTTGTTGTGATTCATTTACGGGGTTTCTGACAGCGTGGTACTGTAACCATGGGTAGTTGTGTGTGCAATTGTTTTATAACCTGTGTTCTTGTGTTTGCTGTATAAGTGTGATTATATGTAATTGAGACCAGGAATGGGAAGTAGGCGCCGTGGCCTTCAGGTAGGTGCCATCCTGGCATTTTCCTAGTGTAGAGCTGGGAAACTACCAAAGACAACTTCTAGGATGGCTGGGCTAGGAATCGAACTCAGTTTTTCTCAATTTTGCCTCACGAGGATTTGTGTACCCCGTTTCTAACCTCTACCCAGAATTATTTTTTTTGGTAGAGCTGGGAACCGAATCAGGAACTCAATGATGACAGTCAAGAATGTACAGTACCACAAGAAGGTCGTAACGTAAAGTGAAAGTTGAGGGAAACTAATGAATCCTCTCAAACCTAGAGAATGTGAATTCAGAGACTTGGAAGGAGATAGAGCCATGAATGGGTGAAAGGAAAGGAAAAGAGAAGAGGAGAAGATCCATCCCAAAGTCACTGGAAAACAAACCCAGCTCAGGAATCCCCCCAGATAGCAAATTCCTGAGCTCCCTGGCTACAAGCCCTTGGTGGCGTGTGGGCTAGGGTCAGGCAAACAGCTCTTCAGTCCGATCGATTTCACAGGTGAGAATAAACAACGGAAACTCCGCTTTCGGAACTGCTATTTTCGGTACCGTGGTATCGAGAACGATCATTATCGGCATTCTCGTTTGGCCAGCATGGCCTGGTCATAAGATACTGAATAGGATACAACAGCACATATTGTACATAATGTATGAAAACCATTCATTCCATTGACTTAGCATAATCAACTTATATTGGTCTCACGTAGATGATAATAATTTAAAATCAATTCCACAAGCTTGCCAGCTCTGTAACGAGTATATATTGGAATAATCCTACCTGAAAATTCATCCAACATGTCTTCGTTCTGTCACTAGCTTTCTTTTCTAATGATTTGATACTTCAATATGCTAGTGTCTTCCTTAGAGAGAGAAGTCATGTTGAGAGAAATACCGTATTGATATTGTTATGAAATAACACTGTTATACATTTAACGGCCGTAAGAATGAGGAATTATTAATATTCTGGGGGTAACATAGGGCTTTGACTTGGTTCCTTCCGAATCCTCGGCTCAAAATACACGTCCTAATACGGACACTAATAACACAGATAATCAGAAAAAATATTATATTTTATCTACTGTATAGCCTATATACAGTACACAGCCACACACTAAGTAGCCTATTCGACCACCTCGTGGTGTACCGGCTAGCATTCTTGGCTGTGGCCCCGCAGGTCCGCGTTCGGTTCCCGGCTCTGCCAAGAAACTTTAATTCTGGTTTGTGGGATGGAACGGGGTACATTCAGCCTCGTGATATGAAACTGAGGAGAGGAGGGTTCGATTCCCATTTCAGCCATCTTAGAAGTGGTTTTCCGTGATTTTCAGCTTCTACTCCAAGCAAATGCCAGGATGGTTCCTAACATAAGGCCACGACGCCTCCTTCCCAATCCTCATCTGAATTACAAATACACACATTACTACAGACACCTCAATAATACAGGTTACGAGACAAATTCTACACACACCCAAGTACACGGGACTAAATGACCACGATGTCCAGGCTTTTGAAATGAAACAACAGCAACAATAAGGGCCAATTAAGACAATATAATGATGGATAATGAAGACATCAGATACTCTAATACAGCGACTTCAGTGAGCCTCACCGGGTGAGTTAGTCGTGGTCGTTACGACGTGGCTGCTGGCAGTCGCTCTTATCCGGGAGGCGAGGAGGTTCGATTCCCCCCGCCGGCAACCTTGAAGATGGTCTTCTGTGGTTTCCCATCTTCCTTCCAGGCAAATGCCGGGGTTGGTCCCTAACTATAGGCCACAGCCGCTACCTTCCAATTCCTCGTCCTTACATTCAAACTTTCCTCCCCAGACAACACTCCATACGCGACGGTACTAGTAGCTCACCCAAAGGGTGTCCGCTTAGAAGCAGCTACAAATTGGCGAGCCGAACATGTCTTCGGACACTCCCGGCACTAAAAGCCATACGCTAAAAAAAAGTGAGCCTCGGTTCTCCTCTTTCAATCGACATTGGCGACAACGCAGCATCGAGAATAAGGAATCCCAGTGTAATTGTTGTTTCCTTTGAGGGACTTGGACATCCTGATCAATTTATCCCCGTGTACTTGGGTGTGTAGAACTTGACTGATGGTCTGTGTTATTGTGGTGACTGTACTAGTGTGAGTATTTGTAATTCAGCTGAGTATTGGGAAGGAGGCTGCCACGGCCATGGGGGGCAGTGTGTGAGTACACCCAGGGTTACACTAAGCAGTCTATACTTAGGTTCACATCCTGGAATTTCCTTGGAGTAGAAGTGCGAAACCACAGAAAACCATTTCCAGGATGGCTGAGGTGGGAATCGAACTCCCCTCTTCTCAGTTTTGTCTAACGATGCTGAGTGTACCCCGTTCCAGCCGTAGACCACAATTGAATTCCTTGTCTGAGAGCGGAATCGAGCCCTGACCTCCAGGGCGACAGCCAAGAATGCTAGCCACTACATCACGAGGTGATCAAATCCCTGTATTATCGATACTTAAGATTCTCACTCAGCGGAGAGACTTGACCTTATGTGTCTTTCTTTGGTGGTAAACTGTACCCGCCATGTGGAAGCTTGCGATTCGAATCAGAACTAAAACTAATTAGCCCGTCCTAAGTGTAGACCACTTAGTGTTACCCTGAGTGGAGCATGCGTGGTTGACTACTCACACTCTGCCCTTTTAGGGCCTTTAAGGGGATAACAAGGAAATGTAGGAGAGGCCTGACCCCTGGAAAAATGAAGTTATCAGGAATGGTAAGACAAAGGCCAATTAGACACATCCTGTGGTCTCGGGGTTCGTATTGAGGCTCCAGTCCCAAACCTCCTGGGTTCGTTGTCCACCTCCATCAAGAAATGTAATTGTAGTCTGAGGGTTGGGACGGGGTACGTTGAGACACATGAGGCAGAACTGAGAAGAGTTGAGTTCAATTCCCACCTCAGCATTCCTATAAGTGGTTTATCGTAACTTTCCACATCTATTACAAGTGAATACCGGGATAGTACCTAAATTAAGGCCAATGGTGCCAAATCTTATCTCAAATTGCAAATACGCACATTAGTACAGATATCACAAAGACACAGGTTATCAGGTGGATTCCACACACACCTGAGTATCTGGGGCTAAGATGTCACAAGCCTCGAAATTAATCAACAAAAACTATGACTCATCCCTACTTGAGCAGTTCACAGAGATGTGAAGTGGTCAGCGGTACGGAACGAAATACTTCGTCTTTGAATAATTGACACTGAATAGTACCTCTCCAGTTCGTGTGCTGCAAACTTCTCTCTGTAACCTGTTCGCTTGGGAAGAATTTTTGAAATGAATTACGAGCCGAAGTGATACTGTCTGACCTCTAAAAACTAATTTCGAGTCAGGAATGCAGCACATGTTGGGACATTATTCTAATTACACTCCTCAAACAATGTGAGAGTCCAGTTCCAAGAAATGCTTCAAATTAAATAATTTCCATCCCAGTACACTGCATATAGGATACCTTTGTGAAACCAGAGCAGGAGAGAAAATTTTAGTGTGACTATACGCGTACAGAGTACAGTATTAGATTATCGAGATACGACACCCAAATATCATTCCATTACTCTCTTGCATATTCATACTTCACTGAACATTTTCTCTTGATACCGTTGTTTACAATTGAGCAACCTTGTTCACTCGGCCGGATCTTTCATTTTCCACATCCTTACCTCTTCTGCTCTTTGAAATATTTAAAAACATAGAACATTGTAGATCTCGAACAACCCAGTAATGACAGAATAAAAATTAACTACTTAGCTTCACATCCTGAGGCCTAATTTATATTTATATATTCATCGTATGTAACCTGGGCAACGAAAATGCTTACAGGCTCCATGCGTAAATTGCTAGCGTGCGCTCCCAAGCGGACACTTGTGTGAGAGAGAGCCAAGATGGACGTAATTTTGTTTTTCTCGGTTTAAAAATATGAAACTCTAACCTCTGCCTGCATAGGGTAAAATAAATTGGAGAAAGTAGTGACACATAGTATGCATAACAAGTAGTTCAGTGAAGACATAATATATCCTATTTTCGTGTATTCTGCTGTGCTTCCTATCTCATAACTCTCCCGTCAATTAAATGGATTTAACGTGTGATAGACGAAATGCATTTTGAATTATGACTAACGTTGTGTTAAAGTACAGAGCAATATCAACATTATAGTCATTTTTTGCAGTATATGTAAATACAATTTAAGATAGCAAGCCCCATTTCAAACCAAAGCTTTCAAAATTGTTCATGATAACCCACATCAACCCAGTTCCAGCACTGGGTAGTACGTGTTCAATGTGACACGATGAGGCGCTACCTACAATGTATGAATACAACATTAAAAATATACAAGTTTATCAACTTTACCAAAAACCGATTCAATAACACATGAGTGAATTATTTCAGAAATTAACATGCATATCATGTCTAGTTAACCATACTAGAAAAGTGAGCCAGATGACCTCGATGTTCCGTCTATTGAAACAATCATCCCCACCACAATGATTCTTAATACGTTACGTACAAAAGTAAGCTATTCGATATTTGGAATCTAGTAGTACTGACTACTTCCATGGAGAGCGCATCATTGTAAGATGAGTCACATGCATTCCTTTTAGGGAAAGTCATATGCACGGCTTTTATAATTTATTAAAAGTAAGCTCGACTATTCAGTGACAGCATATTAAGATTATAGTAGTATTTATCAAACAAATCTTCCCACAATCTCTCCTAGGGGTAGATGACCTACATGATTCACCCCTTAAAACGCTACCAACAACAATTGGTGTAACAATGCACTTAATAGCTAAAGTTTCTGAAAGGAAGCAACATATTTATTTAGCTATAGCTTAACACAATAGTAGTTGACCTCTATGTGGATTTTGACTAAGCGGAACATTCAATAACAAGTTAGAGGAATTAGAGGAGTTAGGTGAATTCATGCATGAATAATCGACATGTGCGCCATCTGTGATCTATGGGAAGTAAGATATATATTGATCTATATATACCTGTAGGTTGAGACTATAGTAGTGCTCCACTATACCAAATATCATAGAGATCGGATAACTACGTGACAAGTTTGAAGAATGTATGCCGTAAAAACTGGCATGCGCGCCATCTACAGGGTCTTTCATATAAAATAAGAGTGCCAAGCGGCGGCTTTGTTAATCGCGGCTGCGGTCACCTTGGCCGAGTTTGTGGCGTGCCAAGGCCCCCTGCTTTAAGCATGTGTGCACTCCTATATGATGCAGCGGCCTTGCTAGCGTGTGTACAATGCTGAAATCTTACTTTAGTTAGTTATTGTTGATGAAGCCGAAACCCCTACTTGTGCTAATTTTGTGAGTTATTAATTCGGAGACCGTTCAAGATTCTCGCCAATGTCATCTAGCTCATCCTCTGTTAAAACTGTTCGTGTGCGGGCATGTTTTTTATTGAGCACCGAGCCAGTAGTATCAAACTTATTTGCAATTACGTGAATTTGTGCTAGCGAAGGTGGCACTTCATCAGGAAATTGCCGAACAAATGCATCACGTACCCGCCGAGCCGACTCGTACTTAAAATAAGTTTTACATACAAAAAATACGATGTTGCAATGACAACTGTCTCACCATGTTAGCATCTGAGGTTTAGACTGGCGACTGAGCACCTGCACGCTTATTGCAAGGTCAAGTTTGGTAATGTCAATCTGTTATTTATATACAGTCCATCAGAACTGGAAAAAAGCAGCCCTCGTATGTACTATGCGCGTGCTTTCAATATACAGCAGGGGGCCGTGGCGCGCAACAAGCTCGGCCAAGGTGACCGCAGCTGCGGTTAACAAATCCGCCGCTTGGCGCTCTTATTTTATATGAAAGACCCTGTATATGTGTAGGATGAGACTATAGTAGTGCTCCACTATACCAAATGTCACAAAGATAGGATCACTCCGTGACGAGTTTGAAGAATTTATGCCATAAGAACTGGCATGCGCGCCATCTATATTGCATTATATTTAAGCCATATAGGGTTGTACCAGTAGATACTGATTATTATTTTTGTTCAATATGTAAACCTTTACTCTGATTGCTTGAATCTGGTACGAGAAAATAAAACACTGTATGTTTTTTTAAATTTTTTTTACATCACCGCCATCTTGAATTTTGAAAATATCAATTGAACATTGGATCATTTATTATAATTATCTCTGAAAAAAATTCGCTGTTCAACTTTCTATGTCCTACGATATTAGACTGTCAGAAATGCCATTTTATATCCTACTTGAATTTCTCGTGGCCACCACGTAGTTCTTGTATTTATCAGGTTTCAGAAAGTCACACAGTGTCCTAAAGTTTAGCTGAACATTAAAACTAGATAAAATGATCAGGGACTTTGCACGTTCGCCTTAAACATGTGGCATGGAGTGTTGCTCGCCATCTTTGCACAAGCAACCATGCTGTTAACGCCACATAGGTTTTTGATTGAACGTAAAATAACAGAGTTTATTAGACCAAGAGTATCTTATTCTGCATTTGCCTCTCAGTGTGTTCGGAAGATAAAGTTTGGTCTGGGGTTTGAGCTTATGGCACATGCACGTCAGTTGGAGCCGGTATTGAAGGGACAATCATCGGAAGCCTGGCAAAAAGTTAGGCACAGTTCGAAGTATCAGCAGCCCTGAAAGTGCCACAAGTTATTTGCTGGCTTTGATGACTGTTTCAAGGAACAAATGATGTTAATCGTAGACCCGTACAGGGCCATCCAGCGGACACAAATCCACAACTGGACTGGTATTTGCCATTAACTGTACGGCGAAACCAGATGATGACTACTCAGAACTTGCTGCTGCCTCAGGAGTTGGCATATCTCAGCAGTTGTTGTTTCATTTGAGAGACTTGGACATCGTGGTCATTTATCACGGTGTGCTTGTGTGTGTAGAATTCTTCTAATAACCTTTGATATTGTGGTGCACGTAGTTGTGCGTACATTTTTCATTGAGGTAAGGGTTGGGAATGAGGTGTCCGTAGCTCTAAGTTAAGACCTATCCCGGCATTTGCCTGGAGTAGAAGTGGGAAAAACACGGGAAACCACTTCCAGGATGGCTGAGGTGAGAATCGAACTCCCATATTCTCAGTTTTGCCTCACGAGGCTGAGAGTACCCCGTTCCAGCCCTCAGACCAGAATTAAATTTCTTGCCAGAGCCAAGAATCAAACCCGGGCCTCCTAGGTGACAGCTAAGAATGCTAGCCACTATGTCAATAGTTTTTTTTGTCGTGTAGCCTCCTGAGAGGCCGAGTGCAGGTCTTTCTATTCGACGCCCGTGGGCGACCTGCGCGTCGGGATGAGAGATGGAATGGATGAAGATGAATGAAACTGGGCGAGGATGTGGAAGGAAGCGGCCGTGGCTTGTCAGAAGGTACTGTCCCAGCATTTGCCTGGTGTTGAAAATGGGAAACCACGGAAAACCATTTCAAGGACAGCCGACGGTGGGGCTCGAACCCACGCGTCTACCGAGTCAGCAGAGAGCTTGGCCCCATGACCTAACGCCACGCTTTAGCCAGCGTAGCCACTACTGTCGGTTACGTCAATAGTAAGCAATAGGAAGTGATAATTTAACGGTTGCATTTGAGCGATATGTAATTATTGTCTAATCTAATGTTAAGGAAACTCTAAAGGAACAAATCCAGAA
The DNA here is from genome assembly GCA_946902985.2 of Meconema thalassinum. Classification (NCBI taxonomy): domain Eukaryota; kingdom Metazoa; phylum Arthropoda; class Insecta; order Orthoptera; family Tettigoniidae; genus Meconema; species Meconema thalassinum. The sequence continues at coordinate 190,329,981 of OX336389.2, forward strand.
CCAGCACCATGCAAATGGTTGTTTTCGATGGTTGCAGTGCTGCAACCTGTAAGAAACAGTAGGTGCCAACATTGCCGCTACCCGTGATTAATTTGTTGATAATAATTTTGATTCATTTAGCGACGTAGTGACATCATGGTCATTAACCCCATGTACTTGGGTGTGTGTGGCGTATGTCTGATAAACTGTGTCATTGTGACAGCTGATGTAGTGTGTAGGTTTTGTAATTTAGGCTAGGATTTGGAAGGTGTCGACAATTCTTATGCCTCTCTGCGGTGGTGAACTTGTAATTGTTGTCATACATGTTTTCACACACTGCTGAGTGTTTCCCATGTTTGTTCGTGTACCTGTGTTTTTAGCCTCTTTTCATTTATGAGAAAACTAGCAACCCACCCCGACTTAGTCCGGTATCTTTAGCGGTTTACTCAGCGCAAGCTTTAAAGGCGTATTGTTTTCGATTTCAATGATTCGTTTTTCGTCTCGACATGATGGGTTAAAATCACTGGCTGGACTATTAATTAAATTATCATAGAGATAGCATGTGCAACGAATTCTTGTCAGACGTAACCTAAGAATGGCGAGGTGCATGAAACACAAATCCCCCTTCCGTCCTATCTAAACTTGACTGTGTATTCTACGGAACGAACATTTCTCAGGCTAAATGAAGAAAAGACGAGTGGCACGTCCAGGGAAACTCCAAACACAACCACTCTTCTCTGAAGTCTTAACTCGACACCGACGATTATGGGCACATATGCTCGAAACGACTCAACAGTTTGCTGCTGGCTGTAATTGGGGTGATAGGTTCACTCACTAGCTAGCTCGTAAACTGTCGTGGAAGCTAGTAATGGAGTGGAGATTGTTGGAAGAAATGAAAACGTAAAGACACTTACAGTGGGCGATGTATTGAAGATAGATATACGCTGTCGCGGACTGTTTTGTAGGCGCATGGATGGTAAGTCTTTTTCGACTTTATTCACCGAAATCGTTTCTGCTCGGCTTCTTTTGTTCATAAATACATAATTTTCCACAGAAACCTTCCTCGAAAAATCCTTTACGGAATTCTGAAAACTGTAGCACAATCCATCTAGTGGTTCTCGACAACCCGGAACATCCAAAAATCGGGGACTTTGTTTTATACTAAGTGGAGATAGGCTTATGAGATCACCTTGTGTACGTGTGTGTGTGTGTGCGTATGTGTGTCTCCCCTAATAACATCTAAACGACAGAAGCGATTTCAATGAAACTCACTAAGTGGATACTAATTACATGTCTGACCTCGACCGTGCCTTTGAAATTTTGATACGTTTTACCAATCCAATATGGCGGCCGCAAGAAATATTTCACTGGAAGTCTATATATCTGCAACAGTAACATATACCACTCTGGAATTTTGTACGGTGATAGAGGGCACTACTAGAAGTTCATATATGTAATTTGCATAAACCTGTTAAGTACAAAACGAACATGGCGGCCAAGCGAATTTGAAACATTTTTATAGACTTTTCTCGTGATTTCACCATTCGAGCACAGTGAAACTTTGTGCAGCAAAATATACATATTGTAATTCACTGACATCTAATATAGTTCAATTGTTTTCATAACCAAAAGATGGTGGCTGTGCTAAATTTTTAGATTTTAGTTTATCCTGTGTCCTAATCCTGCGATTGAAGTGAACGTTTGAATGATGAACTTTCGCAATAACCTTCATCTAATGGTACATATCTCTATGGCCTACATATATAACAATCCAACATGGCGACCATCCGAAATATTTAGACGGCTCTCAATATCCAGGAATCTATTGCAGAAATCAAACAGAAATTTTGTATATTGATAGAGGCTATTAACATAAGTTCACCTATGGGACTTTTAATAACTTGGTGAGTACATAAACAACATTGCAGCGATGCGAAATTTGAATAATTAAATGGAATTTTCACGTGAATTTTCAGCCGAGCGTTGTGAAACTTGGCATGGTTTATCTTTATACAAGCCTTAATATACTGACGTCTAATTTAATAGAATTTCACGAGAGCTTAAAAATGGTGACTGTGCATTTTTTAACTCGTTTTTATTTTTCGTGTTCTATGTAAGACCAGTAGGATATATGAAAATAAGCTATTTATTTCTTCGCGGAAGTACTTGTTGTACCGTACGTCAACTCTCTTAACCCTATGTTACCGGGTGAGTTAGCCGTGGTTGGCACGGCGTGGCTGCAGGCAGTCGCTCATAACCGGGAGGCGAGGAGGTTCGAATCCCCCCCACCAGCAACCTTGAAGATGGTTTTCTGTGGTTTCCCATCTTCTTTCCTGGCAAATGCCGGGGTTGGTCCCTAACTATAGGCCACAGCCGCTACCTTCCAATTCCTAGTCTTTACAATAACTCTTTCCTCCCCCAGAAAACACACCACACGGGACGGTACTTGTAGCTCATCCCTTGGGTGTGGGCACAGAAGCAGCTACCTAACTCTGGCCAGCCGAACATGTCCCCTCAGACTCTACCGGTACTAAAACCCATAAGCTAAAAAAAAAAAAAAATTACTATGTTGCGGGCAGTTTGCGTAGTAATCTGATTCTTGGCATGAAAACATGTGCTTTCCTGACTGAGTGCGGGTACTGTTTTGTTTGGTTGCTTTTGTCGTTTGATAAGGGTGTTATTTGTACAGATCGTTTAGTGTGAGCCTTTGTTTCTTGAAAATATTAATTTTTTTTAAAAGGTAATTTTTCATAAAATGTAAGTGCACGTATTTGTCATTCTTTTCGAGTGGTGAAAGCAGCTCTTTTTTCACTTCTCTTTTGTTGTCTTAACAAAATTTGTTCAATCGCTTTCGGATGGTCTGCATTTATTGAAAAACATTGTCTTCACTCACATAGTTTTATACAGTCCACTTCAACACTTGTCAGTTTTATATAGACCCGCAGGAGAAAGTAAGGTTCGTTGATATTAGCCACATCGGGTCACGGCAGTCTATGAGATGAATGAATAGTGAGCAGACGTGTCTCGCAGCAAACAGCAAATGGCTTAAGTACCCAAATGTTGTTAAACTAGTTTGCAGTGAATGTGGATGTGAATGAGCGTACATAATATAAACACATTCTGTATATCTAGTACTCAAGACGTAATCTAATTTGGATCAAACACGTTTTTCACTGACTTGTTATAAAATACAGTATTCATAACGCATTCGAATTTCAACCAGTTCAATAATTATCATCGCCATCAACATGTCCCCTCAGACCCTATCGGCACTAAAACCCATTAGCTAAAAAAAAAAAAAACTATGTTGCGGGTAGATCTTAAGATATTCGCCTCTGTAACCTCTGCATTTGTGGGATCAATGGTATCACATGTATTGTTTTCTGGTGGAGTTTAATTTTTCGCCCTATTTAGTTGGGTAAAAATATGTGTTGACGAATTTAAAAGTAACAAATTGAGCATTATTTAGGCACTACAAAAATTGGCTCTTGAAATTGTGTTTTGCCTTGTTTTATGGTAAAACTATTGTACTTCAGCTCATACCTACTGATGACTAACATTTGAAATAGCAAATAATAGTTTTTTTGGAGAATATGGCAGGTGTCCCCCATATATTGCTATAAAATAAAGCAATAGGACGTCTTCTAGGCAACGGTGACACTGCGGCAAATCCTTCCAATACTGAAGGTTGATCGTTCCTACGAAGATTTCTTTCAATCATAAGAGCTTCTCATAGCCAACATTAGTCTTGTTATTAGTGGATATTGAAGGTTTGTCAGCGAATATGGAAGAATTACTTAGCTAATTTTGCCAGAAAAATAAGTGTAACATACATTTCACAGATCTGTAGACCAAGGGCGTCCTAAATTAAAGGTCGAACGTCCATATCGCATCAACAATATGGCAGCGTAATATGTAACCACTCAAGAATATATCGAGGTTTTGACCATCGAATAGATTAGTAGCACAGAAACATCATTGTACAAACCTCGGAACTCCAACTTTATCCTCGAAGGACCAGGAAATTTTCAGAATCAGGAACTTGTGATAGGTGGCATCAACAGCCACAACAGTACCTACGGATATGATGATGATGATGATGATAGACATGCAATTATGATTTGGAGAGGCTGATATTGAATGACGCTCTTACATGATAGCAAGATTTTCATCCTCTCTTTAAATACTGTGAGGAGGAAGCATGGCCGGATGTCATCTTTACTAGCGATGACATACATCGACAGTGTGTAAAAGGCATATGCTGGGACATCACAATCACACTGTGTTAGGTAATTGCAGCGATCCAACCACAAATAATCCCTATGCGACTGAGTTTTAATTTCAAGAAATCAGACTGGCACACGTTTGAAACAGAGCTGGATGAAATGTTCTCTACTCTCAGTCCACAGCCTGAGATTTGTAATTATTTTCTAAAACCAGTAAAATAATACTCACTACTTTCAACACCAGCCTCCGTGGCTTAGGCGGCAGCACGCCGGCCTCTCACCGCTGGGTCCATGGTTCAAATCCCGGCCACTCCATGTGAGATTTGTGCTGGACAAAACGGAGGCAGACAGGTTTTTCTCCGGGTACTCCGGTTTTCCCTGTCAAAATTTCATTCCAGCAACACTCTCCACTATCATTTCATTTCATCTGTCATTCATTTAATCATTGCCCCAGGCTTCGGCAGCCGGCACAGTTCATATCCTCCCCGCTTGATGGGGGCTTCATTCATTCCATTCCTGACCCGGTCGGAGACAGGAAGCAGGCTGTAGATTTTCATTTTCATTCACTTTCAACACCACGAAGCAGCAGAACAAGCTACATAAAGTGATTATTGCCAGAAGAGGCTAAGAACTAAAATATTGTCTCGCATTCTTCAACAACAAGGACACTTTCAATCTGCAAACACGGGTAGCTGGACAAGAATTGATTGCAAACACCTCAAAAGGAAAAATAGAAATCATGGGCTAAGCAAACTGAAGATAAATATAATGAGCAAATTCAGCCAATAGACATGGATACTTCTCTGACGTCATATTAATGACCTTACTAGACTTATTTGCATTGCTAAGTAGAGATCTCATCAAATATTAAGAAATATCGAACATGACAAATGTCAGAGAAAATCAAAACGAAGGAATGAACTTGAGAGGAAAACGTTTCCTGGCATTTCTGTCATGAGAAGGTGAAAGCGGACATTGACAGATGTAAATTTAGCGAAGCTCCAGGACTGGATAACATCTATGTGGAGCAGATCAGTCACTTTTAGGTTTGAACACCCTATATTGGCCACTAAAATTATGTAACTACTACTTGGAAAAACGTATGAAGAAAGACACGTGCAATATCCATTAACCCGCGAGCATTGGCGCATGGGTATTTTTGACTCTAGGCTTGAATATTGCTCTATATTTTCGTTTTGGTCAGCCCTTATTTCCTGTCGCTTGCTGTACCTTCCCTCCTAGCCTTGAACTTCACCCTGCAAAAGAAACATGTCCATAGCTTTTGGAACACTCAAGTTATTTCTATATTATTTTCGGTCGGGTCAGATTTACCCATGGCGCCAGTCCTCGCGTGAATATTTTCGGCTTACGTTAGTGGGGATAATCTGTGAGAAATAAGGGGGAAAATCCACCTTTTTGGGGGCAGCACAATCACATAGCTCATGTTCTTGTTAATCCATGTTTAGGGTCTAGCGACACCCTGGTTATCAGTTTCTTTGTTAAAAAAATCGAAATGACTGCTTTACCGCCATTATCAACGCCAATGATACTGTTACGAAAATTATTGCCATTTGTTCGCATGTTATATTTGAAAGATATAAATAAACCTCATTTTATATTGGGGATAGTTCATAGGAAGACACCAGGTGTAAAATTAATTCATTAAAATCCCCACGACTAAGACAAAAAGGGAGTGACACGCTATGGATCAAAATAACCTGGCGCCAGTCCTCGTGTTATATTTTTTCACGCCAGTTCTCAAGGGTGAATCAATCTGGTAACTCACCCAGGCCCCGGGCTATAAACGGGCATACTGGGCATTTGCCCAGGGCGCCAAATTTTAGGGGGCGCCGAAATTTAGGTGACGATGAACGCATGGAAATCTTTAGAAAGTAGGATAAAATAACTATAATTTTCGTGAATATAAAATTAAAGTAAGTATACATTCGTAGTATTTATGTTTAATCATGATTATATTATAATACAGTATTATAATATGATCAGTATTATCTCTAATGGATACTAGTGTTGGCAACAATGTAGGCAGTGATGCACGGTTGACGCTGTTGGCAATACTCATGGATTTACAACTGGCGCATGCGCCGCGTGATCTTGTCAACTTCCTAACCTGAAAGGTTTGATTTGAAATGTTTCTGTATATTGTACTTTTAAAATTTATTTTTTGAATTTGTAATCTTGGTTTTTAGTGTGATTAATGTATCAATAAATGGCTACAAAACTGTATGAACGACTTACTTTTCTTATTATTTCCTGTGATACAATATTAGTAACGTAGTTGTTTGTAAAAAAAAACTGTTATGCTATTTTTTATAACACATAAATGAGAAAAAGGGTGCCAGTAGACCATTTGTCCAAGGCGTCTACCATCATAGCCCGGGGCCTGAACTCACCCGTAGGTCGCTGAAACTATAGACCTACATATATCAGTGGCGGCGCGTTCTATATGTTCAGTGGTTCAGTGAATCCCCTAGAAATATATAACTCTTAGTAAAATGGTTAATCAAGTGCGTATTTCTTTAATTACATATGTAAATTTGCGCTCGGAGGGGTAATTTTGACATCAACACTCGGTTGCTCTCCGGAACCAGCGAAAAGGTTCAATTTCTGGATCACTGGCGCGCGAAGGGTTCAATTTCTGGATCGCTGGCGCGCGGCGGTGGGACGTAAGGAGGGAGCGATGGGCGCGGAGTCGTGTGAGGCAAGGGGGGTAAGCCGAGAACAAAGCTAAACTATCGCTGGAGAAAGGACCAGCTCAAGCCAGCGCTAGACACGATCTACCTCGAACCACTCCGCATTTAGCCGATGCAGCCCTAGGCGATGTATTGTCTCTAAGTGTGCGGTTTAAAATTTGTATGTTATGGTACGTTTTGAAGGGATTTTTATTTCACGATTTTGCGTTATAGATATAATTAACCGCAATGAACCAGAATATTTTTGTAACTACGATTTGTATAACATCAATAGGCGTACGTAGCCTATGTTTATGTAATTAATGTAAACTTTTAATTATTTAGATGTGCTCATAAAGCAAAATACGTCAAGATAAGAACATAAATAACAGTCTGCCTAACACGTTCTTGAAGCAGTGTTTTATTTTTGACCCGTCAGTTCAACCACCTCCGGAACAGTACCTTAGCGGATATCTTCTCAAGTCTGTGTTTATCGAAGTGCTCTATTGTATCTGGCGTTCGTTATCACGGTGTGTGGTGGTGTCTTGATGCATGTGTCGTGTATTCATCAGTGTGAAAATGAATACCGTTCGGTTTCTTCTGTAGAATATCTTTCCAATACTTAGTATAGAAGAAAAGTGCAAAATAAAGCAGCTTGGCAGGCCTCTTCCCTCCCTGAACATTATTCAGAAGCAAACTAGTGGAGGTAACGATTTTTGTAGATCATTTAAGCCACAGATTTACGAGAGGAATACTTGGCTATGTGGTTGCGATACCATTAATAGGCTTTTCTGTTTCCCGTGCTTGCTTTTGCTAAGGGTAAGGACACGAATTGGACAAAAACTGGGGTATCAGATTTCAGCCATTTAACACAAAAATCAATAAGCACGAAGCATCTATTACACATAAGAGTGCATGTTTAGATCTTTCAGTTGTAGGGAAAACAGATATTAGGCAGCAGCTAAGTAGCGCTTTCAGAAGGAATATTGAGAGGCATAATGATAGTGTCAGAAAAAATAGGTACGTGCTCTCGAAGATCATTGACTGCGTGAAATTCTGTGGTGAATTTGAACTTGCTTTGAGAGGTCATGACGAAACACTCGATTCAAACCATCCAGGCGTATTCAGAGGACTCATTAATTTTACGTCGGCATTGAATACCGTCGTTAGGGGTCATTTCAACAGTGCTACAGTCTTCAAGGGTACGTCGAAGGACATTCAAAATGACATTCTGGAATGTATGTTGCATGTGTGTCGCGAGAATATTTTAGCTGAAGTAGCTACTGCAGACTTCGTCTCCCTGATAGCAGATGAAACATCTGATGTGTCTTCAAAGTGTCAGTTAGTCATTGTACTTCGATATGTATTAGCTAATGGGAAGCCTGTTGAAAGGTTCTGGACTTTCTTAAACCCAGCAGGAAACGACGCCTGCTCATTAGCCGATTGTATAAAAGGACTCCTCACTCACGTAGTTGGAGAGCACAAAGAAAAAGTAGTCTCCCAAAGTTACGATGGTGCCAATGTTATGAGTGGCCGACACTCCGGAGTACAAACAATTGTAAGACAAGACTACCCATTTGCTTACTTTGTGCATTGTTACGCCCATCAATTGAATTTAATTCTGGCTCAGGCTGCTAGCCACAACAAAGAAGTGCGATTGTTATTTGCCACCATTGGAGAGATTCCAGCATTTTTTCTCATTCGCCTCAGAGAGTGGGCATTCTTGATGAGGTTGTGGGCAGAAGAGTTCTGCAGGGCTCAGCTACGAGATGGAACTTTAAATCAAGATGCGTTCTTACATTGCATGAGCATAAGGATGCAATTCTGGAATGCTTGGAGAAAATCGAAGACACGAGCAGACAAACAGCTACTATGAACCAAGCACGTGGACTGCGCCTGAAAATACAACAGCCAACGTTTACTTTTTGGTTAGAGTTCTTTTACAGTGTTATGCCTCACGTGGACATTCTATACAACCAATTAAAAAAGCGTTCTGCTAACCCTGTATCAGTGCGAAGTGCAGTAAGCTCCTTCGAAACTGCAATTTTGAAAGTTAGGGACAATGTTGACAGCATCGTTGTGGAGGAACATGTAGAAAACAACAGAGGGAAAAGAAGATGCGATAATAGTTATTACTCGAGAAACATTGCGGCGAAGGAGGTGTGTGACGTGCTTATAAATCACAGCAAAAAGAGATTCAACTTCTCCAACCACTTACTGGCCTCCACCTTCTTTGACCACCAATTCTTCCCATCCTTCCAAAATAATTTTCCAGAGGAGAATCTTACGTATGTTATTGAATCCTATCCTTTTCTTGATAAAAATAAACTGAAAACCGAACTGCAGGTGATTTATTCAAGAAGTGATTGTAAAGAAATGAAAGATGCAACTGTCTTCCTTGCTTTTTTGACAGAGAACAATCTCAAGGAACCTTTCGGAGAAGTGATGAAACTTTTGAAATTAATTATTACTGTCCCCATGACAACTTCTGAAGCAGAAATATGTTTTTCCACTTTAAAGCGGATTAAGACATTCCTGAGGAGTACAATGCATGAAGATAGACTGTCTGCTCTCGCTATGTTGTCCATCGAGAAGGAGATGACTCATAAATTAGTCGATTTTAATGAGAAGGTAATTGACTTATTCGCCGCCAGGAAGGAAAGGAGGATGGATTTCCTGTACACACACACGACAGCTGTTATACCAACGCCAGCAACGTCTTCAACATCAGACGAAACTGGATCAGCTTAAGGTAATTACACCTTATATTCTCTATCTTTCATTTCTCAGAGTTTTGTTAACTTCTTCGAGTTGCAATCGTGTGTCTTCAAAGGAAAGTCACCTTTCTAGTCATGCAATGTCACTATTTTACGTCTATGTAAACATCAAGTAACATTAAATTTGGCCACGTTATTTTTTAATGTAGTGAACCCCCAGATGTTTTATCCACGCGCCGCCACTGATATATATATATATATATATATATATATATGAGAACGGAGTCTAATTTTTGGGACGGTAAAATCGTGGAAAAAGAAAACACTACCAGAAGGAGATTCTGAACGCACTCCATTGACTTCGAGCGCGTGACTTAGGTATCCTACCTAGGCTAGAAGCCAGTATTCTTACGACTATCAAATTTAGCGCAAGAGAAAAGGGGGAAATACTGTGTGAATAATATGCAAAATATATACGGTATAAGGATTTATGAGAAAGCTTATTAAGCTCCAGAAGGGAGGAATGACGAATAACAACAGTAACCTGGCACTGGCACGTCACAGGGTGGTCAGCAATAGGGTCAGCCATTAGTCGCATACGGTACGTGTTCCAGTAGTGAGCAGCGTGCCGTGTATCCGTTTTTCAAGAACTGTGTTAAGTTCAAAAGGGAGTCGAGTGCTTCTTCAAGGAAAGGAAAAGTTTCGGGCGTGTGCCGAGGAACGTTTAAAACAGTCATTGAGTGCTAGTCGCAGTGGATAGTATATTTTCCTTCAACGATTGAAGATTAGAATGTGTCACGGCAGTGGACATTTGGACGTGTGGACACGTGTATTCGCAGAGTGCCATAATATGGTCCTTTGAACTAACTAGCTAACCAATCACGAGAAGGTTTCCTCTATAAACTGTCACAATTCTTGATTTGATTTCTTTTTCATGAGCACGGGAGTACGTATGAATTTGGCAAAGTGACCTATAGAAATTGGTTTGAGAGCTGAAGCACTCAGTTAAATTCTGTGCGGAGACAGAAGTGCATGGTCATTGTTTTTGTATACAGGGTGATTCTTATTAACGTTTAAAACTCTCTGTAGCGACGCAGATGGCATTGAGACAAGTAATTGGATATAGGACACTTAGGGTCGCAAGTGTCCGGAAATACCTTAAAAGTGAACCACAACTGTTTAACATATGACGTCATCAGTTGACGGCTCAGCTCGAGCGGTCAAGCCCGTTCTCCCTTACGCACACCAAAGCAAACGTTGAATATTATATCACTCTGGTTCCGTGTCCTGCTTCCAGTTGAAAGGAGAAGAGAGAGAGAGAGAACAAAGAAAGCTGATGGATAGACCCCAGATTTAAACCTCGAACCCCATGCGCCCAAGTCGCACACGCAGACTCGGAGCCAGAGAGATATGACATTCAACGTTTGCTTTGGATGCTTTGGTGTGCGTAAGAGAGCACGGGCCAGACCACTCGAGCGTAGCCGTCATCTGATTACGTCAGATGTTTAACAGTTGTGGTTCACATTTAAGGTATTTCCGGACACTTGCGACCCTAAGTGTTCCATATCAAATTACTCGCCTCAATGCCATCTACGTCGCTACAGAGAGATTTAAACGTTAATAATAATCATCCTGTATAACCTGCCAAGTGTAAAGTCTGTGAATACAGTAAGTAAAAGCACGATAGTTAAATTCTCTGGTTCACAAAAAAAAAAAAATGAGAGATGAGATCGTACCCTGAACATATTACCAGTCCCTTGGTAATGGATTACAGTCATTCTAGCAGAGGGTAGGATTATACCCTAGGTCCCATTCTGAAGGAGGAGGAATGGAACGTGATCCAAAGACGAAGCCTAGAGATCGTGGCAGATGATGCCAGAAAGCACGGGGTCTTCGCTTCGAGACCCATATAACCCAGCTGAAATATGCGAGTCCATGCCTGCGATTCTTTAATTTATCTGTACCTGTGGTCACATTGGATCTAGTCTTAGAGGGCCTCAAATATTCATTACACCATGAAATTGTAGGTAGGATTACCATCATTTGATTGTAACATGTTTAAGTTCAGTGCAGTAGGAAGTGTGTCAGTTAGCAGGTGCCAGGGAGCACACAACAGTTCTTTGTGGCAGCAGATTGTGCCAGAATTTAACAGGGAGCTTTGTGATTGAAAATGTAAGATGCCTCGCGGGTGGCCCCAACACATGGTGAACTGGTTACGGGCGAGAGCAGAGTTCGAGAGCTGTAAGCTTGTGATAAAATGAAACATAAACACGCATGAACAGAGGAATGTTAAATAGTGTCCAAACACATTGAAAGGGTAGACATCCATAATAATTATGGGTGCGACGAAGTCTTGGTTCGACGGTTCAGAACATTGTATTTGTGGAGGACATTCTTTTTGTTTACTTCATGCTGCTAGGCTAATGTAAAATTGAAACTGAAAATATTTTTTAGATGTTTAGTAGCTTATTAAGAGCACACGACAAACCTTGTATCAACTAGGAAGCCTAATGGGGCCATTATCTGTTAATTGAAGAGTTGTTTAGGTGAGTATGTTCCTTACAGTAGGATTTTGGTGATAATTAAGGTTAATGAAATGAAGTGTGAACCACTTTCTAAATTTATCATTATTATTATTATTATTATTATTATTAACGTCATGTGTTGTGACATCTCTAGTTACGCCTCGCGTGTTTAAAAGCGCGCAAATTATCAGTATGTATCACTCTGTCTAACGTTGTGTAACCCCTAGCCACATACTGCCTAGTTCTTTCGTATTGGCTAGTGATGTTGCTTACCTTGCATTTTGTTGTGTAAATTGTTCTGCCATTGGCTCTGCCAATATGTGAGGCGGGTATGAGCCACTCCCAAACTACGCATTCTATATTTCTGGGAGGCTTCTCTCCTCTCTGGGAGACAGAAGCTTATTCAGTCTTGGACGTGCCGAGATGTAGGGCGAACGTGTATATTCAGGCAGAGGTCCACCCTCATGGCGCAACAAAATGTGAGTACGGCTCAATGTATTTCTATCTAACGTAAATGTAATTGTTTTTATTCGGTGTTTCTTCTTTTGCTTAATTAACTCTTCTTTTCAAGATGTTACTGTTTGTAGTATAATCCTTGAACCAGATCTCCGGGACCTTACGTAATGTCATACGGCGGAGTCCTTTTTTTTGCTTTTGTTATGTACCCTCCTTATAGTTTATTTCTTTTGGGTAATACCTGTAAGATTCGAAAGTGTTGCATTTCTTCGTCTTGGCTTATGTAAGTTTTCTATCGAGCAGTGGTGCTCGTTTTTTGCGTCGGTGTCCCTTTTGGTGCCACAAACGTTTTGATTGATTGGTTGCTATTGGACCGTTGTTTGCGGACAGTATCTGTGAGGTAACGGGACTTATGTCCACGTCCCCCACTATATACATGTCCCTTTTGTTTATAGAATATATGTGACGGAGGTTAACTGGGATTTCTCCAGCTCCGATGTCATATTATTCTTTTATTTATGTCGCGTTGGTGTGGCATTACGTTGGAGTATTAGCCTATTTCTTTTTATGGCGTGCTTTCGATTTTTACCGGTCTCTTCCGTCCCAAGCCAATTGTAATGCAATGTATCTCCGTATATTTCATTTTCCTTTAGTTTGGTTTTTCTCTTCTGAATTTCGCCGTATTACATAACTTAGTGATAATCCCCCTTTTCTTCCCCTTCTTCCTATCACCGTGAGATCTCTCTCCCCTTTGTTTTACTCCCCTCACTCCTCCCCCTTCCCCCCGGTAAGTTTACATAACATCATGAAAAGCTTCGCGTCTTGTTGCAGTTCGATATTTGACTTTTGCAAGTTTGTCGTTTCTCTCTGCCTTTTGTAAGCTTCATTTTATTTCATTTCAAGTTCGTATCTTTTCGTTAGATTCATGTTATTGAGCTGTACTCAAGTTCAGTCGAGCTTTTTAGTTTTTTAAGTTTTTGAATTCTTAATTCTTGGTATTGGGTTTCTTTTATATTATTGATCTTATCTTAGCTTGCCTTTTCTTTGTTTTGATTAATTTGTTAATTCGTGTACAAGCTCCTTTTATTTTTAATACATTTCTATATTTTAAGTAATATTGCTCGCTTGTCTTTTCATTTCTTATATTTAAGTCCTTCCCTTATCCTTATCTCGATTTCGTCAATCTTGTCTTTGTTATGCAACAAAGGCACGATTAACACGCCTTTGGGTTTCTTTAATTAATTTCATGAGTTTTTTTTGCTCTTTTGATCACACTGCATTAAGCAATTTATTTGTTTTCATTTCGGTTTTTGAAAATCATCTTCTTCTCGCTCCGAAAACTTTGAGCCCAGCACAGGATCGAGCTAGACATCTTTTCTCCCGTCCATTTGCGACCTTGTTGATTTTTGACTTCCACTGTTTTTTATTTTACTCTGCTATTTTATTATGTAAGAGCGTAAGCGATGCTTCAAGTGTTATGAAAGATTAAATGAAAAGATCATTAGAAAATAGATAGCGTCATTGGACAGCAGCCATGGCGATTAATGAAAATATAAGTTTGATGAATTTGTGATGGAAGTAGTTCTCAAGGTCAAGTGGCATGTGATGTGATAAATTATTTTGGTGGAGGATGAATTGATCCTAGATGATATGGGATGATAAAGGACGATGAGAATTAATTAATTAAAAATTAATAGATAATTAATACAAGGGATAACTTAATACATTAACTAGCGGTAGTGCCCGGCTTCACCCGGTGGATTTATTTGTTTTATGGATGATAATTAATACTACTACAGAACTGGCACATGATACTTCTAACAGAAAATAAATATTTGTCAAATATAACTTTTTGTGATGGAGGTGGTGGTGGTTGTAGTGGGGGTGATAAGTAGTCACGTCATTTTCCCGTGGTGATAATAATGAATATGGAAACGGCTGTTTACTAACTACAGCACTGACACGTGTAATTTACAAACAAATTTTAAAATATGTTTAGAAAGAGGAGTAAGTGCCTAGGGCCTATATCTCATTGGCTGTTAGAAATGTCGAGACCAATAGTGTCGTCTTTTGTCGTATAGCGCCGTAGGAAAATAATCGGAACACTTCGGAAAACTTGGCTGTCCCGAGCTCCTTAGGTAGAATAGTACCATATATGGCCACATAGCTCTCAACGATAAGTTTCGGAATAAATGAAGGTAAATTTGAAAGCACCAACACTTATTACAGCTGATAACCTCAATGTACTGCACCAACACCATTGCACTTATACAGAGGCATAATATGTTCATGATAACTGATTTAAAGGGCCTAAGAAATCTTTTTGCACTAATTACTCCCAGTGACTGCATTTTATAAGCAGCGCAAGATTTAACTATTTTCGTAATTCTGCACCAGAGCACTGGTAGGGGCGACGTGATGCAGTCCGAATTGCCAGTCAACAATGGACTTCTATAAAATACTCTTACAGATACACTACTACGGACATGAATGATTCTAGGGCCTTAATACGTGGTTTTCAAGTTCAGTTTGTTTGTTATTCTAAATGTAGGGAATGGAGAACCTTGTCCAAAATATCAAGTGGACAGTGTTACCAGCAGGGTTTCAAAGTCTAAGTAAAATTTGGTGCAATAAGGAGGAACGGTGTAGATTTGTGATAATGGGCCTAAATGCAGGGAATGGAGTGGTCCGTCCAAAATTGCATGTAAACAGTGTTTCTCGCATGGTTCCAAAGGAAAAGTATACACATTTTGGTTCAGATCGGTGAAACGGTGTAGATTTGTGCCAAAGGGCCTAAATGCAGGGAATGGAATGGTCTGTCCGAAATTTCAAGCAGACAGTGTCACTCGTCTGGATCCAATGGGTAAGTATGTGAAATTTGGTTCAGGTCGGTGAAACGGTGTAGATTTGTGCCAAAGGGCCTAAATGAAGAAAATTTCATTCATCAGTGTCACTCGTCGGGTTCCAAAGGGTAAGTATGTGAAATTTGTTTCAGATCGGTGGAACGGTGTAGATTTGTGCCAAAGGGCCTACATGCAGGGAATGGAGTTGTCCGTCCGAAATTTCATGCAGACAGTGTCACTCGTCGGGTTCCAAAGGGTAAGTATGTGAAATTTGGTTCAGATAGGTGAAACGGTGTAGATTTGTGCCAAAGGGCCTAAATGCAGGGAATGGAGTTGTGTGTCCGAAATTTCATGCAGACAGTGTCACTCGCAGGGTTCCGAAGGGTAAGTATACACATTTTTAGATTTGTGCCATACGGCCTAAATGCAGGGAATGGAGTTGTCTGTCCGAAATTTCATGCAGACTTTGTTACTCGCAGGGTTCAAAAGGGTAAGTATACACATTTTGGTTCAGATCGGTGAAACGGTGCAGATTTGTGCCGAAGGGCATACATGCAGGGAATGGAGTGATCTGTCCGAAATTGCATGTAATCAGTGTTACTCGCAAGGTTCCAAAGAATAAGTATTCAAATTTTGGTTCAGATCGGTGAAAAGGTGTATATTTGTGTCAAAGGGCCTAAATGCCGGGAATGGATTGGCCTGTCATAAATTTCACGTAGACAATGTTACTCGCAGGGTTCCAAAGGATAAGTATACAAAATGTGGTTCAGTTTGTTCAATCGGTGTACATTTGTGCCAAAGGCCCTAAATGCAGTGAATGGAGTGGTCTGTCCGAAATTTCAAGCAGACAGTGTCACTCGTTGGGTTCCAAAGGGTAAGTATGTGAAATTTGGTTCAGATCGGTGAAACGGAGTAGATTTGTGCCAAAGGGCATAAATCAGGGAATGGAGTGGTCCGTCCAAAATTGCATGTAAACAGTGTTTCTCGCATGGTTCCAAAGGAAAAGTATACACATTTTGGTTCAGATCGGTGAAACGGTGTAGATTTGTGCCAAAGGGCCTAAATGCAGGGAATGGAATGGTCTGTCCGAAATTTCAAGCAGACAGTGTCACACGTCTGGATCCAATGGGTAAGTATGTGAAATTTGGTTCAGGTCGGTGAAACGGTGTAGATTTGTGCCAAAGGGCCTACATGAAGAAAATTTCATGCATCAGTGTCACTCGTCGGGTTCCAAAGGGTAAGTGTGTGAAATTTGTTTCAGATCGGTGGAACGGTGTAGATTTGTGCCAAAGGGCCTACATGCAGGGAATGGAGTTGTCCGTCCGAAATTTCATGCAGACAGTGTCACTCGTCGGGTTCCAAAGGGGTAAGTATGTGAAATTTGGTTCAGATAGGTGAAACGGTGTAGATTTGTGTCAAAGGGCCTACATGCAGGGAATGGATTTGTGTGTCCGAAATTTCATGCAGACAGTGTCACTCGCAGGGTTCCGAAGGGTAATTATACACATTTTTAGATTTGTGCCATACGGCCTAAATGCAGCTAATGGAGTTGTCTGTCCGAAATTTCATGTAGACTGTGTTACTCGCAGGGTTCAAAAGGGTAAGTATACACATTTTGGTTCAGATCGGTGAAACGGTGCAGATTTGTGCCGAAGGGCATACATGCAGGGAATGGAGTGATCTGTCCGAAATTGCATGTAATCAGTGTTACTCGCAAGGTTCCAAAGGATAAGTATTCAAATTTTGGTTCAGATCGGTGAAAAGTTGTAGATTTGTGTCAAAGGGCCTAAATGCCGGGAATGGATTGGCCTGTCATAAATTTCATGTAGACAGTGTTACTCGCAGGGTTCCAAAGGATAAGTATACAAAATGTGGTTCAGTTTGTTCAATCGGTGTACATTTATGCCAAAGGCCCTAAATGCAGTGAATGGAGTGGTCTGTCCGAAATTTCAAGCAGACAGTGTCACTCGTCGGGTTCCAAAGGGTAAGTATGTGAAATTTGGTTCAGATCGGTGAAACGGAGTAGATTTGTGCCAAAGGGCATAAATGCAGGGAATGGAGTGGTCCGTCCAAAATTGCATGTAAACAGTGTTTCTCGCATGGTTCCAAAGGAAAAGTATACACATTTTGGTTCAGATCGGTGAAACGGTGTAGATTTGTGCCAAAGGGCATAAATGCAGGGAATGGAGTGGTCTGTCCGAAATTGCATGTAAACAGTGTTACTTGCAGGGTTCCAAAGGGTAAGTATACACATTTTGGTTTAGATTGGTGAAAAGGTGTAGATTTGTGCCAAAGGCCTTAATGCAGGGAATGGAATGGTCTGTCATAAATTTCATGTGGGCAGTGTTACTCGCAGGGTTCCAAAGGTAAGTGCACACATTTTGGTTCAGATTAGTGAAACGGTGTAGATTTGTGCCAAAGGGCCTAAATGCAGGGAATGAACAGGTCTGTCATAAATTTCATGTAGACTCGCAGGGTTCCAAAAGGTAAGTATACAAATGTTGGTTCAGATCGGTTAAACGGTGTAGATTTGTGCCAAAGGGCCTAAATGCAGGGAATGGAGTCGTCTGACCGAAATTTAACATAGCCTAAACTGTTCCTCATGAATCTGGCTGTCTTATACAAAAATAATTTTTCGAATCCGACTAGTAGTTCCAGAGATTTGTGCGTTTTAACATACAAACACACAAACTCTTCAGCTTTCTTATATTAATATAGATGAGTAACATGACAAATAATAATGAAACCGTAACATGATTAAATATAACATAAAACTCACTTGACATCTCCCACTAATAATTGATTTTTGATAACAATAATTGAATTTTGATAATAATAATAATTCCTGATTTTTTTTCTCGACGAGCATCCGTGATTGTTGGCACTCGATTTATTTAGCCTCGTGAGATAGGATTGCCACCAATCTGCACATCCAACAACGTAGGATTTCCATCCGATTTGATGGCAGTATGTTGCCAAGAGCTATCCTACCCGAGGAGGCAGGGCTCCAATTGAGCAACACCAGGAGTGTTTTGTATTTATTTTGTGTGTTGTATTTATTTTGATATTCCCAACCTGTGCAAATATTGTGTGTACATTTTCCATACTAAGAGGATTTCAACGGTATAAATTAATTCTTTTAACGTAAATTAGGACTATCTAGAATGATTATGGTAAACATAAATGTGGTATGTGGCACCTTCATATCTTAGGTATTTTCTATCGTTGCTGTATGATAAAATGTAACTTAGAATTATTGTCCAAGGATGAAGTTTGATTTGCCAGTAGAATCAAAATGTGATTATGATTATTCTTAAGGGGACTTTTTGTTTGAGTAGGGATGAATTGACGTGTCGCGTACCTAGTTTGATTGTTGTTTGTTTTGTTGAAAGGACTTCGTTAGAGGATAATTTTATAGAGACTTAGTTAAGGGGTAATTTATTTTATTGATCTAGATTAACTCCAGGGGGATCATCTATCGAGTAGGATAGGGATCTGAATTTTAAAATTAATGTATAGGGAATTTTATATAAGCCTGGTTTATTTAGTAGCTTTGTGTTTTCTTGTGGATGTGCATCTTGGGCTAGTTTGAGCTAGTGCCTATTTTTGAAAAACCCCGGAAACGGCCCGAGAGAAATTTTCTTGTGCGGAGCTAGTCTAGATGCACATCTGGACCTCTCCCTATATGAGTCGTTTAGAATGACGTTTCATGGCGGCTGAAGTGGCTCCCAGTCTCATGGAACTTCGGACTAAACGGGCTCAATATATACTGTATATATACTATATATATATATATATATTAGCCACCCGACCCAGCTTCGCTCGGGAACAGTTATGAATGCATTACGCGATAAGCGCTTTTTTTTCAATGTCAATGAACAACGACCAATATCCGTTTTACGTCTCGGCATGATGGGTTAAAATCACTGACTGGACTATTATATTATCATGGAGATGCATGTGCAACAAAATCTTGTCAGACGTAATTTAAGAATGGCGAGGTGCATGAAACACAAATCCCCCTTCCGTCCAATCTTAACTGACTGTGAATTTCGCGGAACGAAAAGTTCACAGGCGAAATTAAGAAAACCGAGTTGCACTTCCAGGGAAACTCCAAACACTACCACTCTTCTATAAAGTTTTTAACTCAACATGATTCGACAGTTGGCAGCTGGCTTTATCTGGGGCAATAAGCTCGTCCGCTACCTGAGCTGTAAACTTAACTGGGGTGAGAGACTCGCCCCTAGCTAGCTCGTAAACTGTCGCCTCAGTAACTGAATGGAGATTGTTGGAAGAAATGAAAACGTAAAAACACTTATAGTAGGCGATGTATTGAAGATAGAGATATGCTCTCCCGGGCTTTTTTTGTAGAATGTTTCATAATGAACAATTCTTACACTCATAGTATATAGATATTTTTAACGGTTTGCCCAGCGTAAGCTTCAAAACCGCACGAACGCCAGTTTCTTTCGACCTTTTCACTGAATCCGTTAGTGCTTGACTTCCTTTGGTCATAAATAAATTATTTTGGACAAAATCCTTCCTCGAGATATCCTTTACAGAATGGTGAAAACCGCATCAAAATCCATTCAGTCGTTCTCGAGATTACCCGTGACATCCAAGAATCGGGGACTTTGTTTTATACTAAGTAGAGATTATACGCCAATCAGTATAATTTAATATAATATAATCCCCCTTCCGTCCAATCTTAAATTGATTGTGAATTATGCGGAACGAAAAGTTCACAGGCGAAATGAGAGTTGCACTTCCAGGGAATGGCGAGGTGAATGAAACTCAAATCCCCCTACCATCCAATCTTAACTTGACTGTGTTTCACAGGCGAAATGAAGAAAAACCGAGTTGCACTTTCAGGTAAACTCCAAACACGGGGCCACCCTTCTCAGAAGTCTTAACTCAACGCGACTCAACGGTTTGCTGCATGCTGTATCTGGGGCAGTAGGTTCACCCGCTAGCTAGGCTGTAACAGGGATGATAGACTCGCCCTTAGCTAGCTCGTAAACTGTCGCCTCAGTAGTTGAATGAACATGGTTGGAAGAAATTAAAACGTAAAACACTTATAGTGGGCGATGTATTGAAGATAGAGATATGCTCTCGCGGACTTTTTTTGTAGAACTTTTCATGCTGAACAATTCATACACTCATAGTTTTTAGATATTTTTAACAGTTTGCCCAGCGTAAGCTTACAAAGCGCTCGGACGCCAGGTTATTTTTTCGACTTTCCCACTGAAATAATTACTGCTCGGCTTCCTTTGATCATAAATAAATAATTTTCTAAAGAAATCATCCTCGAGATATCTTTCACAGAATGGTGAAAACCGCATCAAAATCCATCCAGTGGTTCTCGAGTTTACCCGTAACATCCAAGAATCGGGGACTTAGTTTTATACTAAGTAGAGATATGCATATACTTACTACATCACCTCTTCAAAAGAAACTTCAAAATATAGTCTTTAAACATCATTGGATCTCTTCTTATCGATCAGCAGACTTGGTTAATCATCATCATCATCAACAACATCACTATCATCTTCATTTCCCCTTTTCCAGCTGACACCGTGTGGGGGCAAATATGGTTCCTCTCCACTTTGTTCTGTCTTTCCACCGTACCTCTTCCGACACGGTGTTCCAATCCAGGTTCCGTTTTCTAATGCTATTCTTCACCGAGTCCATCCAACGCATTCTTGGTCTTCCCCGTCCTCTCTTCCCTGTCATCTGTCGTTCCAGTGCTCGTCCTGGTAGCCTTACTTCAATCATCCGTTTTACTTGTCCAAACCATCTCAATCTGTTTTGCTCCAGTTTGTCATTTAGTTTCTGTACTCCCAGACTTGGTTAAATCAGATAGAAACTACAATTTGACCTTGTTTATAGAAGAGGATTATAAAGCCCGCAAAAGCACGGGGTGAGACAAAGAATCTTCACGATTTATAAGTACAACGGAGCCGTTAGAGATATAAAAAAGGCTGGCTTACCGCAAGGCAATGCCTTAGCGCCCACCATGAACAACATTTACACTAATGCCCAATCACTTCCAATACAAACCAAACGTTTTTATAACTTGATGATTTAGCATTGACTATCCAATGTGGAACGTTTGATGTCACTGAAAATCATCTAAATGCGCCACTAGAGGAACTTGGCATATAATACCTCAACAATCGACTAACTCCAAATGCGGTGAAAGCACACCTCAATGCTTTCCATCTCTGAATCTTACTCTCACTTAAAAGCAGCACTGTGTGACTAAAATGTTTTAATTAAGTGCAAGGAAAAACATCCTTCGAACGATAACAGGTTCTATTGGGGAAGCCCATCCACATACACTGAAGACCACATCCCTGCCTTAAATGTTATTCTACAACCGAGTACACCAGTAGAGTTTGGTAAAAATGTGCCCTTGCGAAGGAGTGGACAAAGCCCTTAATAAGACATGTGGGAAGATTACATGGTGCTTATAACAGAATCCCATTGTTAAACTTAAATTCCTGGCAGGCATTGTTCACCTACCCCAGAAAGGAAGTAGCTTCAAATGTGGACAGACACACGAGAGTTTATCTACAATTTTATCCTCTTCATGGTCATTAAGCAGCCAATGAAACGTCCACCATTTTGTAAACTACCCAAAGAATGCCGAAGTACACTTATGGAAGTCGAAAATTTTCAATATACCCAATTACGTGGAGCCATATGAAGAGAAGTGGTCAATATGGAAATCACTCAATTGTATAGGAGCTAGAGTAGGAAGATCGAGGTCCTCCAAGCAGCAATGTTGTCTTTCTACATCTACAACCCTGTGTGACTGCGGATAGTTAAAGATAGTTAATCGCTTATGCCAGTGTTCTCACAGTCTTTCATTCTGTTGTACTAAGGACTCAGTTTTGGCTACACCTAAGACTTTGGATTTTGCATTTTATTGGGAAAATATTTATGTAATATTTCGTCACATGTAGAAATGAAACGATAAGCTAAAGACACTGGGATCAAGGAAGGTTATATCAATCCAGTCGAAGGACTGAAGACTCAAAAATACATGTTATTTTATGTACGATATTTCTGATACGAGTAAGTGAAATAAGGTTCCTATCACCTAGTTCAACTCCCAAATAGTCCATATTTAGGAATAAGAAATGTATAGGGAAATTAATACTATAGGGGGGATATATAATTTGAGGTAGCAGAAAGTATCTTTTTCTCCCCGAAGTATGAACATATGACTGCATTAATTTTGCTTCAAACAATATTCGTTAGTTTCATCTTAAGGTGTAAAGATTCTTTAGTCCTTATTTCCTATCCCAAGGTATACATTTCGAAACAGTGAATTGATCTAGATACCCTATTGATTTTCTGATGAAATCAGCCAAACTTCAATATCAGCACATAATAATATTAACCACCTTTCACCGGTCCAGGTCACATATGATAATTTGAAGGGAATTATCTCTTTCATGTAGCAAAAGGATCGTCATTTCCATTCTCCTAAAACATTATCAATTGTTGAGGCTCTCTAACGAGAATTAGTTTTAATTACATTGTACTTTACAATATGTTTGTGAGGATTGCCTGAGTGCCCTCGAGTGGTAAGCTATTGAGTTTATTTTTGCACATCACGTTTCACAGATTGAACAATAAGTTAGGGGATAGGAAGTGACTCGTGGGTGAACTTCATGCTGCCTCCATCGACGAAGTCAGACGCCGCATGGCCATCTCCTTGCAGCACCCACTTGGTGGTGAGCAGACCCTCCACTCCAACTGGGCCACGGGCATGGATCCTGGCCGTGCTTATACCAACCTCCGCACCTAGAACATATTACAAATATCTAATTAATATTGCGAGATTTTAAGCCATCTTCGGTGTTTCCTACCTAGTACTGAGTTTAGATTGCTATCCAGATGGTCAATTCTTGAATACTGAAGGCACAGTACCTCGATATCCTTAAGACATATATTTGACCTGCCCCTTGAGAGATGTTTGGAGACGAGACGTTTTAACTGCCTCGAATCCCCTAACATCGACGAAACAAGTTCAACAAGTTGACGAAACAACCCGAACATTGGATAGACGGGAGAGGTTGTGTCAATTATCCTGGTTCTTAGGCCTAACAACTTTTTACTTATACTATATACGGAGAAGGCTAAGGGATTTTGTTAAACGGGAAAGGCCAAATTCACTGGATTTGCCACGGGAAATCAATGAAAACCTCCTCCCGTTCTCTGAACGAAACCCTTGTATCCGCCAATTAGTTTCACAGACAATACCCTAAATACTGAAATCTTACGTGCCCCTCGGTACTGAAGTAATGAAGCAATGCATTCATTATCTCTGGATGGTTGCTCGCTTGAAGAACGAAACATTGAATACAGAAAATATCTAACAATGTAAGCGATATCATTTCGAAATTTAAGGTCAAGTTTTATACACCCTCTGTCTGAAAAGTTCGGTGAATGGGTCTATATTACGAACGGATTGTTGGCTTACCTGAAACAGCTTTCGAAGTAATCCCCGTGGATGGTAATGCACTTCTTAGAACGGCTGTACAAGTCCTGGCACAGTCTTCCTGAGGGATAGCCTTCAGTTGGGTCGTCACATTACGTTAGATGTCCGAAATGTCCGAAAATCTCTGGCCCTTCAGGGCCTTTCTGCGACCCTGGACCCCGATACTCCATACTTTGACGCTTTCCTTCGAGGTCGTGCCTCAGGCACCAGGTCTCGTCACCCGTCACGATGGTTTTCAGTACCATTCCATTCCACGGAACATTCACCCTTCTCACTACCACCCGTCGAACAGGTGTGCACGTTAGGTTGCATAAATTCACCACTCTCACTGCCACCCTTCTATCAGGTGTGCGAGGCAGGTTGCATAAGTTCACACTTATCTCTTGATTTCAATTTAGAGTTTTGACGACCCAAACTGAAGGCTATTCCTAAAGAATACCATGCCAGGAGTTTCCAGGACTTGTTCAGTCGTTCTCAGTAGTGCATAACCATCCACGGGGATTACTTCGAAGGACAGTAACGGATGTTTTAGGTAAGCCAACCATCCTTTCGTAATATAGACCCATTCACCGAACATTTCACACAGGGGGTGTATATTTGTGTTTTTATTGCATTATACAATAAGCTACATTATTATTGTCCACCGAATATAATTGGTCCCTCTTTAACGTGTTGACTGACTGTAGAGCAACCTAAACGTATTTTCGTATTACATGCGTCGAGTTACAACTTAACGTTTAATGTTTTTTTGATGTGTAACACCTTTTTGCTCGGTTGCTGGATAGTTTTGTGGGAGTGATTTTGAAAATTGGGGACGGAAGTGGATCGGAACGATCGAGCTGGTAGTGGTGGATCGAACGGGAGTATGCACTTCCCGCTCGATCGATCGAACGGAAGTGTACTAGCTGGCAGTGGTGGGAAACGGAAGTATGCACTGCCCGCTCGATCAATCGAACGGAAGTGTACTAGCTGGCAGTGGTGGATAACGGAAGTATGCACTGCCCGATCGATCGATCGAACGGAAGTGTACTAGCTGGCAGTGGTGGAAAACGGAAAAATGCACTGCCCGCTCGACCGATCGATCCAGCGGGCAGTGGTAAGACGCAGCTGGCAGTGGTACGAGAAACAATGACCGCGTGGTGTCGGAAATCGATACCATGACGTACTCTCGGCCATGTGGAATGTATATGACATACTGAACGGAAAACGCTCATGCGAACTCTGGTGTCAAGTGATTGAAACAAATGGCATGGTACATGTTCGAAGTCTTCGTATCAGTATTTAAATGGTAAAATGCCTTAATATCAAACATTGTAAGTAGTCGGCATTGCCGGTATTATGTTTCTGTACAATGGCTATTCAAATATTAACCCACATAACGGTAATGCAGTCATCAATATCATATAATCGTTGTGGTTATACGAGAATTGAGCAAGCCTTCATGAACTATTACCGAATACATTCTCTTTACTCACAAGAGGGCCAATTCATAAGGCATTTTGAACTCAATTTCACGCAGGAACATTATCGAAACAAGCAAAATATAAATGAAACTTAATTCCGTAATGCAGTATTATTGGAACGTGGAAATAAGTCACCATCTGGTGCATAATATTTGCGTAGTCGAAATAGCCGTGGGGTTAGTGCTTATGACTGTGAGGGTTCGAATCCCGGACGGGGTAGATATTTTTGCTCCCAGATTTTCATTTTAAACGATATTTATCATATCAATATGACTCATTTTAACAGAATCCATATGAAATTACGTGTTGGTCTGTGAATGAAGAGGACCTGTTTATAAGGAATTTATGGTTATGAGCGGTGTCGCGTCTATTAATCTAGTTGATCCATATCGTATTCTTTATTTAGGCTAGTGCTGGTGGAAGTTACAAATCATCTAATAAAATGAGTTCCGTATTATAAACTACAATATCTGTAAAACAATAGATTAATGTTTGTGGCAATAATAGTATAAAATACCGGTGTATCAACAATTTCACGTGAGTTTTCTTCTATGTCAGATGTTACACATCATATGCGACTAATGTAAGGCTCGTAATTTGTTATTATTTTTCTTTTAGACTTACCAAGTATTTTTTGAGGAAACGCAACAAATGTCGTAACATTTAGAGGCAATATTAAAAAAACACAGTAATAGAAGCAATGTTATAGTCAATGCATTTACTATGCCAAGCCAGAATAAGACATGCAGATAGAAATCATTTGGATTTGTATACTTACCAAGACCAAAGCGGTAGCCATCAGAGAAGCGCGAACTGGCATTATGGAATACGCAGGCACTATCAACCTGCTTTAGGAAGTCGGATGCGGTTTGACCTGAAGCAAGAAATTAATTCGGCTCCTTAGTTATATTGATATAAAATCTCTCAACAACAATGGGGTTGGATACCTATGATATTTGTACTATGCTCAACATGCATTACTATAATTATGATAGCTGTAAACAGAATTTTATATTTCCCCTTTTCAAACTTCAACAATTCCATCTAATATTGAAAAACAAGATGTTCAGGGAAGGCATATATCCTACTTTCTCCTAAATGTATGGGTATAGTTATAATTCTTTGTCCATATCACCTCCTATTTTCTTCCTATTCTAAGTGCAAATTGGCATTCTGGATTTGAGCAGCTGCGTTCAAACCATAGTTTATAATTTACCCCATCATTTTGCAATTTCATCAGCAAACACTCCTAACAACGTAGGAATTCAGTATATTAACACCGATTAATTACAATAATTGAAACTTCGTTGGTCTAAACGTATCACTGGGAGAAACATATTTAATATATCTACTTCACAGCTAACTTTTAATCGCGCCTATCCTTGGGCGAGAGTGTGCTCTATCGACAACAAGAGGAATTTTTTCAATTACAACGTAGGCTTAGGTTCACTAACTGGCCGGTATAGAGCGCAGCTCGAACCTAGTAGGCCGTGGTTAACTCCCGCATAGTTCAACTGCTTACTACTAGATGCCACTCGTGCAGATCTAGTGGGGAATATTGTTTTAATTAAATATATATTTTCCATTGCAAAATGCACAATATAACGCTGAATTTTATAACGCCTCAGTACTCAAAAAACAATAAATATAAAAAATATCAAGCACAAAATTACAACTCTGATAGGTTCTTAACCCTGGCTGGCTGTGTGAGAGACCAAAGCTCTAACCAATTTTTTTTGTTACTGTTTGTTTCCAGTGTTTGGTTTGTTTGTACATAAAGACGTCACAAACACCCAGTCCCCGAGCCAGAGGAATTAACCACCGGAGAATAAATTCCCCATGGCCCGGCCGGGAATGGAACGCTAACCTATTTGCCACAGAGCCAAACAGCCAAACATATCCTCCCAAGTTAATCGTTATGAATTGATTTACATACAACGTCTTAGCAAAGAATGGCATTTCTTCACTGGAGAATATATCCAATATAAACCATTTCAAACAAAGTTCATATTATTTCTATCAGTAGGCTATATTGCATGCAACATACTCAAATGAGTGAAATATAGGTCAGAACGAGAGATCAGCTGCCATCTTTTCTTGTAACAGAGACGGCTTAGCTTTTTGATGTCACTTCTGCACTATAATATTACATTATAAACTTTTAATTTCGAACGGACCGCATCCTTTAGAACAGTTTAAACGATTCTGTACTGGTGGGTTCCTTGTTATGGATTATAAAGTTTGCATAATTCACACGGCCGCCATCCTGAAATAGTACGGTTGCTGACCTTGGAGTTTGGGCACAAGACGCGTCCCATTTGAAGGTAAGTTTTTACCAAGTTTGGTAAAGATCTAATGATTAGTTTGGTCGTAATTTAATTTTAAGTTTTGACCATTTGAGTGGCCGCCATTAAGTTTTGGTAAGGATAGCGGCAATATAAAACATGACACTGAGGTGCCGTTTGATAGTGCTACCTCTGTACCAAATTTAGTTCAATTCGGTATCGTTGTGTTTGAATTGATATGGGGGGGGGGGGGGGGGAGAGGGCATACATACAGACTACACACACACATACACACACATACTCACACACACACAGACACACACACAGACACACAAAGTTTTGGCCCTGTGTAGATCTCATGTCTACTTTCATTATTTGCAAAAATCGGAAGTAGGCTAATATTCCGGGTTATGGTAAAGATGAAACATTGTAGTCGAGTCTAACTCAACCACATAGCAAAATATAGAAATAATATGAACTTTCGGTCAGCTTATATTATCGAGAAGTCAGTGCTTAATGATTCCTACGGATACGTTAACTTGTTAACGTCCCTTGTTACACTTCCACCCACAAAATATAGAAATGATCATGTGCGACTTAATTAAGGTCTGAAAACCATTAAGGATAGTGGCTCTACCATTCTCTGTGACGATGACATCCGTGTGGCTACTGCCGTACGTGTGGATGTGGTCAATTGCGGCTTGTGAGTCCTTCACAATCTCAATGGCACACTCAAGGGCTCCATATTCGGTCCGGAGTGACTTGGCTGGAGGAGGTCCAAACGTCAGTTGTGTGGAGAGGTTTGGTCCGGCGTAGATCGTTACCTGAAATAATCAGATGCTTGTTAATTAAGTCTATCGACCTAATTATTAGACAGAATGGGACCCGTATCAGTACCACGGGATTTTCCCAAAGTCAGAGCAAGTACTTAGTTAGCTTGGGAATGCATAATATATCAGTCTGAGAATCGTAATATCCTCTGCACCTTAACATTGTAAACTGTAAAACAATACGGTAATTCTTTTAGGCTTTGGAAGAGAAGTCTTAGAGTGTGATTCAATATACGTGTTGGTGCTGTTGTTTCAATTAGGGACTTGGAACATCTTGTTCATCATCCCCATTTGTTTTGTTCTGAAATAAATTTGCCTAGCTTCTTTTATTACTGTGACTATATTAGTGCGTAAAGCAACAATTAGTTATTGAAATAGATTAGGTTTAGCATCCTTGCATATGCCTGGGGTGAGTGAGGATAAACCACATTCGGGATGGCCGCTGACAGAGCTTGTGTTCAAACATAGGAGCTCCGTATAAGCAGTACGGAACGTGGCAACATTTCTCATATTGCGCTGGTGGCTTCTTAAGAGTACTATATGTGTGGGTATTATATAAAAGCGGGTTCTAAATAATTTCTGTCAGCCAAAACAGCATGTTGAATACCAGGGTTGCCAACCAATATTAAACCTTCCAAAAACGTCTAGTACAGTAACTGTTACTGTCAATCCGTTTCTATTATTATCTTACGATACTAAACTACATTATGCAACGAGCCTATAATGGCAATAATTAAGACACGAGTATGCTTATAATAAGAACGTAGCGAGTTTTATTATTTCCATACGAGTGTCTTAATTACCATTACATATTTATGTTTATGTTCGACGATAATTATAACTATTCTATGTTCGAACATAAATATCAATAAATATCTGTCAAGATTTCACCAGTTTTATGTACTGAACAGAAGGCATGGGATGCAGGGAATACCTTGTATTTGACCATGGTCTCCTGGAATACCTCACTATGACACTCGCCACGCAGTGATGGTTGGTTCTTATGTTTAAGGGCTGGCCACGCAGTGAAATTTAAAATAGGGAGCCATGGAAGTAAGCGCAGGTGCGATGCTATCCTCACCTAATTGGTCACACAACTGTTTCTTGAGCTCTGATTGGTGGGAGAAACTGTACCATTATGAAAACTTGTACTAAAATGAGTCTCATTATAGTACAGTAATCTGATATATAATATTTACATATCGCCAGGGTCGAACATAAAATGCTATTGTCATGCCATTCTATAATGCCTATATCACTAGCTGTTTTAATTATTAAATGCTAAATGTGTATTGTTACATGGAAATGAGAACGCTACTGTTCACCACCTCACACTTCCATGCGTAATTGCTCTGTATTTAATACAGTATATATGCTTCCAAATAATTTGCAATTTTTCTTTGAATGAGTGTTGAATTTTTCAGTAAAAAGTAAATATTGTTATGTAAATGAGGGAAGACAAAGAACAGAGCAAGAAACATTACGTTTCCTAATATAAGATGCAATACGTTGAAGCTGAATCTACAACTAGCAATGTGATCCAAAATTATTATGAACTGCAGTAGGCCTATGTTAGATAGTACTGTAAGTTACTGGCACAAATGAATGATCGATATTGTCATAAGAATAATAATCAACGTGTATTTCCATTGGGAGGTGACATATATGGTGATATGGGGTGAGAGGGGGGCTTGGTGACAGTGTGTGTGGCACCAATAATACGTTTTGGATTGGTACGACATTAGTCTCCAGCTTCCTCTCAAATATAGTATAGGCTATTTCAAAGAGCAGGGGGGATAATAACGTGGGAAATCGAAGAACTGGCCAACTGACGGGAGAGGGGCTGCTAGAACGCAAACAAAGCTACTTTCTTAGCACTTTGAAGGATGCTGAACTCCATGTATTATTGGGCTGTCCATTCGTAGCCAGTCATTCGCGCGTGATAGTCTTAGAGCGAGTCTACATAATATCACGCGACATCCGCTTGACAACCTTCCTTCTCACCCATCCAGCACCTCGTCGTCACTATTCTTGCCCCGCACTTACAGTATTACGTTGATGTATGCACGGCCCGCTTGTTGCCATCCCGAGTAGAGCATTGGAACTTGACTGACTAAGCGCGTGCATTCCAGCTGCACCAGAGAAAATCGTGCACTTTTATTTGCACTGGTCACAAACGTATTAAGGTTCACTGTGCACGGAGACACCACTGCGCACGTAAATTTTACCGGTCTAGAAGGAACGGCTCACTTATACCATACATAACGCTTACCCCTTCATCCTTCAACATACTGCACACATCGATGAAGAAGCTACCATTCTTCACCAGATCTTCATGAATTAGCAACGTCTCCATAGCATTGCAGGCTGCTGGGTAGTCGCACTTGGAATCACGCACTAAAACAGAGTAAAATGATTTATGTTCCTCGTGCTCTGCTTTAAGACATCTGACGTGACTGTTACAGACAGTGAGAGCTACTACTGCTCTGGAGAGCGAATATCCATAGAAGTAATACTTTAGTTGTAACTGGACAATTGAAGCACTGAGTTCAAGAAGGGGACTAGTCCTATTTTATGGTATCTGAGTTAAGAGTTGTGCGGTGTGCACTCTGCTTTATTTAACGTAACAACAAGACTTATAACACACAGGGTCCATAGGAAAATTCCTTCGTTAAGTTGGAAAAGGGGACTTGTCAAATGACAAGTCCTCTTCTTGCATGAATCTCTCTGCTGCTTGGCAGAAACAGTGCCGCAATAGAACTAAGAAAAATGGAAACAAGACACACTGTATACCCCTTCACAATGGTATGACATAAGTACTAGTCTGAAGAAGTTGGTGTTCCAAAAGTGTCCTCAAAGTATGTTTTTTGATTTTGCTAAATATTTTGATTCCTTTTTCA
This sequence comes from Meconema thalassinum, assembly GCA_946902985.2. NCBI lineage: Eukaryota > Metazoa > Arthropoda > Insecta > Orthoptera > Tettigoniidae > Meconema > Meconema thalassinum. The sequence goes on from OX336389.2 coordinate 190,361,407, forward strand.
AAAAATCTGTTACAGTGCAAGGGAATAAATGGGCTGTGACTTCATATAAAATATTTGATTACTCAGCAGCATCAAAATGTGTAAGAGTATCTCCTCATTGCAGTAGCCTAGTTACATACGATTTCTCACTTGTAAAACCTGGAAGGCATCCTAATATGTCAGGTGTGTCCCCAGCTCACTTTGACTAAGTACCAATTACAGCAGCCAAGACCAATGATATTGCTAAAATGCTTGACATAATTTCCTTAGAACACCGGGATTATTTGAAGAACATTGCTGAGCGACTTTCTGACAAAGGAAAACAACCAACACCGCAGGATTCAGAAAGTGAAGTATGGGACACGGACTGATTTCAAATATGCTTGTAGTATACATTTAAACACTGCTGTAATGTATCTAATGTTGTTCAGCAATGTTAACTTCAATGTGTCAATGCTTTAAGAGATTAAATATATAGGCAATTTTCATAATGTGTACTTAAGTCACAATAGCGCCTTCTTGTTCAGTGCAAAAAGAGGACTTGTTGGCATATTTTAAACTCATTTCAATGACTGTAAATCTTCATCAAATTCAAACATTTCTTCTAAATACGTACATATTGACGTACAGAACCCAAATATACAAAATAATTAATCCTACAGCAAAATCATGCAATTTATAAAGTTTTTGTTGTTTTTCTCAAAATGATTGCTGATGGTCTAGTCCCCTTCTTGAACTCAATGCTTCAATTATTGGAAGTAAAGAGGACACGATTTTATATTCGTTAAATCCTCATTTCTGTTATTTAAAAACCATGTTTCATAAGTTCAGCCGTTTTCAATTAATGCATGACACATACATAACATTACATTGCATATTTACCGACAGCGAGAGCTACGTTCTCTAACGCGCAGTGCTAGGCCATGGGGGCAAGCTCTCTGTGGACTCGGTGTACGTAGGTTCGAGCCCCACGGTCGGTCGTCCTTCAAATGATTTTCCGTGGTTTCCCCGTTTTCAACTTCAGGCAAATGCTGGGACGGTACCTTCCGACAGACCACGGCCGCTTCCTTCCATATCCTTGCCCACTTCATCATCACTTTATCTTCATTAGGACGCACAGGTCGCCCACGGGCGCCCTCCAGAAAGATCTGCACTCGGCCTCCCAGGAGGCCACACGACAAAAACAATTGCATACATAGTGTGACCGTTCAAGTCATGAACCCAGGAGGGAATGGAGTGCCTTGACATAACAGTGCCACTGGTGCGTCGAATTGTTTATCTGTTCGTAATTGTTGAAACAGATGTTTATTGCAGATTCATGTGAAATTTATAAAAAGCAGGTTAGTGTTTTATGAGAGCAATATTACAGTTCACATACATTGTGTAGTGGTACGCCAAGCAAACAGCTGATTGATATTTGAGGAATTGGTTATGCCTTTTATTGATGATAATATATTGAGGTACGATAAGTGGTAAATGCTTGTATGAAATTTGACGTCATGATGGGTGATTCCATGACAGGTGAATTGAATGTTGTGAATGTGGTTTGTATACTAATGTTATTGGTTTTACGTCCCTTCTAACTACTGCGGCTTTTAGAAACGCTGGGTTGCCGGGCCATTTTAAGTACTGTGGCTTTTAGAGACGCCGGGGTGCTGGAATTTCACCCCAAAGGGGATCTTTAACGTGCCAGTAAATCTGCTAACACGGCTCCCTCGCATTTGCGCACCCTCAAATGCCAGCTGACTTCGCCGGGATTCGATCCTGCAATCTTGGGCACTACAAATGAGAACGTTATCACTGAGCCACGCAGCCAATCGAATGTGATATATTAAAGCTTCGTTGAAATGGTTGATGAATTAAGAGTAACAGGTTATGTGAGAGGCTAGAACATCAGCCATGTGTGATTAATAAAACCAAGCATGACATCGCCAATGTAGGGTTAATGCAGACATAATTCAATTGTTAATATTGAAAATAATGTTGAAGAAAGCTGAGCACCTAAAAATTACTTACGATAAATTGTTTTGATTGGATCTATTTCATAATAGTAACCAGTGATTTATAACGAGCTAAATATGGACATAACTCTTGATTATTCGATCCCATGAAAGGGCTGAAGAATAAGATATATGCTGTGATCTCAAATATGAAGAAGACAATACAATAATACATGAAGTTGAATCAGTAGTCGATGAGATGCAAACAGTCGTACATTGTTTTTGATTTGTGAGATAGGACAGTGGAGGACTTTAGGAAGGTAATGTTAGTAGTGGCGGACACCGTAAATTAGAGTATTAATATTATTATTATTGTTCTCAAGAGGACATTTATGGATCAGGCTCCCGTCCGACGTAGATTCAAAGTCTCTATCGCTTAGCATGCTACTGCATTAATGATAGTCTATTTTAGATAGGGGTTTATTTTCATTCACCACCTACTTAGTTTAATTGTTTGGTAGGACTTCTCTGAGGACTCTTTAGGACTTACAAGTAGTATGGTTTTCTTTTCAGGAGGGCTATTTAGTTCGTGAATTCATGGTTAAGCTTAGAAACCCAGTGCCCAATAAGAGAGTAAGTTAGGGAAACTTTGTTTGTAGGATTAGGATACTTCCTGTTTTTTTCTTACATCATTTAACTTTTTTGTTTTCATTTTGTCGATAGATAAATCCTAATGAAGTTTCTGACTTTTCTCTGGTGTTCTGATTGGTATTTTTGTTGTGTTTATGGCAGCATGTATTCTGGAATAGGGCTTTGAGAACCTTTTCAACCCCATGCCTGGTACGCCCTTAGAGAGCAGTATCGTCCTCCAAGCCTAGTTCAGATGTATGAAGAGTGTTGTGTACGGGTGTCCTGGGACTTTGGCGCATATGGGACTGGGCTTCCACTCCACCATTCTAGACAAAAGGATATACCTTTAAATTAGGTTAGGCTATGAAACATACATTTTCGCCATCTATTATTATTTTGTGAGACGATCCATTCCTTAATTGGCCAGTTCAACACAAACGTAGGGTTATCGAACCTCGCAGTTTGCTTGTTACAATTAAAGGTCTGGAAATGGGGACGATGGAGTAAATTCCCTTCCGCAATGCATTAGTGGGAGGTTATAGGATGCTATGCTCGTGAGGGTTCAGTCGGAAAGCCTCTTTAAATGAATCAGGTATTCGAAACCTGCTTATCAGTTAAGAATACATCTGGAAAATGATGGATCATATCGGAGTCGTCAAATTCACATCTATGCACAATGTCAACATAACTTACTCAACGTGTCATTCATACAAGTGAAAGGGTGATTCATTGTGCCTCCGACACTCTATAATGCATCAAGCTGCAGTTATTGATAGGTGAGGCTACGGTCTTCAGCACACTGGCACCGTAGAAAAAGGTGTGGAGTTACTTCACTTCACACGCATCATCACATTGAGTAGTTACAGGCGAAACTCTGTTCATGAATTGTGACCCATACAGAATATTTCCACAACGTGTGTTAAATCAGAACATGGCACAAAATAAATTTAGCATAAAAGGTCACGAACTTTATTGACAAGTACTTCCGCGAGGACTATTTCAACATGGGAATTGACCCTGTAACCAGAAGCATTTTGCCATGTGCTTGGCATAGGACTTTCTGTGTTTTGCACTATTTCCTACAAATACCAAGTACTAGGCTATTTTATGGCCGAACATGGAAAAGCACCGATAACGTAAAAGCTAGGCCCATTAAAACAATTAACATCATAATACCTTCATCAGCATGTGAAGACATAATTGAACATCATTACCGGGCATGCCACAGTCACAGTGCTCGTTAATTTTGCAACTATTGTATTTACCTATAGATAGCCGACACAACAGCTTCCTAATCATGAACTGATTATGCCTGTGGAAATAAAATAACATGTCACCCGGCGATAACATTTAAACTGTGATATTTGCAAAACACGCTACAAAGGAACCTTTATTTCAATAAACGGCGTATTTTTCAGACAATAGTGAAAACCTCAGAAAAGTTGACTGGTTGCTAGTTATTACAATTTGCGCTCGGCGGTGTTCATAATCGCTCATATATTGCAAAACTAACTTACGCCTGCTGATCCCTAAATTCTGAAAATTTAGGAATTTACTCTACTCGAAGTAAGATCCAGAAGATAGATGGTTGTTACTAATATTTTATACTTGTGAGCTTGTGCGTAGCACTTGCACTTTACAGTAAGCACAATGAAACAAGATCAGAAATTTCATTAAAAATAAACACAGTAAATTGTTATTGGAAATTTATTTAATTGAAATTGAGCATTAATAAAATCATACCCTATTCATATACATAGATATATAAATTATGACTGACTGGTTGCGTGGCTCAGCGGATAAGTTTTCGCGTGATGATCCCAAGTTAGCGGGATCAAATTCCGACGCATTCAGTCGGCATTTGAGGGTACTTAAAAGTGAGGGAACCGTATCAGCAGATTTACTGGCCCGTTAAAGATCCTCTTTGGGGTGAAATTCCAGCACCCTGGCGTCTCTAAAAGCCGCAGTACATAAAATGGACGTAAACCAATAGCATTATTACTCTTAGATTAAGAATCGGACATGTTTAACAGAATTTCTGAGTATACAATGTTCAGCGTTTTAACGGAATCTCCTTGCAAACCAAGGAGTGTATATTCATCACTTTTGAAATTATGAATAAGACCATTTGCTAGCCAGAGCGCAGTAGGTGGATGAAAGCGGAACTTCTGCGGTGCTGGAATGCCAATGTCCAAGTCACTAACTCAAAAAAAAAAAGCACTACCCTGAAGTGAACCAACGATTATAAAAACGCGTACAGAAATGTGTATATTATAATTAAATAGGATGAAATGAAACACCAAGCATAACAAGGAGTTCCGTGAAGAACTAAATAGCCTATTTTCATATATCCTACTTATTTTAATTGTGTCTTATCAGGATACAAAATTTCAATTTGATTGCTGTAATAGATTCGTAGATATTGAGAACCGTGTACATATTTCGGATGTTCGCCATGTTGGATTTTTATATACGTATGTAGGCCAGAGAGTTATGTAGACTACCAGTACATAAATATTATTGCGTAGGTGTATTATTCAAACTTCAATCGCATGATTAGGGTACTAGAGATAAAAACGAGATTTCAAAATTTCGCACAGCCGGCATCTTTTGGTTATGAAAACAATTGAAATAAATTAAATGTTCAGTGGATGAAAATTTGTAAATGCATTCACCGTCCCAAGTTTCGCAGCGCTTGTATGGTTCAATCGCGAGAAACGTTCATTAAAATATTTAAATTTTGCGTCGCCGCCATGTTGTATTTGTGCTCACCAGGTTATTGAAGGTCTCATAGGTGAACTTTTGCTCATATCCTTTATCAATATACATAATTTCAGTTAGATTGTTGTAATAGATTAGTGGATATTGAGAACCGTCTTTGTATTTCAGATAGTCGCCATGTTACATTTTTATATATGTAGGCCGTAGAGTTATGTACTATTAGATGACGATAATAGCGTAGGTTCATTATGCAAACATAGATTTCGATCGCATGATTAGGACACAAGAAAAAGAAAGTAGATTTTAAAATTTCGCTCAGCCGCCATCTAGAGGTTATGTGAACAATTATATGTCAGTGCATTACAATGTGTATAAACCATTTCTGTACCATGTTGGTGTATTTCTCGAAATACACGGTCAGGCAGAGTTAGCTTTTGCTGCTCTTTGGGTTTCTACATTAATTTATTTATTTAATTTCCCTTCCTGCAGACACCAACAGCGAACCCTTACATTTTATTTTCCCCGTGCACTTGCTTAATTTTTGTATAAGTTTGTTCTAGAGGTGCAGCTTCTGCGGAACCAGCCTAGCAGCATCTTACCGCTACCCTCTGAAGCTCTTCAATTGCCTCAGGTCAAGAGGACTTCTTTACCAATCCACCAGGCTTCGTGTTCGCCGCCAGCTAACTACTCCATGAAGAAGCCTTTGTACAAGAAATTTTGCTCTCATAATGTTTCCTATGATTGTATAAACTCTTTTGTTTCCTTCCCCTACCCCCTCGCCCGCCTGCTTCTGACGTGTGCGGTATCGCTTACCTCTATCGGTGCGCCGCTTAGCTCGTTCACTTCTTGTTGTTCGGCCGTCAAGGCTACAGTGAGGTATTTCTCGCTCTCACTTTTACTTTAGTCTTCGAGCATACAGTTTGAGCCCTCCCACGGGCAAGTCTCCTGTATACATGAGACATTTTAAACCAGACGCCACGTCTGAGTTTTAAACCAACCGTCACCAGGAATCTTCGCCTACTCGCCATGAAAGAAATCTAAGTACAAACCTCAATGTTTTAACAACATTTTACTGTTTTTAAAGAGCTAAACGCCTTCTAATACCATTAAATAGACAGTGTGTGGAATTGCTAAATGTTGTGCAATAACCGTCTTCGAGGGATTTTTCTTGTCACGCTCTAGCTACCTAAGCTGACTTTAAAACATGAAATTTAGTGCTTCTTGTACAAAATAACTGAGAATACTTTCTCACAACGAGGGATTTAATTCAAATTGCCCATTGTCTAAAAAACTTAGCTTTCCTCCGAGGGATTTCTGTTACCCCATTTAACAGTTATCACAAATCTAGAACTTTCTATGGCAACCAATATTTCTACTATTCAAGCAATCTAGCATTTTCCACTCCAATTATGGGAATACCTTTCCTCACTAAGGAATTTACATTACATAAACTGCTGGTCAACACCTAATTTGCTTTCCACCGTGGGAACTTAACCGCATTATTCTACTGCGACCTAAAAACTCTTCAACGCAATAAACTGATTCAAGTTCAAATTCTACTAAGTGATCTCCGTAACTGCAATAACTTTTCGTTTCATAAACTTTCTGAGCTGCAATAATGAACATTTCCAATTCATCAATAGACGTCAGTGCAAAACAGTGCCCGTACAACTATCAACCGTGCCGCGTTCGTTAAAGCAATAAAACTGGCCAGAACTTTCTATTTCCATCTCCCTTTTCCAATCACCCTTTACTAACAAAATTTAACTTAACTCATGTACCTAGCTATTATTCAACGAGGCTTCGCCAAACCATAAGCGCCCTCCCAATTTTGCTCTATGTAAAACTTATTCACTCTGTATAAATATCTGTAGCTATAGAAACTACTTATTAATCTTCCTTATTTCCTGCTTGGTCAGGAATCGTTAATTAACTAATCTCGCTTTTGTACCTGATCGTTTTTTCTCTCCAGGCTTCGTTAATACGACCTGTACATCTTTGTATTTCAAACATAGTTAAATTCTGCGCAAAATAGCGGTAATCTCCGCTTTTAATTTTCTGTTTTCTTTTTCTTTATCCTGTTACGATCAGGATTTAATCTATTTGTCTGTAGCTTGTTAGCTTACCAAAAATTGCAGTCAAATAACGCTTGTAACTTACCTAATCTGTAAAGGTTACTATCGCTGTACTTATTGTTCTTAAAAACTTTAAAAACCCCAATTTTAAGCACATTTCAGAACCTTTGTACAGGTTTAGTGCTATTAGCAAGTTTGAAACTTGTACCCCATTTAATATTGTTTACAAATTTTAAACATATTATTATTATTATTAGGTCTGAGACGTTTGTATTTTACAACCAATTGTTATTCTTAATTCAAACTAAAATCGAAACTTAAATGTTGTTATTCAGTTCACCGTTTACCATTGTTAAATCAATTATTTGTTTTCCTTTGTTCTTTATCTTTTCTCGCTAGAATCAAAATTTGGCAGGACCCTATCTTCCCTGATTCGTTCACTAACCTTAAGCTTTATGTACGAGAAACACATAATTTCTTCCCTGGTAAATCCTTTACCATTTGTTGCATTAGAAACAAAATTTCAAACAACAACGTTTTCCAAGTTTCTCTTAGCCCTTACAGCTAATTCTATCCGACTATTAAAATAAATATAGCTTGCTCCGCCAGCTACCTATTTGTAGATATTTCCTCTCTGGTTTATGGTTCGCTTTCAAAATTCCAATTTTGTTTGAGTTAGGTCAGAGGTTTCCTCTTTTCTAAACCTTTAGTCGGCATTCTGCTGGGTAAAAGCTTAGTTTTCCTAAAGTGCAACAACTGGTATTTACATAAGATTTTCACAAAAATCTGTAACAACATGGCTCAAATAGCTAAAGTTGCTTCAACTCTTCCCATTCTGGAAGCATTCGATTGTTTTGCCAAAGATCCAACAGTACTCAAAAACACAATTATTATTGTGAATTTAAATCTTTCCAGCACTTTCGAATGCATAATAAAATCTAATCCCTCTAAAGGGAAAGTTAGTACATTCTCTTTTATCAGCTCACTTTGCCTTGCCAGAGTGTCTCCTGTCCCCATATTACCGGAATACCGGCTCGAGAGGGAATGTGCACTCACCGAGCGCTGGCAGGCAACCTTAATTCACGCTGCGCTCTCCGCCTGCCTGAGACAGGCCCCCGCTAGAGTTATGTTCCTCCTAGTGTTCGCACTGCTTAATTCTTCCTTAACTTGCTTAAACTTCAGGGCTGGATTCTCATCCTGTCTAACAATACTTTTCTCCACGTCGAAACCTATCTCCTATTCTCTCCTATCATCATCCCTTACGTAGTGTTAACCCTAAGCTAAAACCTACTGTGCCCAACTCTAGGAATGGGTATTCCAAGATTCAGACACCTAGATATCAAGGGAAAGGCTACAACCGCTTTTGAAAGTTGAGATATTTGAATATCGCGCTACATTGCTTCGAGAAGGAATTGGAAAGAATATACCGATAAGAGCATGTCAAGTGACGTAGCGAGTAATAGCAGAGGTCGAGGCTATTTATTGATTAAATAGTTAACCATGGAGTAGAGACTTGAGACTTGGATCAGATTACTGGCACGGCCAAATGAAAGAGAATGCATTTAGTATCAAGTAAATCGGACCAGGGATACCAGAGATATGAGGATTTCCAGATATCAGCTGATGCAGCGTGACCCTGACAGTTTTGAATAAAAGCCGGCAGGCGCAGGCATGGTTAGCTCACTTCGACACAAGCACTTGCCTAGCAAGGTGCCACTACGCTGAGCCAAGGCACATGGTTGCCGGATCTACGCAGAAGTTATTTTCAAAGTTGTGATAGTCACAAAAGTGCTGCGCTGCGAGTGGAACTTAGTAAGTTTCCGGCAGGGAGAATCACTAAAGTGATTGATATTTTTCTACAGACACAGGTGAAATATTTTTATTTTCACATGGACATATGCTAGACTTTGTCTAGAATTAGTACTTTGTCACAGTCCAGTAATAACCTAATACTTGGATATTTAAATCCATTTCAGTCAGTTTTCATATTTGTAACTTAATAACCACTTCGATCTATCAGCACATTGAAGACCAGTCTATCACGGTGTTGTTCATTAGTCTACGCAGGGAAACTACATGTTGCTTCGCGCATGGTAGATGGTGTGAAGCCATGCCCAGGGAACGATCTTCAGAACAGCCGTTGATTGGTTAGACTGTCAGTGTTTTCTTGTGCTGAAAAGATTACCGTGAGTTATGTTACAACTGACATATCTAAGAATAGATCACTTAGATCTGACCCCATTTAAGCAAACTGTTATGGCTTTGATAGAAGCCCATATTAAAATGAATCAACAGTTACTTCAAACGTCAAGAGATACTACCACTATGTCTTACTAGACGGATTGTGGGTATATAATGGCGGCCGATACAAGGATTATACGTGCTTGTCCGATAGGGCATGTCTATGGATAAATCTGGTACAGACCAGGTTCACTACGCTTCAAGACCATCAAGAAATGTAAGCCACATTTGAATTATATTATGCCTATCTAATTGGAACAAACTATTTTTCTGCAGATGACCAACACATTTATTTTTCTTCGTATTTGAATCTTGCAATGATTTACGCAAGACATATTAGAGTTATTCTGAGTATTTTCAGCACTCAGAACAGTTTAGGATCGATGACCGAGCATTTCGAGCATTTATTTGAATATTTCATATTTTAGGGATATCACGGAAAACCGTCGATGTAATGGTTGAGTTAAATTATTTTTGTTGAGGAATGGATATTTTTTCCATATTCGAAGGTTCGAACATGTGGATTCTCACATAATGAGATGATAATTAAATATATTTAAAATAATATAACTAATAATAGTAATAATAATAATAATAATAATAATAATCCACTGATAGTAATAATAATAATTTTCATAATTTTTCTAAATAATTCTTGGATATTATATTTTATAATAATCATATGTATTGAGAGAGAGCCTATGAAGTAGTTTAATCATTTCTAGTCTGGAACAGGAGATTTTCCGAAGGAGAGTGGTTAGCGCAAGCCCGCATTCAACCAACATTTCAGTTCTGGTTGAACAGTTAATATTTGCAATGAGTAAAGTATATTTTTCAGATAACACGGAGAGTCATGAAACGGGAAGCAAATGATATTTGTATCAAATAGGATATTTTTGTATTTATATAAAATCATGACGTAAATACACTCGAAAGTGAAATAAAGATTTTCATAAGTATGGTAAATTCATGGGTTGAATCGAATGGTAAAATAAAATAAACTTGTAAGTTTATTAATCTTCCAGTGTTGATAACAAGCAGAGGCTTGATTTATTGTATAAATTTTGGGAAGAAAATTTATGTGTGTGGAGTAGTTGAAATGCCATTCCCAGGTGCGCATGTTTAAGTCGCAGGAATGAGGAGGTTTTTTCGAGCATCAATCATATAGCAGGTTCGATGGCTCAGGTTTATAGTAGGAGTATTGGAACTACACATTTCGTCGTATGAATGACCCGAAGGTTATTTCTTAGAAACCATCAGTTCTTATTTCAACCTTGTTTACGGATTCCATTTAGACTTTGATTTTGCTAGAACCCGGATTTGTCATGATAGTAGTTTATTCTTCTTCAGAGGAAGACCTTTGCCGTTGTTGTTGTAATATTGTGTTCTTATAAAAATAATAGAATGGGCCTCTGCCAATTAAAAATAATTCTTTAACCACGAATAATTTGAAGGATATTTTCAATCCTAGTGCCATGAACTAAATGAATTTAGTATGAAGCTACAATTCTTATTTCCGCATTCTGTTGAAGAATTGCAAGTTGTGAAAATTACTAAAATGGCTATGAATATAAATATTTTTCTTAATGATGATTCCAAGTGGAAAATTGAATAGTTGAATGGTTCAACAATTTATTAATCAAGTTGATGATTCAGAAATCATATATTTTGTTAGGAACTTGAAGTTCATAATCGAGTCACTTCTCGAATGTTTAATGTCAGAAGAACAATTAATTTTTGTTGTGCTTCGCACAGTTCTTCGATGCTATGCTCAAGGTCAAATACTTTTCAGATGTTATTAATATGTGTAAATAATTTGTGTTGATTCAGAAATAATAATATTTTTCGACAATGTATTTTTGAAACTGGAAAAATAAGTGAAAGTTAAAATTCTATGAACATTTATTCTACGAGTGTTAATATTATGTAAAAATTCAAACAGTGAACTACGATATTTCCAGTAGAGACAATTAAATTTGAACTGGATTTAATCATAAATAATTTTGGAACACAGTCTACAGGACTAACAATCAGACTTGTGTTTCCAAAAAATAATTGTCAAATGTGTTTGGAAAATTTCTGTATATTGTGTAAATAGGAGTGTGGGTCGCCACACGTGAGTGATGCTGTTTTGAGCATTTTTGCAGTCAATTTTAAATTCAAAATAAAATGAGATAATTTTACTTGATGTGTTACGCCCAATTGAATCTCCTTCTATCCTTATTGTTGCATTGAGCCAAAAATCAGTAAAGCATTAATTTGAACTGGATTTAATCATAAATAATTTTGGAACACAGTCTACAGGACTAACAATCAGACTTGTGTTTCCAAAAAATAATTGTCAAATGTGTTTGGAAAATTTCTGTATATTGTGTAAATAGGAGTGTGGGTCGCCACACGTGAGTGATGCTGTTTTGAGCATTTTTGCAGTCAATTTTAAATTCAAAATAAAATGAGATAATTTTACTTGATGTGTTACGCCCAATTGAATCTCCTTCTATCCTTATTGTTGCATTGAGCCAAAAATCAGTAAAGCATTTTTTTTATTTGATGTCGTTTTTGCGATTAGCTTTAACCCATCTGGCGCTCCGGGATATTTTGACTCTCGTGCTGACTGATTATTGGTAAAATGCATATGTGGTCGTGCGGACTCCGGTCTAAACGGGCACACTACCACATGTTTTATTGAACTTGGATGATTAAAAAAGCGATACAAGTCAATTTAAATATTTCAAATTCGCTTGGCCACCATGTTCGTTTTGTACTTAACAGGTTCTTGAAAGTTACATAGTTAGTTATTATTGTTTTAAGGGGTGGAACTATGAGGTCATATGCCCTTGAAAGTTACATAGGTAAACTGTTAGTAGTGTCCTTTATCACCGTACAAAATTTCACGGTGATATCAGTAACAGGTTTGGAGATTTAGAATGCCGGTGAAGTATTTGTCACAGCCACCATGTTGAATTGGTGAGACGTTATTAAATTTGAAGGGCACGGTCGGGGTCGGACAATATAGTACTATGGCCTTACCGAGTTTCATTGAAATCGCTCCTGCCGTTTAGATTTTATTAGGGACACACACATGGACAAAAGGTGATCTCATAAGCCTATTTTTTCATAAATGAATATAGGATCAAATGAAACAGAAATTAGTAAGCAAAAAAGACACTGCAGAGGTGGGAGTCAAACCACCTAAAATTGATAATTTTGGTAAGTTCATTACATGTCAAACATGCTAACACCTAGACTACCATTGGACTGGCTGCGTGGCTCAGCGGTACTCGCTTGCTGTCCCCAAGGTTGCAGGATCAAATCCTGGCGCAGCCAGCTGGCATTTGAGGGTGCACAACAGCGAGGGAGCCGTGTTAGTAGATAAACTGGCACGTTAAAGATCCCCTTCGGGGAATTTTTTTAGCACCTGTGCGTCTCTAAAAGCCAGTGTAGTTAAAAGGGAAGTACAACCAATAACATTATTATTATACTACCATTGCACAGTTTAATAAGACCGATGTAACAAAACGTCATACGGTAGTTTGTGTGAACATAAGATGCGGTTCGTAATGTCTCCGACGTACGAAATCTGTCTGTAATAGCTGTGCTGCCATTATGATTATACACTCCAAGGTTTATGAGTCAGTATGCTGGAATAAGGAGAGGGTCAGCCATTCCATCACTGCAGCGCTGGCTACCACCTAATGGATGTAAGCGGAACTTCCCTAACTTTAATTACTTATGCCAATTAATTATGCCATTAATACTTGAAGTCATGAAATGCTGAATTTTTAGAGTCTAAGATTGGAGTTGGTGCCTCGGGACATAAAACAGAGTACCAACCCGGTATTTGCCTGGACAGAGTGTGAAAATCCCTATTGGGATTCAAACCTCCAATCTTTGGACTTCCAATTCCCCGTGCAGTGATTGTGCACCACTTAACGATCATGGTAACCTCAAGTTACCAATTAGGTAAGCTCACCAATCTTAAGAGCCTTCTGAAGATCTGCCTGGCTGTCCACGTACACATGGCAGATACCCTCAGCATGGCCAAGAACGGGAATATGTTGGCTCCTCTCCTGGATGCTTCGCACAAGCTCGCTGGAACCTCGTGGTATGATGAGGTCTATGTGTTGGTCCATAGAGAGCAGGTCCGTGATCTCCTCCCGTGTTGACACCTAGGAAACACACTATATTGGCTTAAACCACTCCAATTACAAATATACACACTAATACATCCATCACATTGACACAGGTTATCAGCCAGATTCCACTCACATCCAAGTACATGGGGCTGCGTTACCATGATGTCGAAAAGACTCTAAATGAATCAACACCATAACACGACTCAGAATGATTTCTTCTTAATTGCACACATATAAATCCTTAATGGGCTTGGTACAGCACATTTCAGACGTCTTTACAGTACACCACAAAAGCTGCGAAACATACAAAATTCCCATCAAGTAACGACTCTGCATTATTTATGTTATTTAATTATACATATTTAGCCCTTATACAATCCATGTTGCACGTAATTTGTTAATTAGAAAACTGTCTTATGTTCTTTGTTTATTTCTAAAAAGAGCCATTTGACCGCCATATTATTAACAATAAATGGAGAGTGAAAATGCAGGCTCCATGTTGTTCTGGTAGCGCACCTGCCTTTTACCCTGAGGCCTCAGGTGAGGAATTGGCAGAGGCATTTTAGAAAAGGACGTGAGTACAGGAATGGGCTGCACTTAGACTGGTGAGGACAGTTGAGTAGCTGTCTGACAGTGAGGCAGCGCCCCGGTCACAGAGGCCTGATTAATGGTCGACGCAATCAGACGCGCTGAGCACGCGTCATCCCGCAATCTGTAGGCCGAATGGCTGGGCAGTGGTCGTTGGTACGCCAAGGCCTTTCATGGGCTGTGGTGCTCCTGGGTCTGGTTTGATTTTGGTAGAGTAGGAATTCTAAACGATTTAAGTCCCATAGATAAGGGTGAGTACAGGTGAAATGAAATGTAATGGTACCGGGAAGTGAAGTTTAATAGAGTCAGTTCATTGTCACTAATAAGTCAATGCCCAAGCAGTAGAGTAGTGCCGCAAAACATACAGTACTACAACATTTGCATTTGCCATCATTGTTACTCTTTATTTCACCTGGACTATGGCACTTACATCCCTTTGCACTTTCACTCTACAATTTAATGGTACCGGGAAGTGAAGGTTAATAGGGACAGTTGATTATCACTAATAGGCTATGCCCAAGCAGAGTAGTGTCCCAAAACATACAGTACTACAACATTTTCATTTGCCGTCAGGGTTATAACTTATTTCACCTGGGCTATGGCATTTACAAACTTTAGTACTTCCACTCTACAGTTTGCGATAAGATGCAAGAAATGTGATATTCCTCACAAAGCAGAAACATAGCAACATACTTTTTGGCTCACAAGAATTGCACAAATCATAACATTTGCTAAAAGAAACAGGAATTTCACAACTGCCAGTAACAATCTAAAATATGGAGATAAATACTCCATGAACGTTACAAATAGATAATAGAGTTGGGGAATGAATGTGTATTCTAACAAATTGACCACGTATGTATACGTTATTGATATTATGGGTTATTCATTTAAGTTGTTACACCAAAATAACGACATTTTGTTTTTAGATTCTTAAATTGTCTTAATGGACTAGTAAAGTAAGGTGTATATGTAGAATGTTTTTCAGTTGATTGTGTTATTAATTACCCCTCCCCCTTGTTTGTTAATTAAGTGATAAATAATTCATTCATTCATTTACTTTATTTGCAAATGGGGGTAATTTCCCGGTGGCAAATTGAACATTTACAGAAAACTACCAACAATAATATCAAACAATATACACAATTCTCGATTTGAGAACTGTAGTAATTATATCGCAGTATTTACACGAAAATATTTCTAATATTTCTTTGTTATTATATTATTTTATTTATTTGTAATATTTCTTACAGGTTAGGGTGTTTAAATGCTTGTACTCCCCACCTAATAAAAGTGGGCACGATCGTGTTGACCGACTGAAAAACAGGGAAATTTAAAGTGGACAGAGTTACCTGCAGGGTTCCAAAGGGTAGGTATACACATTTTGATTCTGATCGGTGAAACCGTGTAGATTTGTGCCAAAGGGCCTAAATACAGGGGATGGAGTGGTTTGACCGAAATTTAAAGTGGATAATGTTACCCGCAGGGATCCAAAAGGTAAGTATACACATTTTGCTTCAGATCATAAAATTGTGTAGATTTGTGTCAAACGGCCTAAATGCAGGGAAAGGAGTGGTCTCTCTGCAAATTATGGTGAACGGAGTTACCCGCAGGGTTCAAAGGGTAACTGTACAAATTTTGGTTCAGATCGGTAAAACGATGTAGATTTGTGCCAAAGGGCCTAAACGCAGGGAATGGAGTGGTCTGTCCAATATTTCAAGTGAACAGTGTTACCCGCAGGTTTCCAAAGGGTAAGCATACAAATTTTGGTTCAGATCGGTGAAATTGAGTAGATTTGTGCCAAAGGGCCTAAATGTAGGGATTAGAGTGGTCTGTCCGAAATTATAAGTGGACAGTGTTACCCGCAGGGTTCCAAAGGGTAACTATACACATTTTGGTTCTGATCGGTGAAACGGTGTAGATTTGTGCCAAAGGACCTAAATGCAACGATGGAGTGGGCTGTCCGAAATTTCAAGTGGACAGTGTTACCCGCAGGGTTCCAAAGGGTAAGTATACAAAATTTGGTTGAGATCGGTGAATTGGTGTAGATTTGTGCCAAAGGGCCTAAATGCAGGGAATGGAGTGGTCTGTCCAAAATTATAAGTGGACAGTGATACTCGCAGGATTCCAAAGGGTAAGTATACACATTTTGGTTAAGATCGGTGAAACGGTGAAGATTTGTGCCAAAGGGCCTAAATGCAGAGAAAGGAGTGGTCTGTCTGAAATTTTAAGTGGACAGTGTTACCCGAAGGGTCCCAAAGGATAACCATACAAATTTTGGTTCAGATCGGTGAAACGGTGTAGATGGGCCTAAATGCAGCGAATGGAGTGGTCTGTCCGAAATTTCAAGTGGACAGTTTTACCCGCACGGTTCCAAATGGTAAGTATACAAATTTTGGTTCAGATCGGTGAATTGGTGTAGATTTGTACCAAAGGGCCTAAATACAGGGAACGGAGTGGTCTGTCCAGGATTATAAGTGGACAGTGTTACTCGCAGCATTCCAAAGGGTAAGTATACACATTTTGGTTCAGATCGGTGAAGCGGTATATATTTGTGCCAAAGGGCCTAAATGCAGGGAAAAGTGTGGTCTGTCTGAAATTTAAAGTGGACAGTGTTACCCGCAGGGTTCCAAACGATAACTATACGCATTTTGGTTCAGATCGGTGAACGGTGTAGATTTGTATACATAACAGACTGGCAGACAGACAGACAGACAGACAGACAAACTTTGTTGTTTATATATATAAAGATTGTTAGTTTATTTTAGGGGCAAGAAACAACTTGGTCATCAGCTCCATTTACTTGGGTGTTGTATTTGTCAGATAACTTGTGTTCCTCTACTAACTGTACCAGTTTTAGCATTGAATAAATGTCAAATATTCACATCCTTGATTAATTTCGAAGATTGATCTAATTACTGGATATTTCCTCGCACATTACAATGTTGGTTGTCACTTAATGAAGTGAAACGAAAATACAGTTATTCCAGACTTACCAAAGAGATGGCATTCTTTGCATCCACTGATGTTAAAGCTTCCGTCACGAGGTCCATCAATGCTTTATTGCTGTTGGAGGCTTCTTTACCACCCTTGAGTAATAGGCCGTTGGCAGAGCTGATGGCCAGCGCTGCAACCTATAACACAACATAACTCATGACTATAATATGGCAATTGTTGTTTTGAGGGTCCTAAGATCTAGCTGATTAGATCTCATGGCTACATTTCACTATTTATTTATTAACCTCATGTAATTTATTTCAGGATTAGGGCATAACCCAGCTCTTTTGGGTACATTCGTGTTGACCGACTGAAAAGCACTAAACTCTTGTTTACTAAGGCAACACTGAAAAAATGGCTTCAAACCCCACAAAGCCTGAGTTTTCTTTAATGCATTTGGTATGCGAATATAATATTAGCGTTTACATTTGAAAAAGTGTGCCAACACCTTACGTTTTCTACAGTGAACCTGAAGAATTCCGGGTGACACTGCATACAAACCGCCATGAGCCGGGGCAGAACTGCTGAAGTTTTTCATCTATGTCCTTAAGCACGCACATCTATAGAAGTAGTTTGAAAATTAGTGAAGAGGTCAAGCCACATTTTGTCTGGTGATCGACGATAGACTACATGTGTTTCATTTTTGATATCAAAACCAATCAGTGTCTGGTTCGTAGGCGGGCTTTGATTGCACGATTACCATCGGGAATATTTGCAATGCTGCTCATTGAATACGTTATGCGAGGAACAATACGCTTGTAATGGGAAACATGTACATGGGGTGAATGTAGGACGGATTCTTTTTTAAATCATGATATTGAACGCTTTATGAGAGGGGCGGGCAAACACAGAAAATTAAGGAAATCCACACGGTTAAGTATTGAACCACGGCCTAGGTCATAAATATTTGGGGAGTCAAACTTCTCTTGACACTCCTACGTGTCGGCAAAGAAACTTTTGTAACACTCTACTAATAGTAATTGTAGACATTTGTAGAGTATCAGTATGACAACCACATGCAATACAGGGTTCCGTGTGTAGTGGCATATCTAAATACAAAATAAAACCTCTGGGTCTATAGCCCTTGTGCACCTGTGACACCAAGTCGACTGCCGCACTACTCGTAGCCTACATAACCCACTATGAAAGGTAAGTGGTCATTGACCGCCTCCTACAGTCGTTAACTTAGAAAATTAGTTGAAAGGGGGTGTTAACTCTCATGCCAGACAGATTGAAATTGTCCTCACGAGTCTGCGTTATTGGGAGCCTATCATCAGAATTAAAACTGGAACAGAAACCAGAAATATCCAAGTCAGAAAGCTGCAGCACTGCAACTTGAATGTTTTGGCCGGTATTGAACACAAACAGATTAAATATAAAATGATTCTTTCTTGGAATACGAACCATTGCAAGTTGTAAGGGCATATTTTCCACTTGTTTCTATTAGAAGTGGCAGATTCACTGAGAGCCCCCACGAACGAAATTCACGGGGCAGGTTATGGCTTATTTATTACATTTGAACAGTGCATTTCATCCCTTTTGGTGAGGATAAGACAAGAAAAGGCTCAAAAAATGCACTTTACTGGAGTTGGCTAACTTTCATGTGCATATTCTGGGGTCAATGCTTGACCTAGGAGATTTGATGAATATTGAGAATTTTCGAGTACTGCATATATATTATATTAGGTTTCAAGTCATGAACAATTTTAGAAAATTAAGAATCTATGATTATAGTGAATGCTGATAGTACTAGTTTGTTTATAAATATTCGAGTGGTATGTTGAAGACAAACAGTGGAGACCTCGCCTTTATTCTGATAATCCTGTGAAAACGCTTGAGAGAAATCTCAATCAAAATATGGTTCTTTATATTTTTTCGTGCAAAATTCATTTTTTCCGGATATCAATCCTCAAAAACAAAGAGATCATTTCACACACTTCTCCAAGCACAGTCTTTAGGATTATATTCTTCAAATATATTATTCCTAACAACCTTCGTCACCAATACGACTCCCAAGGCAATAAAATACTGAAGGTACAGACTTAACTTCAGAGGGTAGGTTTTCTCAAATCGGCCAAATATGAAGGTATGAATTGAAAATGAGACTGCCATGGAAATAGACCCAACATCTCCTGCATTTCTTGCAGGTGTACATCATGTGGCTGAATTCGCGGGAAACCACATGGACCAAAATGTCTGTTATTTTCTTCAGCAGTAATGCTACAAGTAACTGTTGACATTGTAAGGTTCAAATAATTCCACACGAATTTAACTACCACAAATATCTTTACAACGAAATCCATTTACACAACGAAACTGGTTCATGCTCACGACATCAGTTTTCGCAACTCATAGTGAAGGACAAACAGACAATAAAGACTATCGAATGAATGCAATTATCTGAGAGCACGGCATTCATGATCGGTAGAATACAAACCAGAGCGATTTACCGAATATTTGCCGGTCAAACACACTATCTCTCGGTGGCCTGTGAAAGCTCGTCCTAGCACGAAAATGAAAAAATGATATCGATATGTTAAGTCGTAAAAAACTGTAAAACCGTAAAACACACTGCAACTTAATTAATTTTACGGAGACAGGTATGCACCAATCTAATTTAAAACGTTCTAGAAAATAATTTCTATGTATCTTAAATTTGCCAATGCAAAGTTCTGAGTAAAGCTACTGGAAGCCACCGATATTGCCAAGCAAAATCAGATATCTCCATAGTTACTGAGTAATTTTCTGCAATAGAAAACGGAAGTTCTGGGTTTGTCTCCCACGGAAATCTCATGTTAAATACCTTGCCATCAACAAATATTAATTGTTTTGCCTGCTAACTTTAACTCTGTAACACAATACCAGAAAAAGGAGGACTGTGCATTTGACATTTCGCCGTTGAGGTAATTAGTTGCTCGGCACGCTTTACTGTCGTTCGGAATGTGCATTCTGACTCTAACTGAGAGAGTGACGTGAGGGTGCAGTGGTTTAGCTGCTTGTCTCTCACCAAAGCGGACCGTTTTCGTAACTGGTGAATGCATGCGATTATTTTGAATTGAGACGCCACGAACAGATGTTCAGATTCCTAGTAAAATTGAGGTCATGGGTCACGTAAATTAAAAGCCTCCTTTTTGAGGTATTTGAGGTCAACCCGAATACAGATTCATTGAATAGCTTATTGCCTCTCCACAACATGCCATTATTTCAATGGAATCTTGTTTTATTGTTTACCAGTAATTGTACAATAATAATTTTCAATTAAAATTTTCATTAAAATCGGATTTTTTCTGTTATACAGCATAACGTGTTATTATGAATTAGGCATGACGTTTTTACTACGCACTCTAAAATATTAATGAGTTTATGCTGAGTGCGTCACTAAATTATCTCTCAATATTGATTAGTTTTAAAGACATTAACGCACTGGACTCATACCGGTACGCTGGCATTAATTATAAAATCGTTACTCTCATGCACTCTTTTCTGCGGCTTAAAATCTCCACATCTGAAGACACTTACCATTGTTCATTTGTGAATCTTAGTTTGTGTTTCAAGTTGTACTTCCTTCAGCTTCCATATTGCCCGATGTAAATTGTAGAACGGATCACCATTAGTATGAGGAAATGCTCCGGAGCTATTTGTTTTGAAGGAACCTTTTATACACACATCAAAAAAAGTTTTGCATCACCTCGGTTCCAAGAGTTCCGGAACCGTTAAATACAAAGGGAATAGAGATCAACACAAACAACATTTCAGCTCGTTTTATTGCTCATGAGACCCACACATTGCATGTTGTACCATCATACAGCTAGACTTTCAGCATTTGTGGTCCAGATTGCAGTACACACCACTACCTCTAATACCCAGTAGCACGTCCTCTTGCATTGATGCATGCCTGTATTCGCCGTGGCATACTATCCACAAGTTCATCAAGACACTGTTGGTCCAAATTGTCCCACTCCTCAACGACAATTCGACGTAAATCTCTCAGAGTGGTTGGTGGGTCAAGACGTCCATAAACAGCCCTTTTCAACATATCCCAGGCATGTTCGATAGGGTTCATGTCTGGCGAACATGCTGGCCACTGTAGTCGAGCGATGTCGTTATCTTGAAGGAACGCATTCACAAGATGTGCACGATGAGGTCGAGAATTGTCGTCCATGAAGACAAATGCCTCTCCAATATTCTGCCGATATGGTTGCACTATGGGTCGGAGGATGTCATTCAGGTATCGTAAAGCCGTTTCGGAGCCTTCCATGACCACCAGTGGCGTACGTCGGCCCCACATAATGCCACCCCAAAACATCAGGGAACCACCACCTTGCTGCACTCGCTGGACAGTGTGTCTAAGACGTTCAGCCTGACCAGGGTGCCTCCAAACACGTCTCCGACGATTGTCTGGTTGAAGGCATATGCGACACTCATCGGTGAAGAGAACGTGATGCCAATTCCGTGGGGTCCATTCAGCATGTTGTTGGGCCCATCTGTACCGCGCTGCATGGTGTCGGGGTTGCAAAGCTGGACCTCGCCATGGACGTCGGGAGTGAAGTTGCGCATCATGCAGCCTATTGCGCACAGTTTGAGTTGAAACACGACGTCCTGTGGCTGAACGAAACGCATTATTCAACATGGTGGCATTGCTGTCAGGGTTCCTCCGAGCGGCAATCCGTAAGTAGCGGTCATCCACTACAGTAGTAGCCCTTGGGCGGCCTGAGCGAGGCCTGTCATCGACAGTTCCTGTATCTCTGTACCTCCTCCATGTCCGAACAACATCGCTTTGGTTCACTCTGAGACGCCTGGAAACTTCCCTTGTTGAGAGCCCTTCTTGACACAAAGTAACAATGCGGACGCGATCGAACTGCGGTATTGACCTTCTAGGCATGGTAGAACTACAGACAACATGAGCGGCGTACCTTCGTCCTGGTGGAATGACTGGAACTGATCGGCTGTCGTACCCCCTCCGTCTAATAGGCCCTGCTCACGCATGGTTGTTTACATCTTTGAGCAGTTTTAGTGACATCTATGAACAGTCAAAGGGACTGTATCTTGGATACAATATACACAGTCAACGTCTATATGCCGGAGATCTGGGAACCGAGGTGATGCAAAACTTTTTTTGATGTGTGTATTTGGAGACAATGCCCATCTTGAGGGCGTAAATGACGCACTTCAGTATTAAACATAAAAGGAGCTTACATGTTCATGTGTCTTTGATTGAAAAATGTGCTCTAAAACAAAACAGACACAGTTCCTATCCTATAGGCCTATTATAAAAGGATAAAAGAATAACTTATGATGATGTATCTTGTAATGCTAAAGTGCGTACTCGTATCTGAATTTGAAATTCAAAATGGATGTGTATTGATCAAACTGTGGCATGGATGTTCAGCCTCTGTAAGCAAGAAATACTTAAGATTCATGCAAGATCCACCCGTTCTAAATCCAAATTGCACACTAGTGTACATGGTCTATTTTACTCTACTCATAATACCTACGGGATTCTCAGCCCATTGATCAGTCCTACCGCCACCATGCAAGCGATTGGTTCGTCCATGAAGACGACAATTTGCGAACGTACCGTGTCCGTGTAGCGAATACCATCCTCTAGGCCAGGCCACGCCAACTCAGGTGCTTCGCGAGCACCGGCCAGCACCGGCAAATTCACCGGTGCTCCACTGTAGGAGAGGAACGTGTAGTGGCTGCGCTTAGCGAGGCGAGAGTCGTGTTGTTGTTGTTGTTGTTGTTGTTGTTGTTGTGGTTTTGGTGAACGGGGATGGGCAAATCAGCGCGCGTCAGACGGCGTACCGGTATGAAAATGAATAATAATAATAATAATAATAATGAAAATGAAAATCCACAGCCTGCTTCCAGTCTCCGACCGGGTCAGGGAATGGAATGAATGAAGCCCCCATCTAGCGGTGAGGATATGAACTGAGCCGGTTGTCGAAACCTGTCGCACTCCTCTGGGGCAATGATTAAATGAATGACAGATGAAATGAAATGATAGTGGAGAGTGTTGCTGGAATGAAATTTTGACAGGGAAAACCGGAGTACCCGGAGAAAAACCTGTCTGCCTCCGTTTTGTCCAGCACAGATCTCACTTGGAGTGACCGGGATTTGAACCACGGACCCAGCGATGAGAGGCCGGCGTGCTGCCGCCTAAGCCACGGAGGCTCCAATAATAATAATAATAATAATAATAATAATAATAATTCCAATTTTGTGTACAGACAGAAATAATAGTTTTATTGCGCTACTGACTTTGCACTAACTTTTAAATATTCTTTATCTTTGACATCGCTTTGAAGCCACTAGTTTGCCGATATTTGGAGCAATCGTTTTGGCAGTTGCAATCCGAAGTGTAGCTTCCAAGAAAGCATCAGACAAACTTGACCTTGTTTTTGTTTTGATAATATTCACTATTGAAAACATTTGTTCAAAAGCGAACGTTGTTCCGAACATAGCAACAAATTTCAGGGTAAGGGCATGAATCCTAGGGAAATCTTGCTCCTCAGCACTTTTATAAAATGAAATGAAATCACCATTGTAATGGTAATAGCGATCTGTCAAAATTGATCGCACTGTGGTCTCATCAGCTCAACTCGGAGACTTCATGGGCCATCCACTGGGCTCACCGAAAAAGACGTCATAAAATCTTTGAGTGCCGGTTTTACTTGCTTTATTTCTTCAAACCTATCTTCGAATTCTTTATGCAATGACTGTAACGCATTTTTCTACCCACTGATGTGTTCATAAGTACTTAAATTCAAGGATTTTAGAGAGGGACAGTTATCCTCATTTCCTTGAAGCTGACTTTTAAAAACGCACAAGCTGCAAATTGAATTTTTCAATACGGTCACACGTACTACTGATTAATGTATAAGGTGCGTTCAAAAAGTAACGAGATGGAGGCTGGAATGCGCAAACCGGTGACTACATCGGCTAATCGTGGCGTGTGTAACGAGGTGTGGTTCCGACCAGAGCGTGGAAGGTCACAGCCCGTCACTAGAGGGCACGCGTGCACGTCACGTGACGATACAAAGCGAGCAGCAGCATGCATCCATCGTCCAACGCTGCCAGTCGCATTGCAAACAGTGACATGGAGGCGTCAACCGAAGAGCAAAGAGCTGTTGCTCGGTTTTCGACAGCGGAAGGAGTAGGGGGAATGGACATTGATCGCCGAATGTCACTAGTGTACGGCGAACACTGCATGTCCCTTGCAAGGGTCAAGGCGTGGCACAAGCGCTTCAGGGAAGGACGGGTGTCGTTAGCCGATGATGCCCGGTCAAATGGCAGGTTCTCGGCCAGCCTGCATACAGTCCAGACCTCTCTCCCTGTGATTACGCCATGTTTGGTCCCCTGAAAACGGCTCTGCGGGCCCAACGATTCACCTCGGACGCTGACGTCCAGCTGTACGTACGGAACTGGTTCACATCGCAGCCCAGGGAATTTTATGAGACAGCCATTTACCGCCCCGTGTCACAGAGGGACAAGTGCCTCAACAGCCAGGGCCAAAACTTCTAACATACAGGTACTGGTTTCTGTAATTATGCCTCCGGCTCGTTACTTTTTGAACGCACCTTATATTTTTTCCTTGCAACGAGTTATTGATATCATTTAAATACCCCGTGATGTCTTTCATGAAAGCGAGGTCTGCGATCCATTGCTCATCATCCACGTCTGACTGTGCTACCGCCACTACAATGGGAGGAAATACTGGAGGGAGGGGAAAAGCACCGGTGCCGCTTGGTGCAGCACCGTGACGCGCAAGCACTAAGTGCTCGCATTGGCGTGGCCTGCTCTAGGCTGTAGATACTTACAGAGTGCACTGGCCTGCGATGGTATGTACCCAATTGAGCATGCTTGGGGCCTTTTTAAACGTGAAGTGCATTGCCTGAGATACCCATCCTGCACCCCACCCGACTTACGGAGAGCCACCGTAGACGAGAGATACAGGATAGAAGAGCAACGCTTCGACAATCTTGTGGGTCCATACCAAGGTGAGTCCAAGTATGCTCCAACGCAACAAAAGGAACAACACGTAATAAGAGTCTCCATGTAGATGGTTTTGACTCGAATGATTTTCATGGCAATCCATTTTCCACCTGGCAATTTAATTTTTCATGCAGTTATGTTTGTATTCTGGTTTGATAAGATGTGCATCTAGGTATTGAACCCGCTGAGCCAAGGTTCATGTGATATTTTTTATAACAGCACATTTATGATGGGATGTAGTACCTTTGAACACACCCAGAAAGCCAGGTGGAGCTGAGAGCTCACGCTATACTCTTTGAAATAGCGGAGCATCGCACTTTTGACTTTGGTGAAGTCTGCTAATTATTTATCTGAGGTCTTATTAATTAATTTTATCTTTCCACAAGACTCAGAATATTCCATTTCGTCATGCTGCATTATTAAAACATTTTGGAGAATGTTATTTTCGCTTAAGGTTAGGTAATATCCTTGCAGATACGCAAACAGGAACGTAAGTAGTCGCTCAACGACTTCGGTTTGACGACCTACTTCCTAGAGGAACTCAGTGCCTTGCACTACGTCTGGAGAATCCGCCCCGTGTAGGCGTGAAATTGCATCCGTCTTGTTAGACGTAGAAAATATCCGCTGTTTAGCGTGAAAGTTATTATCAGGTGCCATCGTGCACGAATATACTGAAAATCACTGTTACTAATGCACAGTGAGCCACAAGAAGCATATAATGAAATAATTGGCAAGTATAGAGAATTTTATGACATTACCGTAACACCACATTTTTGTACCCACGTGTTTGTGGAGGGCCGAGTGCCTGGTGAAAAATATAGAGGTAAACGTTTTATAACTACTTTAAATAAGTGTGATTATGAATGTATAGCATATTTGAATTGCCACAGTGAATTTTTCAATTCCAAAACGACGCACATTTCACGGATGTCACGTGATGTAAAAGTGGCGTCAGCACACGTGAAGAACCACAGAACAGTGCTTGCCCACGTATTAATTTAAATCTGCAAAGTAAAGGCTGTGTTATCTATTGCAATTAAAGCCTGTAACATTTACTACGAACATTGTGATTTTGAAGTGAAAGAATGAACTACTACACGATTTATTCCACTACCCACGTGATCAAACTATTCTACACCATGTTTGAGACCGACATCATGGGCTAATACCGCTATGGTATGAGGGTGATGTTTCTATTGGAACCAGCATGATGGTGGAACTTCCAGAACAGCGAACGAGGAGGAAGGAACCCAGGATGCCTTTCCCAGGCAGGTCCAGTACATCCACGAAGTTATCGACAGGGACAGATCGAACCCTGGTCTTTGGTGGAGTCCAGATGGGAATCCTGATGAGGATGATACCGTTCCGGAGAGCCAGAGATGAATTTGTACAACCCTTGTCGTTGAACAGAGGGCTGAGTGAGAGCTCCTCCATTTCGTGAGTTTTTGTACACCCTTTCCCGTTCTAGTTTCTGGTGGTATAGTAGGTTTAATGTAGTTTGTGAACCAACCGAACTCAGTGTCAGCCATTTTTATAGGTAGGGAATGTAACTAGTCTAATTAGATGTCATTTATTTCAGTTAGAGTGAGACACCCTTGGGTCAGACATTTTGGTCAGCCCTGGTGCAGCTTGATGAACGTCGTAGAACGTCAATGCCTATCTTTTGCTAAACGTGACCGTAGTCATTTGAGGCTACTTTGTTTAACCCTATTTGGGGTGATTTTTCAAGTCTTTGCTGACTTTAGTTATGGCAATCAGATGCCATGGATATTTCGTTAACTGCATTCTTTGCAGCCAGTCTTTGTTACACCCCTGACTTCGTTAGAACAGTCGTATCAGTTAGGTAATCGACTAAAATTACCAGTTTTGTAACTGCATTATATTTCATTTGAAATGAGCTCAGAAGCCATTCTTGGTCAAGTGTGGACCTTATAAGTGAAAGGGATGTTTCGTTGTCTAGCATCGAACCCAGTTCCCAACGTATCATTAAGCAGATCCAGAGTGTGGAATCTGCGCTACAATTATTATTTTGTTAGTGTCATGTGAAGACACGTATTTATTTGATGTTGTACAAGCAACTACTGAATTATATCTTTGAAAGCAAAGAGCTCCAACAATGTGACATTGCTATCATTTAGATGTCTTTGGTTTGAAAGGCGGAATTATATTATTGTATTCAGATTTATAGCGTGTTTTTTATACACGTATTCTTCGAGGTTTATATCCTATTTTAAAGATTTTATTGAGAGGCCAGATGTACATTTTTTATTTTGTTTAAATCGCCGGCCTTGATAGTTAGAGTGTTGTGTCAGCCGCGCAGGAATGTTGTAGCCTGTAGCGACACAAACTGGTTTGTGACCCAGTGCCCTTGAGAGCACGTTTGTTATTGTGAGACAGAATTACTTTGACAAGAGACAGAATGCTTGTTGTATTCCCTTTTCCTTTCATTGCAACTTAGCTCATGGAACCCAGTGTCCATTCTTGTATCTGATCACATGTTTTTATGGATTGTTTTTGTTAGTTAAACGCACTGTTGCGTGTACCGTCGTTTGACGTGTACAGTTATGTCAGGTTTTCTATAGTATGTTGTAGGCTACCCTGTTAAAGGAGATGTTTATTGTATGATGGTATTTTCTGTGTACCTTGTCCGGGATTGTTCCCGTTGACCAGATGTTATTGGAGG
The DNA here is from genome assembly GCA_946902985.2 of Meconema thalassinum. Taxonomy (NCBI): domain Eukaryota; kingdom Metazoa; phylum Arthropoda; class Insecta; order Orthoptera; family Tettigoniidae; genus Meconema; species Meconema thalassinum. Next base: position 190,389,392 of record OX336389.2, read on the forward strand.
GTTACTGAGTGTGCAGGCCCATCCCAGAGTTATTGAACGCGAGCTGTGCGCCGCTGGTAACTTGTGTTATAGTGTGTCCGAGTTGTTATTGCTCGTTGATTATATTCCGAATTTCGAGTCGAGGCTTTTGGTGGAGATTGATCTCAGTGGAGACACTCCGTGCCCAGGCTATTGTCAGTATTATTCGCCATAAACCAACGATAAACCTAAACCGACATCTTAATAATAAAACGCATAATTTTGGTAAAACAAAGCTAACTAACGAATTCTTTCTATCTAACTTTGTTCTTTTGCATTTGGAACCTGCTGACATGACCGTGCAGATGAAGGTATTTCTTTTGAGGAAATGACTAGGACAGCTGACACTCTTGTAGCGACCTGAAGCATGCTCGAACCTTGAGTTCGTAGCTTGTGGAGCGCAGGCCATGCGATGTTAGACGTAGTCTCTACTACGCATGTGTCACCGTAATTACACACATTAGATGACTATGGCTTACAAAGAGTAAACCAAGGTGCAGGCAGGCATTTTAATAAAACTGTTGTCTCTTTCATTACTTATTTATGATGTACAAGTGTATGAATCCTACATGTTACCTTATTGTGTGCTGTTAGCACCTAGTTACTAAGAATAATTAAATGTTTTTTTTACATGGCTGTTCACTTAGCTTTCAATGTAATTGTTTTCTGTTACGGACGTCATCGCCGTAAATTTTGTTATTAATTGATAGGACTTAGCTAGACGAATTAACGTTAAATGTAAATGCGGAGATGGTATCATCCTAACTTAGATTTGTTTTGCTACCCTGTTAAATGTAATTTCTGATATTAGCTTGATCTTGTAACTTGAACTAGGGATTTGCGTCAAACAATTTTCCTAGTGTTGCTGTTGTTGCTTTGTTATTGTGAGATAGATCTTTCGCGAGGGTTTTCCGTAACTTCTCAGGTAGGGACCTGCTCTTTATTTTTGTTTGTTTATTAGCTTGCGGACTAGCCGATTGAAACCCTCCGAACTAGGCTAGGGGCTTGTGAATTTTAACAATAAATTTTCACGGTGTTTTACATAAGTCTGGATGTTTATTTTCTCAGTCTAGTTTTTAAGGTGAACCTTTCCTTAGGCAGTCTATGACCATCGTCACCATGTACCACGATCCCTGTGGACTACAGTTTCTCGTGCCGCTTTGGCCAATTTTGGAAGTTCACCTGATCCTCACGGCAATTATGTCCGACGGATGAGATGTTAGGGAAGTTATTTCGGCTGTTGGCTATCCTGACAGCCTCACCGACGGTCTCATAAAATGGCGCCCAACTCATGTGCCGACGTTAACGTGGTGACCGTCAGTTCCATGTTATTTAGGAGGATCTTAATGTTGATTAATGGTAAATTGACAGGACTGGGACGAACTTAGGAAGTCGTACTGCAGATCAATTGACCGCATGGCATTCATGTTTGATAGAAGTCCATGGGGTGAGGCTTTAGTGTTAGATAAATGATGGATAGGATTTTCTTTGATGATGCCTCATCCTGAGTAAATGTAATACTTTGCTTTGCTCGACGTTGTCTTTGTAAATGTAGAAGCGCTTAGTTTGCATACTCCAGCTGTACTCGTGATATTTATATAAATGAAACAAGCTTTATACCACCAAGTAACTAATCATAGCTGTAAGTTCCATTAGATAGTGATCCCTCACTTTCTCATATATATTTCTTGTCAATGGATGAGGAAACTATTCGTCGTGTGTTTGGGGAGATGATGGCAGGTGTTAATGCCAACCTCCAGCAGATTACTGCTGAATTGGGTACAGTAAGGACTGATCTATTTGATGTAAGAGGTGATTTAGGTGAAGTCCGAGGTGACTTAGGTCAGAATACCCAAGCCGTCAACACTGTAAGTGGTCATGTGGACCAAGTCAGGCAGGAAATTAACAATGTCAGACAGGATTTAGAGGTTAACACCCAGTCAGTTAACAATGTTAGGGCTGATTTAACGCAGGTCAGGGCCGACATGGACGCATATAGAGTCGAAGCTAGGAATGATCTTACGGCAGGTTTAGCAGCTGTTAGGGTTGATTGCATACGACACCATCAGGAGGCTAACCAGCGTGTAGATTGCTTAACCGACCAGATGAATAGAGCTAGGGAGGACGTGCAGAACCGATTGGAGGAGCACACAGCTCAAATTCAAACGACCATAAACAGAGTCTAGATAGATATGAGAGCCGACCTGGAGCACACTCGAGAAGAATTTGGGACTCGATTGACTCACGTCGAGGGATTTATGGACACCGTAAAAAAGGACATGGCGACCATGAATATTGGACTGATTTTGATGAGAGGTGCGGTCAATGCTGTGAATAACAACGTCAAGACGATCGTTGATGGCATGATTGAAGTCAAGGACGAATTAAACACCAATAGGAGGAATATTACTGAGTTAACAGAAACCGTAGCAGGCTTACGTGAAACAGTTGACGTTCATCGTGAGGAACATAAAATCGATCTCATGTTATTGAGGGGTGACCTCAACGAACACAAGACCACAGTGGAGGCTAAGGTAGCCGAGGTCAGAGACGATGTTGGAAAGATCCAAGACAACGTGTCGAAAGTCGAACGAGAAATCGATTCCTTACAGAAACGATTCGAAAAAGTCGAGGTAACCGAGAGGTTAGACCTTAGCTATAACCTCAGGACGGCAATACGCGAAGTTGACACGAACCTCAAGGGAAAAGTCGATAGGATCGAGCTACAACTTAACGACTTAGGTAATAAAGTCGCAGCTAGAACCATTCCAGGACTCGAAGTTATAGAAAGACGTCTTGACAGACTTGAGACGCTTCCTAGAGAGAGACACTTACCACCACAGATGGGAGACTCCCAGGAAACACCCGTATCTCAATCCGCAGGGATGATGCCTACTCATTTCCAACCCAGCGCACCCATGGAACCGCAACCATCCCAATTCAATGGTTCAGCGCAAAGTCAGACTTTGAACTTTGACGCCCATCCTTTTCAACCAGCACCCAATCGACTTAGTCATGAAGCGAACACACCTACGCATAACTACATGCAGAATTCATTCAGACCCGCGCATACGCAGGGAAATGTAACTATTATCCGTTCGAGAGAGGAGCAACCAGCTCGCTTCTCAGGAATTGGAAGTGGCATCACTCCAGTTGAATTTCTGGCCAACGTAGAAAGCTACTTGAGAGACACCATGGTAACTCTGGAGAGGGAGCTCCGAGTTATAGAGCGTTTGCTTGAGGGGCAAGCCAGCACCTGGTTTAGAGCATTCAGATACTCGTTTACAGGTTACCAGGATTTCAAAGAAGCCTTGTTAAGAACGTACTGGTCGAGCGACATCCAGCAGAGCATCAGAGCTGAGATGTATACTCGCAGATACAGCTCTAATACTCCAACGCGTTATGCGAACTACTTCGCGATCCAGCTTGCGAAGCTTCGTTGTCTTCAACCCCCGTTATCTGAGCAAGACTTAGTAAACACCATCGTTTGGCAATACCCTGCAGACGTGCAACGCGTATTGATTGCTGCAGGGGCATCCACTTTTCAGCAGTGTGAATAAATCCTGCGACGGTTGGATGCGAACACTGAACAGTTCCCGACACACCGTCAGCAGAAGGCTGACAGGCGTGAGGAGAGACATATCAACTTAACTACTGTCGACAAAGTGAGCCAGACGCCACAGCAGACGCAAACCCAAGAGAGCTCTGGACAACGTAACAACTATAGCTATGGTAGAAGAGAATGGAACAACACTCCATATGCAAGGGACCAGCGAGATGACCGTCGTAGTCACTGGAACCGGCGATTCGACCGAGGGACGAACGACGACCGTCGTCACGAAAACGACCGCCGAGGGAATAATGGCAGAAACCCACAGCACGGAGGTATCCGTAGGGACTATCGATACAGTAGAGGGTATAACAGAGATCGAGACCCTAGATACCAGCCAGATAGAGATTGGAGAGGAAGAGCACGGGAGAGCCGTGAGTATCTTCAACAACTCAGAGAACTACAAATCCGAGAAGAGGGAGAACAGGACCCGACTTCGAGGGAAACTAGAAATTCGGCGCAGGAGACGGAGCAAAACCAGCCCGGTACTTCTCGCCAGGACAGAAAAGAAACGCCGAAAAATCAATAGATTCTTGCCCGGTTGAGCACAGAGTAACTGCCACCATATTACTCCGGGAGCCAATCCAGGAAGACCTGTTAGACGAACGACGAACCACAACTACGAATTGACGTGTCTACCGAAGATTGTAGCCACCCTGAATGGATGCAACGTAGTCATTCTCATCGATACTGGGGCGATGATTAGTGTCATTTCCGCCGATTGCCATGCCAGACTGAAAGCAAACTCTGAGTTGACAGAGCTGCCAGTTTCTGCAGTAAGAGTCAGAGGAGTCATACCTGTCCGTGTTGTAACGTGCAAAATCCAGATTCTATGCACTTTGAAGATTTCGAGCCACGTGTACTTGCACGAATTTCTTGTGATGAAGGGCTTGCACCATGATGCCATATTGGGTGCAGACTTCATTAGGAAGTATGATGGAATCATTGACATGGGACGTAATACGGTAGAGTTTAAGCCGAACGAACCCATTCAGATGAACTTAGTTGAATAAGAACCGGAATTCCTATCCGAAGTCGACGTTGTCGAAAATTTAAATGGCAAGGAAATTGAGAAGACACAAGATGCCGACGAAGAGGCAGAATCATTATCAGCACCCATACGAGAGAACCTTGATGCAATATTGAACGAATACAGGGATATATTCGACACCATGCCTGGTGAGATATTGGACTACAAGTACGATCTTGTACTACTGGATGATTCCCCATTCCAGAAGAAGATTTATCCTATCGCCGAGAAACATCGCGAAGAAGCTGCTAAGAAGATCCATGAGATGGAAGCAGCAGGCACAATCAAGAAGTCACCGACTCCTTTCTTGAATCATATAACATCTGTGGTTAAGGTGGATGGAAGCTTGAGACTTTGTCTCGTTGCAAGAGCCTTAAATGAACGCCTAGCTCCTGAGCATGGCAGAGCGCCCAAGATTAGGGACATCCTCAGGAAGTTCAAGGGAAAGAGAATATTTTCGTCATTGGACTTGGTACAATCTTATTACCATATCAGATTATCTGAGCATACTCAGAAATATACAGGATTTCTGTTTGATCAGACCACCTATGTCTTTCGAAAACTACCCTTTGGATTGAAAAATGCCGGAGCTGCATTAATCAGAGCACTTGATGCGAAGCTGACTCCTGAAGTGAAGCAGAAGGTGATATGTTACGTGGATGACATCATCATAGCTTCGGAAACAGAGGAAGAGCATTTAACGACCTTACGCCTTGTTTTTGAGAATCTTCTACAGGCTAATTTTAAGGTGAAATTTGGCAAGTGTCGATTCTTCCAGAGAGAAGTGAAATTTGTGGGACACATAATCAATGGAGAAGGATACAGGCCGAATCCGGCAAAGATCAGAACTGTTGCTGCATTTCCAACGCCAACCCGTGTGAAACACGTTAGACAATTCTTAGGAATTCTCCAATTCTTTGCTGCTCATTGTGAGAGGTACTCCGAGACTGTCGCACCACTGCAAGGTTTACTAAAGAAGAACTGCAGATGGGCCTGGAATGATGAGTGCGAGATAGCTTTCAGGAAAGCTAAACAGATGCTAATTGATTCGATTCAGTTAGAATATCCAGACTATTCCCGGAATTTTATTCTAGAAACTGATGCATCTGCAATTGGAATAGGAGCCATCCTACTGCAGGAGGATGATGAGAAGAAACGTCATTACATCGCTTTCGTAAGCCGACGTTTGAGAGCACATGAATCTCATTACTTCACCACTGAGATTGAAGCACTTGCGATTGTTTACGCACTTGAGTACTGGCAGAAACTTTTGTTAGGCCAGAGGATTATTGTGAGGACCGATCACCATGCGCTGACCTTCATATTACGAACAAGACTGGCAAGCGACAGGATCACACGTTGGACGCTGTTTCTCCAACAGTTTGATTTGGAAATAGTTTATCGACCAGGCCGAGAGAATGTGTTGGCCGACATTTTCAGCCGGGATCCTGAAGCTACTGTGAATGCCATAGACATCGAGGGAGAATGCGAGGAACACCTTCGCCGACTTGGTCATCTACCTGAAGGACAACGACGTGAGGAGGAACTCAGGCACATTATCCGTTTCCTGGAACAAAGAATGGATCCACAGGATGATCATTATGCGAGGATTGCTGCTGTTGCAGATGATTATTTGATTTATCATCGTGTCTTGTACAAGTTTGTGGACGAGGACCACACTCAACTGCGTGCAGTTATTCCTAGGAGATACCAAGAATCTGTTATTCTTATGGTTCATCTATCCATTGGACATGGTGGAACAGACAAGACCATTGCAACCATCAAGGAGTCTTTTACTTGGAAAGGGCTAGGAGCCACCGTTAGACAGTGTTTACGTGCTTGCGACGCATGCCAGCGGAACAAGTACACGTCACATTTGTTGAAGGAACCACCTAGACCAATACTCCCAACTCAACCTAGAGAGTTATATGCACAGGACCTGTATGGCCCAATACCTAAGGCTCTTCGTGGGAACCGCTACATAGTTGTACTATTGATGTGTTCACGAAATATACGATGCTTCATCCGATTCAGAAAGCCACCGCACACCAGATTATTCAGAGAATTAGACGACAAATGATACCGGAGGCAGGAAAGCCACAATTCCTGTTGACTGATCACGGATCACAGTACACCTCCGCAGAATTTGCCAATGCTATGAACGAGCTGGAAATAGGTCATGTATTATCATCTATTCGCCATCCAGAGAGCAACCCAGCGGAATGCGTAATGTCTATTATCGCAAAGTTCTGTCGATTATATTGTCAAGAAGAACACTGGCGATGGACTGAAGTCCTAGTTATTATGGCAAAATGTATTAATTCAACAGTCCATGAGAGCATTGGTCAAATACCTATGGTTTTGCAGTTGAACCTGATGCCAATGAGAATATGGAATCGTGTGATTGTAAATCCACCTTGTTTACAACCATCACATGCCAGCAGACTTTTAGCTGCAAGGGACACTATGGACAGACAAGCTGCCAAACGCTTGAGAAGAACTAGACGCCAGAGATTCAGAGAACCACTAGTTGAGGGAGACGTTATCCTTATAAGGAGACCCGGAATTTCAAGTCCTATAGACCGCATATATGGGAAATTTCTGTCTTTATATTATGGCCCCAGTCGTATCCGACAGCCTTTGAACAATGGAAGTTATGTGATAGAAGACATTAGGACAGGAGAGGGCATTGGAACCTTCAATGCAGCTAATCTAAAAAAAATATCACTCATGAATGAACTTTAAATCAAATAAAAATGTCGTCCCAACATTTTATTTAAAACGACGGAGAGGCAGATGAACCCGCTGAGCCAAGGTTCATGTGATATTTTTTATAACAACACATTTATGATGGGATGTAGTACCTTTGAACACACCCAGAAAGCCACGTGGAGCTGAGAGCTCACGCTATACTCTTTGAAGTAGGGGAGAATAGCACTTTTGACTTTGGTGAAGTCTGCTAATTATTTATCTGGGGTCTTATTAATTAATTTTATCTTTCCACAAGACTCAGAATATTCCATTTCGTCATGCTGCATTATTAAAACAATTTGGAGAATGTTATTTTCGCTTAAGGTAAGGTGACAATAGTTTAGTGCTTTTCAGTCGGTCAACACGAATGTACCCAAAAGAGATGGGTTATGCCCTAATCCTGATATAAATTACATGAGATTAATAAAACACTAGGATGACCAGTTTCGATCGTCAAGCGATCATCATCAGATCCATTACACTTAGGCTGCAAAATCTATGTTTGAAATACAGGTGAAAATATTTACAATATGTACAATTATTTAGTTGCAGTATTGGTACTGCAACTGTCAGTGTATGCTAAATGCAGTATATATGTTAGGTGAAATGCTAAATGGTGATAGCTATCCGTAGATTGTACTTTAGAGAGATTATATGGTTGTAAACTATGGTTAAACTATAAAATTTTAGGCTAACTACTTATCTGATTGTCTTCCGTATAACAGCTACTCGCAGTTTTCGTGCTCACTGGAACTCACTATGCGGTAGACTGCGGTGGTTATCTTAACGACTGGTTTTTCCCTGCTTTCTCCCCCCTGCTCCTACGTGCTGTGGGGAGCGATAGCGATGTGTTTATGTGAGGTGTTGCCAACCTAGATAAGATGTATGTTATTGAATGAGGTGGGTCTACAATTATTAAAGACCGTGGATTAGCCCTCGCCACGCGTGGAGCATAACCCATTCGAACTAAGCGTTGACGGTCTTATGAGGACGTCCCGGCACCTTTAATACTGCCGCGAATATGGACCTTGGTTTATTGCAGAAGAAAAGTACATCGTACACCTGATCCAGATAACATTTACCTATTAATAACCCCCTAATTTCCCCCTTTTTTATCTAGCTTGGCTGTGTCGCTAAATTGTGTTTTGTTTCCGACAGGGTGTGTTTTTTAGTAGCGTGAAGAGGGGTGAGCTCTCCATGAACGTGTGTTCATTTAGATTGTTGGGATTGTTTCGTTTGGCTAGGTGTATCTCGATTGCCTCCTTTATGTCAAGAGCTCTGCCTTTCGATTCGTGATGGATTATTTTAAGGTCCGACTCTATGTTGGTAAAGCTGTGCCCTGCGTCACACATATGTTCGCACACGGCTGAATGTGTTCCGTATCTTATCGCATTCCTAATAATTGTACATATTGTAAATATTTTCACCTGTATTTCAAACATAGATTTTGCAGCCTAAGTGTAATGGATCTGATGATGATCGCTTGACTATCGAAACTGGTCATCCTAGTGTTTTATTAATCTCATGTAATTTATTTCAGGATTAGGGCATAACCCATCTCTTTTGGGTACATTCGTGTTGACCGACTGAAAAGCACTAAACTCTTGTTTACTAAGGCAACACTGAAAATATGGCTTCAAACACCACAATGTAAGGTAATATCCTTGCAGATACGCAAACAGGAACGTAAGTAGTCGCTCAACGACTTCGGTTTGACGACCTACTTCCTAGAGGAACTCAGTGCCTTGCACTACGTCTGGAGAATCCGCCCCGTGTAGGCGTGAAATTGCATCCGTCTTGTTAGACGTAGAAAATATCCGCTGTTTAGCGTGGAAGTTATTATCAAGTGCCATCGTGCACGAATATACTGAAAATCACTGTTACTTATGCACAGTGAGCCACAAGAAGCATATTATGAAATAATTGGCAAGTATAGTGAATTTTATGACATTACCGTAACACCACATTTTTGTACCCACGTGTTTGTGGAGGGTCGAGTGCCTGGTGAAAAATATAGAGGTAAACGTTTTATAACTACTTTAAATAAGTGTGATTATGAATGTATAACATATTTGAATTGCCACAGTGAATTTTTCAATTCCAAAACGACGCACATTTCACGGATGCCACGTGATGTAAATGTGGCGTCAGCACACGTGAAGAACCACAGAACAGTGCTTGCCCACGTATTAATTTATATCTGCGAAGTAAAGGCTGTGTTATCTATTGCAATTAAAGCCTGTAACATTTACTACGAACATTGTGATTTTGAAGTGAAAGAATGAACTACTACACGATTTATTCCACTACCCACGTGATCAAACTATTCTACACCATGTTTGAGACCGACATCATGGGCTAATACCGCTATGGTATGAGGGTGATGTTTCTATTGGAACCAGCATGATGGTGGAACTTCCAGAACAGCGAACGAGGAGGAAGGAACCCAGGATGCCTTTCCCAGGCAGGTCCAGTACATCCACGAAGTTATCGACAGGGACAGATCGAACCCTGGTCTTTGGAGGAGTCCAGATGGGAATCCTGATGAGGATGATACCGTTCCGGAGAGCCAGAGATGAATTTGTACAACCCTTGTCGTTGAACAGAGGGCTGAGTGAGAGCTCCTCCATTTCGTGAGTTTTTGTACACCCTTTCCCGTTCTAGTTTCTGGTGGTATAGTAGGTTTAATGTAGTTTGTGAACCAACCGAACTCAGTGTCAGCCATTTTTATAGGTAGGGAATGTAACTAGTCTAATTAGATGTTATTTATTTCAGTTAGAGTGAGACACCCTTGGGTCAGACATTTTGGTCAGCCCTGGTGCAGCTTGATGAACGTCGTAGAACGTCAATGCCTATCTTTTGCTAAACGTGACCGTAGTCATTTGAGGCTACTTTGTTTAACCCTATTTGGGGTGATTTTTCAAGTCTTTGCTGACTTTAGTTATGGCAATCAGATGCCATGGATATTTCGTTAACTGCATTCTTTGCAGCCAGTCTTTGTTACACCCCTGACTTCGTTAGAACAGTCGTATCAGTTAGGTAATCGACTGTAATTACCAGTTTTGTAACTGCATTATATTTCATTTGAAATGAGCTCAGAAGCCATTTTTGGTCAAGTGTGGACCTTATAAGTGAAAGGGATGTTTCGTTGTCTAGCATCGAACCCAGTTCCCAACGTATCATTAAGCAGATCCAGAGTGTGGAATCTGCGCTACAATTATTATTTTGTTAGTGTCATGTGAAGACACGTATTTATTTGATGTTGTACAAGCAACTACTGAATTATATCTTTGAAAGCAAAGAGCTCCAACAATGTGACATTGCTATCATTTAGATGTCTTTGGTTTGAAAGACGGAACTATATTATTGTAGTCAGATTTATAGCGTGTTTTATACACGTATCCTTCGAGGTTTATAACCTATGGTAAGGATTTTATTGAGAGGCCAGATGTACAGTTTTATTTTGTTTAAATCGCCGACCTTGATAGTTAGAGTGTTGTGTCAGCCGCGCAGGAATGTTGTAGCCTGTAGCGACACAAACTGGTTTGTGACCCAGTGCCCTTGAGAGCACGTTTGTTATTGTGAGACAGAATTACTTTGACAAGAGACAGAATGCTTGTTGTATTCGCTTTTCCTTTCATTGCAACTTAGCTCATGGAACCCAGTGTCCATTCTTGTATCTGATCACATGTTTTTATGGATTGTTTTTGTTAGTTAAACGCACTGTTGTGTGTACCGTCGTTTGACGTGTACAGTTATGTCAGGTTTTCTATAGTATGTTGTAGGCTACCCTGTTAAAGGAGATGTTTATTGTATGAAGGTATTTTCTGTGTACCTTGTCCGGGATTGTTCCCGTTGACCAGATGTTATTGGAGGGTTACTGAGTGTGCAGGCCCATCCCAGAATTATTGAACGCGAGCTTTGCGCCGCTGGTAACTTGTGTTATAGTGTGTCCGAGTTGTTATTGCTCGTTGATTATATTCCGAATTTCGAGTCGAGGCTTTTGGTGGAGATTGATCTCAGTGGAGACACTCCGTGCCCAGGCTATTGTCAGTATTATTCGCCATAAACCAACGATAAACCTAAACCGACATCTTAATAATAAAACGCATAATTTTGGTAAAACAAAGCTAACTAACGAATTCTTTCTATCTAACTTTGTTCTTTTGCATTTGGAACCTGCTGACATGACCGTGCAGATGAAGGTATTTCTTTTGAGAGGAAATGACTAGGACAGCTGACACTCTTGTAGCGACCTGAAGCATGCTCGAACCTTGAGTTCGTAGCTTGTGGAGCGCAGGCCATGTGATGTTAGACGTAGTCTCTACTACGCAGTCGTCACCATAATTACACACATTAGATGACTATGGCTTACAAAGAGTAAACCAAGGTGCAGGCAGGCATTTTAATTAAACTGTTGTCTCTTTCATTACTTATTTATGATGTACAAGTGTATGAATCCTACATGTTACCTTATTGTGTGCTGTTAGCACCTAGTTACTAAGAATAATTAAATGTTTTTTTTACATGGCTGTTCACTTAGCTTTCAATGTAATTGTTTTCTGTTACGGACGTCATCGCCGTAAATTTTGTTATTAATTGATAGGACTTAGCTAGACGAATTAACGTTAAATGTAAATGCGGAGATGGTATCATCCTAACTTAGATTTGTTTTGCTACCCTGTTAAATGTAATTTCTGATATTAGCTTGATCTTGTAACTTGAACTAGGTATTTGCGTCATACCATTTTCCTAGTGTTGCTGTTGTTGCTTTGTTATTGTGAGACTTTATTTTTGTTTGTTTATTAGCTTGCGGACTAGCCGATTGAAACCCTCCGAACTAGGCTAGGGGCTTGTGAATTTTAACTATAAATTTTCACGGTGTTTTACATAAGTCTGGATGTTTATTTTCTCAGTCTAGTTTTTAAGGTGAACCTTTCCTTAGGCAGTCTATGACCTTCGTCACCATGTACCACGATCCCTGTGGACTACAGTTTCTCGTGCCGCTTTGGCCTATTTGGAAGTTCACCTGATCCTCACGGCAATTATGTCCGACGGATGAGATGTTAGGGAAGTCATTTCGGCTGTTGGCTATCCTGACAGCTCCACCGACGGTCTCAGTATGATAATTTACTACTCTCAGTAAACTGGGGACCACATATTTGCATCACAGTTCAGGCGGTAAAATACTACTTTTGACTAGTAAATTAATGGAATTATAATTTTTGGAAGGTTCCGCCATGTTACAGACGATGAATGCACTTGCTTCATGATCTCTACCGTTGTATGATTGGCTGATTCATGAAGTGATTCTCAGGCTGTTGATTCAGGACGTAAGCCCGAATAACCTTTGTTAACATGACGTCTGTACTGATGTGTATGCATTTAGGGCTACGATTGAGAATGAAGCGATCGTGGCCTTAACTCTTAGAATACCAAGGTACGCAAAAGCGTTCCTCGGCGTGTTACCGAAAACAGCCAGGAACGCAATAGCGCTCCTCGTGCAGGCAGTTTTATATACGCTTGTAGTTCTTAGTTTTCTAACAGATCGCAGCACAACGCAGATTATCCAGAATCGGCAAGGCCTGCAGTTCCTAAATTTACCACAACTATCGCGGTAATTGTTTTATTTACGGAGATATGATATTTTAGAAAGCGCCCATTGTTTTGTCTACCACGCACCGTTGTTAGTACGAATATGGCCTCAGCCGCGCGGAATGTGTTCATAAACGATGATGATCTAGCAGAGTATATCAATAGTAATGCTGTTGGTGATTTTATTTCTCATACAGGAAGTGAGAGCAGCGATGTCATTCCGCAGTACCATAAAACTCGTGGTATTATCATTAGTGAAAGTTACAATTTTACTGATTCGGAGAGTGACGGTGACGCAAATAAAGACAGTGTAGGCGGTAATGACAATAATGCCTGTGTATCTAATACAGGGTTTAGTGAATTTCCAATTGATAGTGACCGTCGGTTCGAACACATCTGACATGAGGTTGTACACGTACTTTGATGAGCGACGAACACTGAAATATTGGAAGAAGGTGGCATTTTGCATCTTTGCTCGAATGGTGCTGATTGCCTATTTGATATACAAAGAAAAAACTTCGAGTAAATTTATGACACAGCTCAAGTCCATAGAATAGGAATGGGTCCAGGAAAGAAACCTACAAACCAAAATGGTAGCTAAGCTTCATCCACAAAGGGAAGGGGAACTTTTGGTGAAATTAAGTGGTATATTATTAAAAAGATGCATTGTGTGCAGCAAAATAGATGGAGGCCCAGTAAAAAGGTCACGAACTGCGTGTTCCAAGAGTATTAAAGTTCGTCATGGTATCTGCATAGGGTATCACAAGTGCTAAAAGTGAACCAGCATAAAATGTGCAATATGTACAGTGCATGGTGTAATAAAATATTTTTTAAATTAGAAACTATAGAACCTAAGTTAATGAAACTTTTCAGAGAGTAAACCAACAACATGTGACTGCAGATAGTAACAACCGTTTGTGTGTAATTTTCATTTTGAATTGTGTTTATTTCTCTCAATTTTGACTTTTCTCTTTTTTATTTTCACAGTAATGAAACAAATATTTGTTTGTATGTTGTAGTGTTATTGTAACATAGTGTGTTACTTAGTAAAATGGTAAAGCGACTCATTTTCAATTCTCAGAAAAAAATTGGGGGTATATCTTCAAAAATACAAAAGTTATAATGATTTTAGTACAACATTGCAATTTTTTGAAAATAATCCTGGTATTCTTCACATGTACCACCTATAAGCGACTGGTACTAAAAGGGTTAAGATAGATATCATCCCGACATTTGATTGGAGTAGACGTGGAAAACAGCGGAAAACCACAAGTAGGGTGGCTGAGATGGGCACTTAATTCACCCTATCCCCTTGGAGACTGATTGAAGCTCGCTCAAATAGTCACACCATAATACGTTTTTGGCTGAGGCGGTAATTAAACCTTAGGAACAGCAGCCAATAGTGCAAACCATCGCACCATGGGAGTCTTGGGACATCGTTGTCATCAGCCCCATATACCATTTGTCTGCTAACGTGTGTACCTGTGGTGACTGTGAGTTTACGTTCATAAAAGCATTCTTGAATACGCGTAAGATTTTCAAACAGACCGGGGGCGTGGTGGCACAACGGTCAAGCTGTTTGCCTCTCATCAAGGGTGGACCGGGTTCGATTCCAGGTCAATACATTTGAGATTTTCGAAGTGAAATGCTATGTCCTGTGGTTCAGATCCCACGTAAAATGAGGTCCCGTGGCTCATGATCGCGAGATAGACAACACGTAAAACTATAAGTTTCCTTAAATCAGACCAAATTATAAATCGTTGATTTTACTGGTATAGTGGTATAAGCTGTCTGACATCTGTCGTGATATGAAACCATGTCCAAGTATTAAGCTTCATTTTCTGCAGCAGACATCGAAATCAGTCTTTAATGCCGTACAAAGCGCGTGTAAGTGAACAACAAAACTCGATAATAAGGGAAGGGTATAAACATAATTTGGGAGGGGTCAGTACTTAATGGTTGTTTATTATTCTTACATGTTGTCCCAATAATAAAAGAAGAAGTACAACCCTGTGTCTAAGTATTATGGGGTCATGTTTATAATTAGTTGCTTACAGAGAAGATTAAGAATCCTGCCTCAAATATATAGGTCGGAAATTATTATATTTGAAGGAAATACTCTGGCCATAGGGCTCACCTGGGGAAGGCAGTCAGGGCGAGACTCAAAGATGACAAGCAGGACGCCAATGGGCACTGTAATCTGTGTCAAGTCCAGACCACCAGCTAATCTTGTTCGACGCACCACGCGATTCACGTTCTGATGACTTGTCTCGGCGATCTGCTGAAGTCCTGTCAAATGGGAATAAAAATATAAAGATTGCGGCACAGAAAACAGAGTGTATAAAGTAAATATGTGACCACCACATCTAATGAAAGTCGACTCATGTTCACAGAGCACTAAACAATGATGAGGCGTTCCAGAATTTTGTATTTGGCGTATACTATCTTATTGTGAATATGTTGTTCTTGAAAATTCATTTTAGGGACTTGGGCCATTTTGCTCGTGAGCCCCATGTTCCGGGTGTGTCTGATAATCCGTGTTTATGTGATGCATCTAGTAGTGTGTCTAACTGTAATATCTAGGGGCCAGAATTTCGGTGGTTGTACTGGGGGCTTCAAATAAGCTGCCATCCCAATATTGGGCTGTAAGGAGCGTGGTAAACACGGTGAATATACACCCAAAATAGCCGCTGTCGACACTTAGGTTCGAACATCCGATATCCGGATTCGATTCTGTTGTTGTGCATGGATACACTATTGGGCGTGTATATTCTAAAATACAGATTTTCCCTTGAGAGAATGCATACTTCTGCCTGATTTGGAGAAGATTTTGAAATCAGTAATGGTATAATAATAATGTTATTGGTTTTACGTCCCTTTTAACTACTCTGGCTTTTAGAGACGCCGGGGTGCCGGAATTTTGCCCCGAAGGGGATCATTAACGTGCCAGTAAATCTACTGACACGGCTCCCTCGCATTTGCGCACCCTTAAATGACAACTGACTGCGCCAGGATACGAACCTGCAACCTTGGGCCCTGCAACGAGAACGTTCCCGCTGAGCCACGCAGCCAGCCAATCAGTAATGAAAACCATCTTCTGCAACCTTTTATGATATATGACCATAGCAGTGTATTTTAATTGAACACCCTTAGGCTCCCAGCAAGTACGATATCAAGTAGTTCCAACTTTGGCCACTGTCACTGGCACCTAGCGGCGAACGTGGAACTTCATATAGCGTTCTAAACCAACCAAATTTGGTTACACAGTACCAATTGAAGTGGTACGTTCTTTTACATGCCATAAATCTATGGCACGGGCCCGCCGGGTTTACTTCCCCTCCGATGGAAGGCATCCTGAAGGATTTCAACGCTTTAAAAAATCTGAAGACTTCAGCCGGGTTTGAACCCGCGATTTAGGGCATAGCAATTCAGCATGCTATCAGCTACGCCACCGAACCCTGCAACCTTCTATAATGCTTCATTCTGAACTGTTTCCACATCTATTATAATATGCAGGTGCAAATTGCATTTCTCAGAGAAAAACAAGAAGTTCCGTGACGAACTAAAGAGCCTACTTTTCTTAAAATTTAAGATTCATGCCAATGATTAATCGATATGGATCTATCTAGAATAATGACGAAATTATGTTGGTAATATCGAAATTTCTAATTAGTTCGAAATACTGTATACCTGGCATAATGTAGCCTAATAGAGCACTACAGTTGTCAGCCCTGTTGACTGAATATATTCTTAGTTCCATCTCTTAAGGTACAGAATACAAAATTTGGTTGGAGTCCAATGAATAGCATGGACGTTACATGCAGTTAAACATTGGATCTAACAGCGCGCGTAAAATCATGTTGGCAACAATGTCATGCATGTATTGGTCAGAAATAATCTGAAATAATATGATCTATTGTTGTGCCAATTTTGAATGAAATCCATTAGTTAGTGTAGAAGTTACATGCATTTTAAAATTGGACCTGTCAGCAGGCTTAGAATCATGTTGGCAGCACTGACGTATATTAGTTACTCCAAAGTAATCTAGAATGCCAGGTACTATACGTGTGCAAAGTTTAGAGCTATTGGCTTGCATTCTTTCTGATATATTGATATTAGGGTAACAAAAATAGAAACAGCATTTATTAACACTTGGCAGCCCTGGTTGCTCTTAAGAATACGCATAGTCATAGCTGTTGTGGTACACATAGCACATACGAAATTTGGTTGAAATCCAAATGATAGTATAGACGTCACATGTATTTAAAGTTGGACCTCTCAGCAGGCTTAGAATCATGTTGGTAGCACTGACGTATAAGTTACTCCAAATTAATATAGAATGTTGGTGTATTCTTTGAATACACGGTACCTGAGATATAATTTTTATTGCTCTTTGCATGTTCATTTCTTCCTTCCTCTTTGTCAAACACCAACAGTGATCATCTGTTTTCTCCTTGATGGGCAAATCTCTTATGTCTTCATAAGTCTGTTCTAGATATATAACTTCTGTGACCCACCTAGCGTCATCTAGCAGCGAATCTCTGAAGCTACTCAATTCTTCCTGGTGCTAGAGGACTTACTTATCCATTTGGCCACCAGATCTTGTTACCATCGCCAGCTATTTTTTCCTTGAGCAAGAGGACTACGTTTACTGTTTCACTCACCATGCTGCGCTAATATCGCCTACTATCAACTCTTTGAAGACCAGCTCAGCAAGAGAAGATCATTTTTTGTTGTAACATTGGCAATGTTTATATGTTCTCCTTTTGTCTCCTACCCCCCATTCTTTTCCCCTTCCTTCGACCCTCCGTGCTCCGTTGAGCAGGTCTCACTTCTCAGTCGGCAGTTGACTCGATCAGTTAAGGCTCCTCTCGAGCTAGTCTCCTCAAACCAAGAGGCACACACTCTTCTACGCCATGTTGGCAAGGTAGTTGTCATCCAGGGAAACTTCGCCTTCAACATGACATCAAGATAAGTACCATTTTAAAAGTTTTAACCTCATCTTCATGGTTTTAACTTCCACGTGCTTTTAATGATACTTTTATAGACAGTGTGAAATTATTTATTTTGGGGCAAAAATCATTCTTCGTGGGATTTGCCATGTTGAGCTTTCGCTTGTATAAGCCAACCTTACTAAAAAGAGCTTTTCTTAAGCTATTCAAATGAGAAATCCTCTCACTACGTGGGATATTACCTAATACCCGCTGTCTATAATTCATCAAGCTAGTTCCTCCGTTGGATTTTCTCAACCCCATTTTTCTACTAAGGTCGTTCTGGAACCTTCGAGATCTTGTACTCTATCTGCGAGTCTTGCCGTCAGGTATTTTTCACTCACCTGTGACAATAATATTTAAAATGAGGAATCTTCCTTACAAATTGTTGCAATAGCTAACTTTCTTCCACCGCTGGAACCACTGGAATGTTTTATGGTACATTTAATTGTAAATCACAACTTTCTCAAGAAATAGACTCTCACCTATATAGTGCAATCAGTTATTTCCATA
The DNA here is from genome assembly GCA_946902985.2 of Meconema thalassinum. Lineage (NCBI taxonomy): Eukaryota > Metazoa > Arthropoda > Insecta > Orthoptera > Tettigoniidae > Meconema > Meconema thalassinum. The sequence goes on from OX336389.2 coordinate 190,407,900, forward strand.
ATTGCAATAACCTTCTTTCTCATAAACTTTAGTGTTTCTATAGTGAACTTTGCATCCATCTTTATAGACTACAGTGATAACCAGTGCTTGCTCCACGTTTCTACCGCGTCGCGATCGTCCGTTTACATTAAATACGGCCATGAACATTGATCCTATATCCCAATGATCTTTCCTCAACCTTCTACTAACCACCAATATTAATAAAATTGTAACTTTCCTATAAGGTGTCACTCACGAAGTGCCCTTACAACTTTGCTAGTTTAACATTAATTAAATTCTGCATAATTGCTTGTGTGATACAAGTTTCAAATTCACATTGTTCCTTTCCTATAATCAGGGAAAACAATTCTTTAAACTCTTGAGCGAGTCATGTTCAGGTTTCACGAAATGGAAACTGTCCCATTTGGCTAGTGATTCCTACTCAAACTTGGGAAGTCTAGAACCTTCCTTTTAACTCTCTTCAGGTTTCACAGTAGTGACCTGCCCTTATTTGCATAATAACCAACATTAATTCTGTATAAATATAAGAAGTTGTAGGAACTTCTATCTTATTTTTCATGTTTTTATTATTGTTATTTTCGAAGTTGTCACTTTCTCTAGAACATTCTCTCAAGAATTTCTTAAGGTACACTCTTTGTACACCAATTCACGTTCAAACTTTAATTACTTCATTGTTTATTTGTTTAAATCTTATAAAGATTTTAGAAACATGTAAGGTTTGAAACCTTGTAAATTGTCAATTGCCTGGAGCAAACATTTAATGTTGAGAGGTCTGCGACCCCATTTGTTAAAAAGTTCAAATGAACTATGTTTGTCAAAATTATATTACATAATTGTTAATTTCCTCAAACTTTTTTGAATTGTTAAATAAATGAAGCGTTTCCTTTCGCTTTTTCATTTACGAATACAAAGTTTAGGCAAAATCCTGTCTTCCTTGACTCTCCTCACTCAATGACATTAAAATCATTAATAGGGCTTTCACCATTTGTTGCAATTGAGCAAGAACTCTTAATTTTCACCTCACTAAAGTTCTTTTTAGCTTTAATAGCTAATTCTAATTGGCCAGTAAGGCAAGTAAAGCTCGCTAAGCCAGCTACCTGCTTGTGGAGACCCTCTCCGAAAACTTATGGTCAGTTTTCTAAAAGATAAGTGTTTCTTTTTGTCTAAACTTTTAGCCGGCTCCTCGCTGAGTAAAAGCTTAGCCATTTTCCAATGCAACCATTGGTTCATTTACCAAGATTACTCCATAAGGCATAATCTTTTATCATTTTCCTTCTTAGAGACACTGGGTCGCCCTTACAGGAACTCCATAATTTTGGAAATTGGAAATACCAAACCTGAGTTAAATCATTGGCATTCTTCGAATTATTTTGTAAAACCGAATTTCTTTGAGAAGACATACAGTAAATTTGTTACTATCAGTCTTGCCAGACCATCACCCTTCCCTATAGTAGTTTCATACATGCTTGGGAGGAAATACACTAAAGCCTCTCTCTTGCAAATCGCCCAAGTCCCGGCTGCGGTTCCCGTTAGCTTCGACCAAGCTCGTACCTACTTTAGGTATCAAAGAGTTAATTTTCAGTGGCAACTGCATCTAAAGGTATTTAAAGCTAAACTTATTAATTTTGTGGGACTCTCCTCCTATTTTCTATCCTTTTTTTTCAATCCAAAACCTACTTCCTTTTTTTTAATCATCTTCCCTTGGTGGGTGGGTTATTCTTCAGCTAATAAACTACCCAAAATTTGGTGCCGAAACCCGGGAGAGTCCATTTGCTATGTCCATTGTTTGTCAAGTGTCATTTGACAATACTTTGCAAATTATTAATATCTGCGTTGAATTTTTCAGCTATAATTACATCATGCAAAGCCTGTGAACGGGAAAGAGGCCGCTCCTGTCTCCTTTGGTGTGTCCCGTTCTTTCTACTCATTCGCTGCTGCCAGCTTGACAGCATTTCCAAGGTTCCACAGTTTCGTGAGTTACATTTTCATCTACCTTCTTTAATATGGCTCCTACTGATAAGGATAAGGATGAAAAACTTACTTCTAAACGAGCATCCTATAAAGGGCAAATTACCCGATTCAGAAGGTACATAAGAGAATTAGATCCCTCAGAAGCGCAATTAGATTTGTTGAAACATCGTGTAAAGGATTTTGAACGTTCTTATGAAAACTACTGTAACATTCAAACTGAAATAGAAACTTGCATGCTCAAACAGAAGATCGTGTCGAAGTAGAAAACCTATATTACGAAGGCATAGGTTCTGCTTTCAAAATAATACGCCAACTCGAAGAGGAGCAGAAAAAGGACGCTTCTGTTCTTGGTTCCCTTCACGAACCACAAACTTCTTTCCGTGAGGGTACTCACAAGCCCAAACCAACTTTACCTAAAATTGATTTACCCCATTTCTCTGGAGATGAATCCACTTGGGATTCTTTCTATGAATTATTTTGCTCCCTTGTTCATGACAATGAAGACATTCAAGTCATTTACAAGTTTCATTACTTGAGATCTATCCTCCGAGGTCAAGCTTTGCAGTTGGTCGAAGCACTTCCTCTGCGTGCCGAAAATTACCCCATTGCCTTTAACTTATTAAAGGAAAGATATGGAAATTTACGTTTACGTATTCAACGCCATATGAAGGCTCTATTTAACCTACCTGCGTCACAGAACAATGACGTCATTAGTTTGCGTACTTTAGTTGACACTACCCAACTCCACGTTAAAGCTTTGTCCCAATTAGATCAACCTACTGAACATTGGGATACTTTCCTAATACATTTAGTAGTCTCTAAAGTTGATGCTGCTACCCTCAAAGCTTGGGAAATTGAACTTTCTAAAGAAGACGACTACTCTTACGAGCATTTAGTCACTTTCATAAACGCTAGATGCCAACTTTTAACCGCTCTAGCTAATCAAAGTGAACCTTCATCTCCTAGTTCCAAATTCGAATTAATGTCCATCAAACCCAAAAGTGAACGCTCAGCGTCCAATACCCAAAAACCCGGGTCCAGCTCATCCAAATTTAAATCAAACACTACTGGTTACCCAACTAGGTCTAGTGAACATCGTGTTGCTAGCTCTATTGTTTTAAACACGCAAAGCGAACCTCGCAAAAGTTTAAACGAACCTGTAAAGTGCATACTTTGTAAAGATCCCCATGCCCTATACCTCTGCAAATCTTTTAAAGAAATGTCAGTCGACGACAGACGAAAATGTCTCTCAAAACAAACATTGTTTCAACTGCCTAGCGCCTACGCATTCTGCTTCTAATTGCAAGTCCACAAGACTTTGCTACCATTGTGAAAAGGCTCATCATACTTTGCTACATCGTCATGATCAGGCAAGGTCATCGACAGCATCTACTCCTCCGAAAAATGATAGTGCTAACAGTTCTAATGCTTCATCGTATATTCAAAATGCCAAGTCCATACGCAGTGCCCAAGTATTGTTGTCTACTGTTCAAATTGAAGTTCAGGATAACTTTGGCAACTGGGTCCGTGCACGCGGTCTTCTAGACTCAGCGGCAACTCATGATTTTGTGTCTAATTCCTTGATTAGAAAACTAGGTCTACCTGTAAACCCCACTTCTATCAACGTGTCAGGCATCAACAGCTCAAAATCGCAAGCTTTACAATTCTCAAAGCTAACTATAAGAGATACTTGTCATAGAAACAACTTTCTTAAACTTAATTGTCTAATTCTTAATAGCATTGGAGAAGACACTCCAAGTCACTCTGTGGATATTTCAGGGTTAAACATTCCCTTGCATTTAAGGCTAGCCGATCCTTGTTTCAATATGCAGAACCCTATTGACATACTCTTTAGTGCCAATGTTTTCTGGAATTGCCTACGCAAACAGGTTCGTAAGTTATCCTCAAACGTGGTCGCCAGAGACACTAATTTTGGATGGATCGTCACAGGGCAACTTCCCCATTATTCCCCTCAACCCGCATCGCAATGTTACTTCTCCAATACTGACCTGGAACAGTTCTCGAGGCTTGAAAATGTTGATTCTCCTAATGTACCCTCTTCAGAAAATGAATTCTGTGAGCAACTTTTTTTGAACACCACCACTCGTTCTTCTGATGGCCGGTTCGTCGTTCAAATGCCTAGATTACATAATCCTCCTAAACTTATCAACTCTCAGCCTAAAGCTCGAAAAGCTCTCTTCGCTATCGAGAGCAAATTCAAGAAGGAACCTCTTGTTAAACAACAGTACACTGATTTCATGGATGAGTGTGAAAGCTTAGATCATATGGAAGTTGTTAACAAATCTGATGATGAATTACACCCCCCAATTGAAACGGTTTATTTAAATCATCATCCCGTGTGGAAAAACCCTCTTGTAAAAGATAAAATTCGAGTTGTTTTCAATGGTTCATCACCCGACGTTAATGGCAACAGCCTTAATGACACTCTTTATTCTGGTCCTGCTATTCAATCAGATCTATCTGCTATACTCTTAAACTTTCGTTTATTTCCCATAGCTGTCATAGCCGACATAAAACAGATGTACCGTCAAGTGTTAATTCAACCAGAACAACGAGATCTTCAAAGAATCTTGTGGCGTGATGAAATCAGTAAGCCCATTAAGGTATTTCGCTTGAAAACGGTTACTTATGGCTTAAAACCCTCTGCTTTCCTTGCTATCCGATCCCTACACTTGCTAGCCTCTCAAGATGGTCATTTATTTAACCCCAAAGCCTCTGAAGCACTAACAACATCATTTTATATTGACGATTACTTGCAGTCCTTCCCCTCTTTAGAGGAAGCTTCTTTTGAGTCTTTAGAACTTCAGGCATTGTTAAGGAATGGAGGTTTCCCACTCCATAAGTGGAACTCCAACTCCCCTGAGTTTCTCACTCAGCTTCCCATCGAAGACGTAGATCCTTCTTCTGTCGAAATTTGTGGAAACTCCGAATCTATAAAAACTCTAGGAGTTCACTGGTGCACTAGCACTGACACTCTTATCTATAAAGTTTCGCTCGCAGAAGAGCTTCCTAATACAAAAAGACAAATTCTTTCTGAAATTGCAAAAATTTTTGATCCACTTCAATTCCTTGCCCCAGTCATCGTTATAGCCAAACTCTTCATGCAAGAGCTGTGGTCGCTTAAGTGTGAATGGGATGATACTGTCCCTCTTTCTTTTCTTAATCGCTGGCTCTCGTTTCGCAGTAATTTGCTGGATCTTTCCCTTATTGAAATTCCCAGGAATTTAATCAGCTCTCATTCTAATGCATCTTTTTCCCTTCATGTGTTCGCGGACAGTTCCGAAAAAGCTTATGGTTGCTGTGCATATTTAGTTCATCACGATTCACTCTATGGATCTCCAGTTTCCAACCTTGTTTGTGCCAAATCGAAGGTCGCTCCTCTTAAAACTATCACTTTGCCTAGGCTCGAACTGTGCGCTGCACTCATGGCTGCAGAACTTGTCAAGAAATTACGGGAAGTATTAAAAGTCGAATTCTCGCAAATCTATCTCTGGAGCGATTCCATGATCGCCCTTTCTTGGATCGCCAAGAACCCCTCTCACTGGCAAACTTTCGTTGCAAACAGGGTTTCCAAAATTCAAACTCTTTCTTCTGGATGTCAATGGAGGCATGTTCCCAGTGCGGATAATCCAGCCGATATTATCTCTCGTGGTTGTTTACCCTCTCAATTGGCAGCTTCCCAATTGTACTGGCATGTGCCTTCGTGGCTAATCGAAGAATCTTCTTCATGGCCTTCTAAACCCCCAGCTACAAACTCCAACTTGCCTGACGCTAAAGTACCTATATCCATTGCTTCGTGTCTTGTTTCCAACGCTTCTCATCCTTTGTTGTCCCGCTATTCTTCTTTTCATAAATTACTACGAATTGTCGCCTATCTCCTTAGATGGAAATATCTTGTGGTTGACCAACCTCTTCTCCCTAAACCACACCTTACCAATCATGAATTTGATCTCGCTACCATTAAGGTTTTACAACTGACACAGCAAGACGCCTTTTCTTCTGAATTGTCTTTGCTTTCTTCTAAAAGAGATCTTCCCAAATCCAGCCGTGTTCGTGCTTTAGCCCCGTTTCTTGATGACCATGGGTTACTCAGGGTAGGTGGAAGGCTCTCGCAATCTTTACTCTCTGAGGACAAAAAGCATCCCGTTATTTTGCCTTCCAAACATCACGTAACTTCCTTAATTATACGTGACTTTCATTACCGTAATCTTCATGTTGGTACACGCACTCTGCTTTGCCTCTTAAGGGAAAAGTATTGGATTATAAATGGAATTCATGAAGTTTCTTCTGTAATTCACAAGTGCATTCCTTGTTTCAAAGCGAAACCTAAAATCAAAACTCAATTAATGAGCGATTTGCCTTCCTTTCGCTCTTCTCCTATACGCCCATTTGCTTTAACTGGTGTGGACTATATGGGTCCGTTCCAATATCAACGAAATTCTCCTGAAGCTAAACGCGAATTGTTTGGTAAGCTTTATGTTTCTCTCTTTGTTTGCATGGTTACCGGCGCAATCCACTTGGAACTAGTAACGAATGCTTCTACTTCTTATTTTTTATCAGCTGTCTCTCGTTTCACTGCTAGGCGTGGTGTTCCTTCTGAGATGTTCTCTGACAACGCTTCCACTTTTCAGGGCGCAGCTTCCCTGTGGAAGAAAGCTCTCACTTCCTCTCCTGCCATGGAACAAATTTCTAATTTTTCTTATTCAAAAGGTTTCAAATGGCACATTATACCTCCTTACGCTCCTCATCACGGTGGTAGGTGGGAATCATGCGTAAAGCTCACTAAACGTCATTTAAGAAAAGTCCGTGGCCGACGAAAGATACTGGCCCCAGTGCGAACAGCCATCTTGTCTGTGACGTAGGCGATGTAGTGACCCTGGTTGAGTCGACTTGTGAATTTCTTGTGAATAGCAGTGTGAGAATAGTTAGTGTTTTATAAAGTGTAATGTCCAACTTTACATCCAACTTGTGTTGTGGTGCATCATGTAGCTGCAATAATCACGTAGCCTACAGGGTAAGTGTTAGCCTAACACTTTATTTCTCATTAATGATACAGGTTAATCAAACGCACGTGTGGTGCAGGTTATGTACGAACTTCGTTAGCCTAATATTGTGGATGTTAAGGACTATTAGAATGCATGCTAAGTTAATTATCTGAGTTAAAGTTAGATATTTAATGAATGTGTCTCTTTACAGGAAATCAAAATGCCGAGATGCTGTAATGTGGCTGGCTGTAAGAACAATTACAGATCTCAGCATGAAAATGTTTCTACATTTTCTCTCCCAAAGGACGAAAAATTAGGAAATATATGGCCTAGAAAAATTCCCACTGACTTCTCTAAAGTGAGCAAGCCTATAATTTGTATAAAACATTTTCCTGATAGCTCTGTTATCAGGACAGAGCAAGTTGATGGGGAAATAAAGACATTTGCTAGGAGTTATCCGAAGTTGAAACCTGATGCAGTATCTTCAATATTTTCGAATTTGCCAGGATAGCTATCCACTCCTGGGCCTTCTTCTAGAAGACTGTGTGATGCAGAGGTAGAAAATCTCGGATAAAGCCATAGAAGCGAGCTTGGAAGACTTCAGCCACTACGAAGAAGAGAATTCTGTGCACAGTCTATCGGATATATCTGAACACTTCTCCTCCAACAGGAATAAATTTAAGCAGGAATGGACACATATCAAGACAGAAGACAAGTTGGTGAAGTGCTTGAAGAATTTGAGTGATGCAGTGCCCATAATTACAGGTTCTGTGTGTATTCTAAATAACCTCAGCATTGAGCTGGCTGTCAATGGGTTGCAGATTCCCAAACATTAAGTTCCACAAAACTTTCTTTGCATTACTGATAAAAATTCATTTGATGAACTAGCCTACTTCATTTCATTGAAAATTCTGAGTGCGATGAAAATGGAAGAAAGTTGTCAGCAGTGAATGCTCCTGTGAACATCCTACAGAGAAGTTTTTCGAGTGATGATTGCACACCATTATAGTCTTTAATAGAGCAAATTAATTTTTTAGATGTTAGGCAAACAATCGTAGGTACAGTGGAGACACGTTACTCTTGGCAGCTTCCATATAATATGTTCACTTGTCATCAGTGTACAAAAAGTTACATCGGAGTGGTCATATTTATCTGCCTCATCCATCAAATCTTCAAAAGTTGCTTGGTAAGTTTGATTTGAGTACTTTTGACATTATTGGGAGTATTGAGTAGCCTATCTCAGTCTAAAGAAGAATAATTTCTTGAAAGATCATGAATGTTCATAAATTACTTTTACCGTAGTTCATTTTAATGGAAAATTTGAACTGTACTCTTCTAAAGCCATGGCGAGACAAAGCCATTGGTCGCTACTTGGTTAGGCGACTATCTGGACCAAAATTATTGTTAGTAGTACCGGTACAAGCAAGGAGGTCTGGGGTTAGGTTTGTGTTTGTACGCAAAGAATACTCTGTATTGCCGGTACCAATAATGAGCGCTGGCAGCTGTCAAAGCTAACACGTGAGGAAATGCTGCGTTGCCACTGAGGAAGATCATGACTCATAACATTCCAAGAAGCTTCCAGGAAGACACAAATACTGGGATCTGTGGTGTGTCAGCCATATTCGTGTGAAGGGTCAATTAAACATTGCGATGCACGCGAGTTTAGGGGAATTTTTAGTTGCCTAATCGCTCTAGCTGCTACTAACTTAATTATGGGTCTATTCCTTTCATAGCCCCCTCTTCGTCACTTGTGTCTGAATTGGATCTGGAATTGCTTTCCAGGGAAACGATGAACCAATCTACCCCATCATCGAGTATACATTCACGTTTCGTAGCCTCATCCAGTTCTCGTTGCACTATTAACACAAAACGCTTCCAGTTTTATGAAGTCACTTCCCTAATAGCCTAAACGGTAAGCTTCTCAACCTCACGGAGTGTGAAATTCTTATTATGCCGTGCTAGATAACCCTTCACTTGACCCCATATAATTTCTATAGGATTGAAGTGGCAATGATATGGGGCAGCGTGATGATCTCATGGCCATGCTTTCTCGCCAGTTCATCCACGTGGTAGCCTACATGGATTTAGGCTTGCGCTGCTGTATAAGGTTGAGAAGGATATTAATTCTGAATGAAAGTGGAACGCGGCTTATACACTTGTAGCAGACATGAATGTACTTTTACATTCCTTGTGTCCTTGTTTCATTTTTTGGGCGATATTACGTATTGAAATTAGGAACCCTAATTAAAACTTACTACTGAACCTCATATATGTGCTAAAGTACGTAAATATGTGTTTTTATTTTTTGCTATTTTAAAAACAGCTGCCATGCTTCGATAGCACTTGATCTCTTTTAACCGTCATCAAGGCTCACTCTAGCAGCACGCACCGAGGCACACATGTGAGATACAAAATCACTGTTGATAAAAAGAAGTGGGATGCAAAATCACTGTTGATAAAAAAAGAATCATCGGGACACGTTAGGCAGTAGCCATTGCCAAAACTCATTGATCTGGGTGCGTTAGGCTGTAACCATTGTCAAAAACCATTGGATTGGACAAAGTGAAGGTAAGAATGGTCAGGTGTAGGTGCAGCCTTGACCGCGCGCTGCTAGCGGGGCATGGTTGACACAAAACCATTGATCTGGGCACGTTAGGCTGTAACCTTTGTCAAAACCACAGTTGTGCGGAAAAAAATAGACATACATATTACAGGAGAGCGATATACTGCATAGTTATTACTGAGCAGATAACAAAAAACACTCATTTCAGCCGTACAGAGATGCGAAATATTGCACACACTAGCATAATTAGAGTCGTGAACTGAGTGTTGCGAACAAATGATGCCCACTAGAGACTGAATTGGGCACTTTTTTGTTTCACATAGTACCGTAAGTGCGAGGTTGGCAGTACTGTTATGGTACTTTTTTTGATGATTGATTTGAACAATGCCGCTCACTGCTGTAATTTTCGCTATATTTGGAATGGCTGGGTGGGTCACAGACGGCGGAGGAGGAAACATCTATTAAAACATTGCTTCCTGATTTATTTCTCATCCTTTTATAAGGTATTTTGGCTAATTCATGTATTATATAGAATGTTATCGCTCGTTCTATGTTCATTCAGCACTACCGAGAAGGATTCCTTTTGTCCGAGAGCTGTCGCATGGTAGGCTACATGATGGCGGTCGAGCCATTCCAACATTCGCGGCTTCGTACTTGAAGTTGTTGGAGCTTATTCTATCTGTACTATGTGGTACGAAGCATTGTCCATTACAATAACACTGTGTTCAGGGATGTTGGGTAACAATTGTTCCTGGAACCATTTTAAAAACTAGTTGTAGTCCATGTCTTCATGGAAATCACCAGTTCTTTTCGACCTAAAGAGCAAAAGTGTATTATTAACAAAGCCGTGTGATTGCCCGGCATGTAGAATAATAAATCGACCCCCTCTGCCTGACGGCCCTTCCTTGTCCCCTGAACTGAGTTGTCACTCCAACCCTTAGACACTGTGTGACCAGCATTGACCCACATTTCACCTAACCACACAATATCCATAACATTTTTGCCCTATTAACTTAAGTTTTGAATTTTCCAGTAGCCTATTTTCACCCAATTTTCACCAAATTTTGTAGGTTCTTTAAAGTGAGCATAATTAAGGGAATTCTAAACTTTGGAGCTATTTGGTTCAGTCATTTAGAAATTAGAACATTTTATGTAATAAATATGCAAATTTTGAAAATGTCCCAGGTACATCAAATTTAAAGTTATCAATCTAAAACTTGTATGGAATGATCATCAATGGTCTACAAATAAAAATTGGTATTACTTTTAAAATCAGTGCAAATGGTTTATTATTAAAATGTTTTTTTTTTTAGAATGACCTGTTGTTCTGTTAAAATATGTCATTTTTTTCAAATTTGAACCTAAATATTTCTGAAAGTTATTAATATTTTTCAAAATGGATTCCACACATTATTAAGACCACAAAGTTGTATGTGAAAACCAAGTTTGAAGGTAATGGGATCAAAACGCAGGCAACTGGAACATTTAAAATGCTGAAAAATATGGTATTGAGAAAAAGCTAACTTTATTAAAAAATACAGTATTTTAGTGGAATTTCCTGCATCAAGACTTCCCTGAGTTTAAAAATCACTTTTCCCACACTTCAGAGGTAACTTATTACTAAACCCATCTTTCTCCCTGATGTTGACACGAAGATTTACTGCCACATTCACCACACAGGTCTGTAAACAAATTTTGGAGGGCACCCATATATGAATGAGAATGTGCTTGTCATTAACACTAGGTCAAACAGTATTCTCCTCACTAAAATAGGCCTATTCCAGTTTTCTGACACTGGCAGAAGAAGTAGTTGCAGCTGTTGAACTTGCATTACTTAACTTCACATGTAATATCACCCCAATGTTTGTCAACATTCTAAATAGCACTATTCCATTTCTTTGTTTCACGGACTTTCGGTTTACGCCATCGACTAGATACAGAATACATCTAATAAACTGCACACAAATCTCTAAAATACCATTAACTTACACAAGTTCCACCACTCACAGTAAACCAATAAAAATATAATTCTTGCGAATAAACTTCACTAAAGCCACTGACCATCAAAATAAACAAAGACGCATGGTTCCACCATGTATCCAAAATGGCCTATACTTTACTACAAACCAAAATACTTCTGTTCGATGTTAAATATGTGCATGTGTATAGTAATGATATTCTTTTAGTGAATGCCATACAGTTAAAAATTATATGGGATAAGAAAATAACATGTACGGTAAGAAAAGTAAGAATAATGCTCTAAGAAAAGTTTCACACTTGACAAACATTGCCTAGGCTACTCATAACTGATAAATTTACCAACAGATGGCACCTTAAGCTTGTATTCAGATGATTGGCATGATAATATTGGCCAAGAGTATGAAATTACAACAAAATTGAGGGGTTTTTGGTTCTAGGAAGTAGGCGTTGCCCATTTCAAGACCTAAGCACGTGTTCTTTAAAAGCCCCCGTAAGGTATTTAAAAATGGCCGTACATAAAAAACAAATGTATATTTAAGTGCCCCAAGTGATAGGTAACTTCTAGGGCATGAAACCAGATTTTAGTTTTTTGTTTGTAATTTTTGGCCTACAACTCAGTAGGGTCTCCCCATTTCATGTAGGAACTGACACCTCAAAGCCACAATATCTGGCCTCTCCATGATCACCTTCCCCCCATTAATTTTCTTATATTTAAATCCCAGATCGTGCAACACTTTCAGTGAAGAAAGGCTTCCTTGAAATAATTGTGCCTCTCTGAGCAAAAACAAGAAGTTTGCGACATGTTGGAATTTCTTTCCTAAAATAATAGCTATAAATATGCCGTCTAACAGCATCTTGTTGAAAGCCATCTAAATTAGTGACCACCCCTTCTCTATGCCTCTTCTTCCCTGGAGTTGATAGTTTAGACGGGCCAGCATCATCAGACAGGAACTTCCCTTCCGTCACTCGGTATGCAGTGATTTCACTCACACCAAGAGTCTTGGCAGTTCTTTTCCGCACCTGAACAAATGGAATCAGAGGTTCCTCCCGTAAGCGCATATTTTCCTCTTCTTCCTCCATAAAATTCCTCACCGCACATACCATCTCCTTTACTTGGCTATGGAGAGTCACACTACGGCCTGAAGTTGTTCTGTCGCAGAGAATGGATCCTGGGCCTTCCGCGAGCATGTACCGATGCCATTTTTACACAACGAAAATAGACACGATGATGCAAATAAAAGAAATAAACTCAAAATCTGTATATACACACGCTTCCAACAAAAACAGAACGATAACGCTTACTGTAGCCTATGAAAGAATAAGCAAATGCACTTCAATATATACTCGGGATATTACTAATGGCAGTGACGAGTTAGTTCACAGTAGAACACTGCGTCAAACCATGTGCTCACTGCTGTGTCGGCATTCATTGCAACACTGCTCGCTGTTGCTATGGACACCGTTACCCCTCTTGTCACCACTCCTCACCTCACCATTCAAGCGGATGGCAGCTTGCACCGTTCATCTTTTGTAAATCAGAGTATAACACATAGAATTTAACATGTATGCAGCGTTTAAACCCTAAGTGTTGTCCACGTTGTCATGGATGATGCCATTTTGTGTCTAGGGGAATTTTGTAAGTGTAAATTCCATTCCATGTCCACATTAAAGCTATTGACACAAGTTGGCAGGCTTGTTTTGTTGAGATAAATTAGAGATGAAAATAGTACAAGAGTTAATAGAAGACTCTATCGTTGCCAAGGCTGCAAGATACCAATGTAATTGATAGTGATTTTGTACTGCATAAGGAAACAGTAGCAAGGCAGCTGGAAGCAAGTTAGACATGTCCAGTCCTCAAATTGTGTTCATGCATCTTTGTAACGATGAATTTGTAACCCACTAAGCTCCAGTGAGATTGGGAAATGGTGTCAGAAAAATTTAAAATCCTGAAGAGATCATGATTCATCAGCAGGGTATAATGGCTGTAGGCCCTATGTGCAGTGCAGGTTTTTTTTGAGAATATTAATAGCTGGAGGATATTAGATCCTAATAATCGCCAGTAATATATCCAAGATCAGCAAGATATCACCTTTATAGTCTACTTGGTGAAACCTGCAAACTTCATTTTCTACATTCTAAGATTCTTCCAGACAATGTGTTAATGTGCTTGAGATGCTTATATTTATAACCAATGTCCTAAATAAAATAATGTCTGTAATACATTTTGTGTGTGCTTATTATAATTAAGTGTAAACATTACTGTGTCATTGGATGAAGATTACTTGCAATTTGCTAGTGTTCTTGAAGATACAAGTATAGTTTTGTACTCCAGGGCCCTACCAATCACCACATCCAGAATTCTCTGTTAAAGCTCTAGATTTACCCATTTCAAACCGATTTACCCAGTGTGTAGTACTGTTAACTGCTTATTTTCCATGTGGCCTGCAAGGATGCCCATGTTCTTTTTCAGGGGGAATGGATGTGGTGAGGAGTATACGATATTTTATGGGAAGAAGGGGTAGGGGGGACTGGGTATGTTATAAAATTCTTCATCCCCAGACCACCAGGGTGAAACAAAAAATAAGAAAAAATAATTAAAAGTTGAGGAATGCTTTCATTTGAATAATTTGAAGGGTCTCGTTTGACGTTTGGTGGAGATCTTGGACATCTTATTGGGAGGGAGATACCATGTCCGTGTAGCCAGCATAGATCCAAATTACAATGGCAAGTATGGTCTTTCTTTAATTTTAATAAATGGAACAGTTCCATCTATATGGAGTAGGGGTAAGTAAAGTGGCTTCTTGTCCAGGTGACCTGCTTTGCGAAGGATTATTTGAAACCTGATATAGGATTTATTCTTCAAAGCTTCGCACAAAGGCTCTTGACATAATGATTTGAATCCCACTCCTTGCATCCTGGAAGTGTCTTCCCAACTCAACTGTAAATAAAAGCTAACTGAAAACGACTACCACATCCTTTTCTAATACAAGTACAGTACACACATAAGTGCATGGGGCTGATATCCACGACATTTCAATCCACTGAATTAACTCACAATGAATAAGTTTCCAAGGTCCTTCACTTGTAGTAATATACTTCGTTATAAAAATCTTGAGCCCATAAAACCATAAATTTGACCTAAGCCTAACTGGGAACGGGAGAGAACCGTTAAACATGTCCATCATGATAGTAGTTGCCACAAGAAGTAAACCTGGCACTGTAGGGGATTGGTGTCAGATAAAAGGCTCTCTGCTAAAGGAGGTAAGTATAATCTCAGCAATTCATATATGTATCTGAAGTAGTCCTATGCATTAAAATTTTGTTGTTGAAAATGATTGTCTTATGGTAGGCCTACTCAAAAAAGCAAAATGCTAAAAACCACGAGTGTAGGCTCAAATTTCTTATATTCATTTTTATTATTTTGGGGCATGAATGACCCTTCCCTTGCAATAAATGAAGCACTGGATACTTTCTCCTAATGCAATGCTTGGTTGTTTCTTCTTTTTTTTTAATTCCAGCTGCTTTTAAGGTTAAACTTACATGTAAACTGGTATGGAAACAACTTATTGATGAACGAAGATAAGAGGATAATATGTACAGTTTTGTATATCTGCATAAACTGGAACATCCATTCAACGTTTGTATTACACTGCTTAATATTCTACTGCTCTAAGGTTTTGAGCTAGTGATAGGGGTGGATTTCTTCCACAGCTTTTAACTTTATTTTTGAGTATCCTTAAATTCACACTAACAAATTACTCGGCTATTGGTAGGCTTCTATAGATGAGAATACCTTGGTGCAATCAATGCGGCGAGGCGAGCGAGCGACACCACTCCTCTGACGTCACAGATCCGCGCCATGGCCTGTCTTTCTCGTCGGCCACGAGAAAAGTCTTAGGTAATCGAATTCTGACTTATGAAGAATTCAATTCACTGTCTGTTCTGATTGAAGGTGTTGTTAAATCTCGCCCTTTAACTCCGCTTTCCAATGACCCTGATGACCTACTTCCACTCACCCCTGGTCACTTCCTTATCGGCACTTCTCTTTCTGCTCCTCCTCCTCTTCCCAATTCTTACAGGGATTTTAATCTACCTATTGTTTGGCGTAAACTTGAAGCCCTCCGTAATTCTTTTTGGAAGAGATGGAACTTGGAATATTTAACTTCCTTGCAATGGAGGCAGAAGTGGTTTCTTTCCAGTCCCGACATTAAAGTGGGGGACTTGGTCTTGGTAGGGATGTTTCTCCCCCTCTAGTCTGGACTTCCGGTAGAGTGACCGAGTGTTATCCTGGAAGAGATGGGAGAGTCAGGGTGGTCAGAGTCTTGACCACTAACGGTTCGATTACAAGACCCCTGTCTTTGATCGCTCCTCTTCCATTAAATGTGTAACTGCTTATTTGCTCTCTGTTGGTGTTAACTCCCCAGTATGGTGTATTCTTTGAATACACGGTACCTGAGATATAATTTTTATTGCTCTTTGCATGTTCATTTCTTCCTTCCTCTTTGTCAAACACCAACAGTGATCATCTGTTTTCTCCTTGATGGGCAAATCTCTTATGTCTTCATAAGTCTGTTCTAGATATATAACTTCTGTGACCACCTAGCGTCATCTAGCAGCGAATCTCTGAAGCTACTCAATTCTTCCTGGTGCTAGAGGACTTACTTATCCATTTGGCCACCAGATCTTGTTACCATCGCCAGCTATTTTTTCCTTGAGCAAGAGGACTACGTCTACTGTTTCACTCACCATGCTGCGCTAATATCGCCTACTATCAACTCTTTGAAGACCAGCTCAGCAAGAGAAGATCATTTTTTGTTGTAACATTGGCAATGTTTATATGTTCTCCTTTTGTCTCCTACCCCCCACTCTTTTCCCCTTCCTTGGACCCTCCGTGCTCCGTTGAGCAGGTCTCACTTCTCAGTCGGCAGTTGACTCGATCAGTTAAGGCTCCTCTCGAGCTAGTCTCCTCAAACCAAGAGGCACACACTCTTCTACGCCATGTTGGCAAGGTAGTTGTCATCCAGGGAAACTTCGCCTTCAACATGAAATCAAGATAAGTACCATTTTAAAAGTTTTAACCTCATCTTCATGGTTTTAACTTCCACGTGCTTTTAATGATACTTTTATAGACAGTGTGAAATTATTTATTTTGGGGCAAAAATCATTCTTCGTGGGATTTGCCATGTTGAGCTTTCGCTTGTATAAGCCAACCTTACTAAAAAAGAGCTTTTCTTAAGCTATTAAAATGAGAAATCCTCTCACTACGTGGGATATTACCTAATACCCGCTGTCTATAATTCATCAAGCTAGTTCCTCCGTTGGATTTTCTCAACCCCATTTTTCTACTAAGGTCGTTCTGGAACCTTCGAGATCTTGTACTCTATCTGCGAGTCTTGCCGTCAGGTATTTTTCACTCACCTGTGACAATAATATTTAAAATGAGGAATCTTCCTTACAAATTGTTGCAATAGCTAACTTTCTTCCACTGGAATGTTTTATGGTACATTTAATTGTAAATCACAACTTTCTCAAGAAATAGACTCTCACCTATATAGTGCAATCAGTTATTTCCATAATTGCAATAACTTTCTTTCTCATAAACTTTAGTGTTTCTATAGTGAACTTTGCATCCATCTTTATAGACTACAGTGATAACCAGTGCTTGCTCCACGTTTCTACCGCGTCGCGATCGTCCGTTTACATTAAATACGGCCATGAACATTGATCCTATATCCCAATGATCTTTCCTCAACCTTCTACTAACCACCAATATTAATAAAATTGTAACTTTCCTATAAGGTGTCACTCACGAAGTGCCCTTACAACTTTGCTAGTTTAACATTAATTAAATTCTGCATAATTGCTTGTGTGATACAAGTTTCAAATTCACATTGTTCCTTTCCTATAATCAGGGAAAACAATTCTTTAAACTCTTGAGCGAGTCATGTTCAGGTTTCACGAAATGGAAACTGTCCCATTTGGCTAGTGATTCCTACTCAAACTTGGGAAGTCTAGAACCTTCCTTTTAACTCTCTTCAGGTTTCACAGTAGTGACCTGCCCTTATTTGCATAATAACCAACATTAATTCTGTATAAATATAAGAAGTTGTAGGAACTTCTATCTTATTTTTCATGTTTTTATTATTGTTATTTTCGAAGTTGTCACTTTCTCTAGAACATTCTCTCAAGAATTTCTTAAGGTACACTCTTTGTACACCAATTCACGTTCAAACTTTAATTACTTCATTGTTTATTTGTTTAAATCTTATAAAGATTTTAGAAACATGTAAGGTTTGAAACCTTGTAAATTGTCAATTGCCTGGAGCAAACATTTAATGTTGAGAGGTCTGCGACCCCATTTGTTAAAAAGTTCAAATGAACTATGTTTGTCAAAATTATATTACATAATTGTTAATTTCCTCAAACTTTTTTGAATTGTTAAATAAATGAAGCGTTTCCTTTCGCTTTTTCATTTACGAATACAAAGTTTAGGCAAAATCCTGTCTTCCTTGACTCTCCTCACTCAATGACATTAAAATCATTAATAGGGCTTTCACCATTTGTTGCATTTGAGCAAGAACTCTTAATTTTCACCTCACTAAAGTTCTTTTTAGCTTTAATAGCTAATTCTAATTGGCCAGTAAGGCAAGTAAAGCTCGCTAAGCCAGCTACCTGCTTGTGGAGACCCTCTCCGAAAACTTATTGTCAGTTTTCTAAAAGATAAGTGTTTCTTTTTGTCTAAACTTTTAGCCGGCTCCTCGCTGAGTAAAAGCTTAGCCATTTTCCAATGCAACCATTGGTTCATTTACCAAGATTACTCCATAAGGCATAATCTTTTATCATTTTCCTTCTTAGAGACACTGGGTCGCCCTTACAGGAACTCCATAATTTTGGAAATTGGAAATACCAAACCTGAGTTAAATCATTGGCATTCTTCGAATTATTTTGTAAAACCGAATTTCTTTGAGAAGACATACAGTAAATTTGTTACTATCAGTCTTGCCAGACCATCACCCTTCCCTATAGTAGTTTCATACATGCTTGGGAGGAAATACACTAAAGCCTCTCTCTTGCAAATCGCCCAAGTCCCGGCTGCGGTTCCCGTTAGCTTCGACCAAGCTCGTACCTACTTTAGGTATCAAAGAGTTAATTTTCAGTGGCAACTGCATCTAAAGGTATTTAAAGCTAAACTTATTAATTTTGTGGGACTCTCCTCCTATTTTCTATCCTTTTTTTTCAATCCAAAACCTACTTCCTTTTTTTAATCATCTTCCCTTGGTGGGTGGGTTATTCTTCAGCTAATAAACTACCCAAATGTCATGTACTATACGTGTGAATAGTTTAAAGCTGTCGGCTTGCATACTTTCTCAAATATATTGGTATTTGGATAAAAGAAATTAAGAGCATTTTTTAACAGTTGGCAGCACTGGTTGATTCATAAGAATACGTTCAGTCATATCTGGTTATGTACACATACAACATACGAAATTTGGTTGAATTCCAATTGATAGTGTAGAAGTTATATGCATTTAAATATTGGACCTATCAGTAGGCTTATAATCATTTTGGCAACACTGCCATGTATGGCCTTCTGTAAATTAAACTGCAATATTATTATCTATATGTGTGCCGATTTTGAAATAGCTCCCTTTCATACCTTCCAGGATATTCAACATGGAGCTCAAATTTCAATTGCGATTTTTCAGCAGTTGGTAGCACTGACATCATTTTCAAATATGGCCGTGAGATATTCAGGTATATATCTTTACTCCTACCAAATTTTATTTCGATTGCCAGCCAGCCAGACAGACAGACAGAAGGACAGACAGACAGACAGACAGACACACATTTTCCCGGATCGATCTCATAAGACTACTTTTTTCTCATTTTTGCAAAATGTGAAAAGTAGGTTAAAATCGTCTTCGGAAGGAGATAGGAAATGTAGGAGGCTACGTCAGCTGCATAAGTGCTATGTTGAAGGAAGAAGGAATTCATGGCGAGAAACTCTGTGATCATTAGAGACCATTGGGCAGATATTTTGCCGTTGTAAAGGCACCAATGTCGCCAAACCATTTGCAGAAAGTGTCTACGTAGTAGCCTAGTTAAAATTCACTAGATTCGTCTTACCAATAGAGATAAGTATTTACATTTACGATGCCAGAGGAACTTGAAGAGTATACAGAGTGTCCCTAAAAACACCGACAAGGCAGAGTATGATGAGCGGGAAGGCCGACTGATCGACTTTCATGATGGAGCCCCTGTCTGAAAATGCAAGGTGTGGACGCTGGAGAGCCTCGAAATCTGAGAACGATTGTGACACTTTGGGCGGATGAAAATCCGCGCGTGCACGTGATTCCCAACCACCAACACAGGTTCGGTATTACCATCTGGGCTGGGATCATTGGTGACCATCTCATTGGGTCATATCTACTACCAATTAGACTGATAAGACAGATCTACCTTACATTTATTCGAGATGTTTTGCTTGCCCTGTTCGAGGAAGTGCCACTAAAAGTTCGGCAGGTAACGTGGCTGAAACACGACGGAGCTCCAGCACACTTTGATGTATATTTACGGAATCACCTCAACGTTGCATATCCCAATCGATTGATTGGTCGAGGTGGACCGGTTCCATTGCCAGCACGGTCGCCATATTTTACACATCTTGACTTTTTTCGTAGTATAGAGTGTGTGGTATATGCCACTCCTTTTACGTCAGCGGAGGACCTTATTACTCGAGTCCACGGAGCGATTGCCATCCTTCACCCTCGGATACTCGCGTGGGCTACAGGTGCAGCCCAGTGATTTATTTTGTGGTAGCGCGGAGTATATTTTTTGCTAAGAATGTTGAGAATCTCTGTAGCTGCCTTTTGATGCTGTATTTAACAGACGGGTGTGATTCTAACTGAACCAATTGCACTAAACTGACACCGGATGCAACAGAAGTCGTCTGGGCTACAATAGTAGTCCGCGCGAGCATCGCTGTTTCAGAATTGAACATGCAAAGGAAACGTTGCCTCACGGGAGGCGGTCATGTACATGACTTTCAAATCAGTCAGTGTTTAGATGAAAGTAATGATAGGTTGAGTGTAGTGGAAATAAAGTAGGCTATTACTTCTTGTGTGGACGAGGAAGGGATAAATCAACAAGGAACAGATGCACAAAGTGCAATGAAGATCTTCTCGGATCATTGTGTCCATTTGCACAGAATGCTTGAATGACAAATTTGTGTGAGCATGCTTATGGATTTCCTGGGCTGTAGATTGTAGCCAAAAGGGCAAAAATAAACTTCAAAACTTCGAGAAAGATAAATGGAAATACTGAAATTGTTCATAATAAGAGCTGATTTTCTAAGGAAATTATCTAACCTAGTTTTTGTTTTGTTTAATTCCAATCCAAATATGCACTAATGCCTAAGTGTTTA
The DNA here is from genome assembly GCA_946902985.2 of Meconema thalassinum. Lineage (NCBI taxonomy): Eukaryota > Metazoa > Arthropoda > Insecta > Orthoptera > Tettigoniidae > Meconema > Meconema thalassinum. The sequence goes on from OX336389.2 coordinate 190,428,844, forward strand.
GGTGTACATAAAATAATGTAACAGTTTTAGTTCCATTAGTTTTATTTTTGTTGCAGTTTTACCAAAGATGTACGATAAAATTGAATTTTCTTCTTAACTTTGCATTTTTTCTCCAAATGAAGATAAATGCCTACATAAAATCTTCAGATTTAGCTTAGAATACTTATATACACTACTATTTATCATATTTATGGAACTGAACACCGAAAATAACGTGTGCGAGTCCATCAGATTGAATAAGTGTTTGGGCTACATATGTACGCTGTATCTATTACTAGCGCGAGTGTCCGAGGGTTCAAAGACAACCGCAAGTATCCGGTCATATGCGTGCGGCACAGCGACGCCGATGTAGGCTCTGTAATGCCGTTGGAGGAACACAGTTTGAGCCCCGTTTGAAAGGAGCCCCATGTCCACGCAGCTTTTTGTATTTAGTTTCCTGGCAATTTGTCTTAAATTAATGATATATTAAAATATTTCTAAAGACAGACAATCCATACCTTCATTAGGAGGTTTCACTATGCATAAGCTTCGGTGCCATTTTATCTCGTGGAAGCTCTATATCGTATGCATGTACGAGACACAGCGCAGCGTATGCGATCATCATTTGTCTGGAGCAAGAGCACCCGCACACCGGGGACATTTTGTCGCGGGACAGTTTTGTTCCTGTCTACCGCTGCGCAGGACAGCTCATGGACAAAACTGTTCTGTCGCAGTACCTGTGCACACTACGAATGGTTTAGATGCGGTGCTCGCTTGGGTTTCTTTATTTGTTGTTGTTGTTGTTAATTCATTCGATGATGATGATGATGATGATGATAATTGTTGTTTTAGGGGCCTAACATGTAGGTTATCGGCCCTAATTCATTTGAGGAGCTTGGGTCATCTTGATCATCTCCGTGTCGTTTGGTGTGCGTTGAACCTGTAGTGTGTGTAAGGGCAGTATTACACTATCACAGAAATGTGCCAAAGATCTTTGACAAAGATCTTCTATAAAATATATGACTGCATAAAGGGGAAATCTTTTATAAAAGGTGGTTTTATACAATTCATTTTATAAAATGTATGAGCATCGTGCTATCTTTGATAAACGATTCAAACCAAAAATGGCGGATCGTAACAGCTGGAATATTACCACAACAAAGATGCTCATATCAGAGTGTGAAATGCATGAAATGTTACATAATATGTTACATAATGAATGGTATACAATGTAAAACATAAATAACACATAGAAAGTGTAGGAAAAAATAGCCGAGGCTATAAGCGCTGCACATAAAGGACGCGCATTTCAGGATATAAGTCGCCTCCGTGGTGTATTAGTCAGCGTGGCTCTGCCACAAAATTTGAAATGTGGTGTGAGGACTGGAACGGGGTCTACTCAGCCTCGGGTGGTCCAAATGAGTAGAGGGGGTTCGATTCCCTCCTCAAAGTGGTTTTCCGTGGTTTCCCACTTCATATCTAGGCAAATGCCGGGATGGTACTGTACCAGTATCTTGCTGAAGCTATTGGAGCAGAACAGCAGTCTCAACGTATACAACTTTTACGAGTGTGAATTCCAGTTAGTGAGAGGAAGGAATAACTTAATAAACATATGTTACGAGACGAAGAATGCAAGAGTGTAGGCATCCCGCAATGTTCCTCGGAATTCAGTTTTATTCAAGGTCATTCTTGCCAACGCACGCAAGTTAAGGAGGGTGTGAGGTCACCAGCTGATCGACTGACAGCAAATAGATCGAAAGTGTGGCAGAATGTAATGTCTCATGAATACAGAGGAATACAGAATTTAAAGTACACGCTGTTAAACACCAGAAATGACCATAAGTAAGAAGGAATGTGATTTCATTGAGATCTTGTTGGATGTATTACTACGTGAATGACGTAACGGAGTTGTATGTTAAACATTGAGATATATTGCGAGAAGAAGGCCAGCGATGGTGTGAGGAAGTGCTGGAAGGAGGTAGTGAGTGGAGAAGAAGGGTCTTATTCTTTTGAACCGTGAAGAGTGAACAACGTGTCTTCAAGTCGTAACCAGTACGAGAAGTTACGAGAACATTGTTAGTGACAGCGAATATTCCAGCAGTAATCTACAGTGGAGATGTACTCCAAACATATTCTGTGAAACTTACATGAACATTTTGAAAACTCGCAAGAAGAATCAACTATATTTGAAGTTAAAAGAATATCCATTGTTATGATAAAGCATTTCAGTGAAGTCAGTCCACAACTATATGTCACTATGCACGTGAAGTCAGCAGGAATATTATCGCATTATACTAAATCTAAGACGATGAGTGTTAAATATAAAGAAGGAACACAACATGTGAAATAACTGAGAATGTCAAGAGTAATCAACGACGCTTACGAGTAGGATAACTACTTATTTCAAAATTATGGAGGTAGTGAGGTCAAACCACAATCCAACTTAAAAATGAAATGCTACTACAAAGTTACACGATTCTTCAAACAAGAGAGATGGAGTCTACAATCTAGACGAACGAGAACCCGGAATCTGAGAGATGCAGTCCTCAACCAAGGAAGGAACGAGAGGGAGGAGTCCGTAACCCAGTTCGATACCAGGAGAGGCAGATGGGTGGACAGAATCGCAGTTCCGTCTTTGGAGGAGACCATTGTGTATTTTCGAATATGCAATTTCTACAAGACTCAGCAGAAGGTAGAGAAGAAGATTTTAATTTAGTAGTAGTAGTATGATGATCACATATAGAAGTGAAAATGTTGATATGATAGGTTTAATTTTGAATGATGTTAAACATGTTAGAATATGGAAGAATTAGTAAGCGCAGCTCATGGTTGGAAGTTTTATTATCATTATTTACTATTTGACATGAATTTGTAAAATACGCTTGAACTTAGCTTAATTGCTCGGTCAAATAGGCCAGACTATGTCTAAATTTCACTGGTTTTATGTAACAGAAGCATATGATAATGACATTTGGTGATGATCTCAGAATGTTAAAATTAAGTTGTGTTGACGAATAATATTGATATCGATTATTGTGAAAAGATTAGAATTATTTGTTGATGCTTAAGGAAGATTCATGAAGTGTGATTATGAGAATTATGTGTTTATAGTATTGGAATATGTCCACGTGAAAATGAAAATCCACAGCCTGCTTCCAGTCGACCGATCGGGTGAGGGATTGGAATGAATGAAGCCCCCATCTAGCGGCGAGGATATGAACTGTGCCGGCTGCCGAAGCCTGTCGCACTCGCGTGGGGCAATGATTAAAGGAATGACAGATGAAATGAAATGATAGTGTCTACACCATGATATTGATATCGATTATTGTGAATAGATTAGAATTATTTTTGATGCTTAAGGAAGATTCATGAAGTGTGCTGGAATGAAATTTGTGACAGGGAAAACCGGAGTACCCGGAGAAAAACCAGTCTTCCTCCGTTTTATCCAGCACAAATCTCATATGGAGTGACCGGGATTTGAACCACGGACCCAGCAGTGAGAGGCCGGCGAGCTGCCACCTAAGCCATGGAGGCTCGGAATATGTCTATGTAATTATCGAATTACGATTTACGATTGTTGTATTACGATTAATATGATTACCAATATCATGATTGCCATTTCATGGACATTTATGTATAAATTTAGAGTGAGTGTTGTTTATTCTTAACAGAACGCTAATATCTACGAGAAGTTGTGGTACTTTCAATTTAATTTTGCACATTTATACGTTGCAAGTGTGAAACTTTAATATGACGTATTTCATGTCGTGTGTTATATCATTTGGATCTTTTTGACATGGGAATTAAATTTTTCATGTATCAGTCTTCGATTTAATGAATTTAGTGCTGTTTTTTTGGGGTGGTTGATGTGATTTATAATAATTTGTGTTAGATTGTGTTATGAAGAATAGTGTTGGGTGTTATTCTCATATTTGCCCCATTGCCTTGAGATTTTATTTTCCTTGTTTCTCGAATTTTATCGACTGAGCTAGTTTATTTTCTTTCTTCATTCGTACTTTTTCATAACGAAATCTTTTAGGAAAGTGTTCCCTTTCATGTAGAACTTGTCGGTAGGATTTTGAGGGTTTTTCTAGCCGAGGACTGGCAGGTTCTACGATCCAGCTGTTCCATCGGATTCGACAAGTACTGTTCATGTTTATTTGGGCACAGTACCTAACGTAAGGCCATGGCCGCCTCCTTCCCTCTTCCTTGCCTATCCCTCCCAATCTTCCCATCCCCTACCATCACTCATATGGTCCCTGTTCGCTTTGCAGGTGAGGCTGCCTGGGAGAGGTGCTCGTCCCACCTCCCCAGTCGTATCCCCCGACCCGATGTTTCAAGCTCCAGGACACTGCCATGGAGGCGGTAAAGTTGGGATCCCTCGCTGAGTCCGAGGGAAATGCCAACCCTGGAGGGTAAACCGACTAAAAGTAATAATTCCAGGATATAAAGAGGAATGAAATAGTTAAAGAGGCTGAAATAAGCAGTGAATAGTAGTGTATTTTATGTTACAATTTTTTTTTATTGTATTTCGTGATTTCACGTATGGTATTGCAGGAGTGTAGGCCTATACATAAGCAAGCAAGCAAGCAAGCAAGCAAGCAAGCAAGCAAGAGTCTAGTCGGCGGAAAGAGTAGAGCGCTCGACTTCAGTACGGGAGGACCAGGGATCGAATCCCACCTAATGCGTACTTTGATACTTGGTATGCTTCAATTTTCTTAGCCCCAGTGGTTGTTTTGAAAGTTACCACCATTCATTTCATCATAATTATTGATAATTAAATATTAATGTAATTTTTCAAGTCCTCGCACTGCAGCTTGTTCACCATCTTTCTTGTCACGTTGGCGACCCATGGTTTAACCCATAGACGTTTAGTTTATATTTCCTTTTCTTTTACGTACCGGTATTGGAACTACAGAATTTCAACTACCGTAATACAGTGAAGTGAACAAGGAACTGTCCTTCATCCATTTTGCTGAACTATGATAAAATATTTAATGTAAGCAATTTTGTGATTATTGCTTTGTATAACTTTTATAAAAGTTCAGTTAAATTATAGGCTATATTCTAAATATATTTTAATATCGCATGTTATTCTTGTGTTTCTCCGGTTTTTGAAAAATACATATATGTACTTAATAAAAAGTCCTTATCACCATACAAATTTCAGTTTGATTGCTGTAATAGCTTCGGAGATATTGAAAACGTTAAATATTTCTCATGTATGTCTCTCTGGTATCTTGAATTGTTCTATATGTAGGCCATATAATTATATAACAGCAAATAAAGATTGTTATGATACTTCATACAAAATTTCAATTTGATTACTTGAATGCAACTCAAAATATAAATTACGTGATATTTAAGTTACACACAGTCGCCATTTTCAATTTCTCGCAAAAATCGGAATTAAGTTAGACATATTACGCATCGTATAAAGATTTACCGTGCCATGTTTCACTGCAGTCGGATGCTTATGTAGCGAGAAATGCCCACAGGGATATTCGCGTGGCGGCCATGTTGGTTTTATAATCATCAGGTTATTGAAAGTCACATAGGCGTTCTTATTTTAATAGCGTCTATCTCCATACAAAATTTCAGATTGATTGCTGTAATCGGCCAAGCGTCTTCCAATACTCAAACGTGTAATTTTACGAGAACTCTCGTCACGCTTTGACAGCAGTTGTGATCCAGTCATTCAGCAGTACAGGATGGCAGCATACACGTTTGAAGAGTACACTGAGATGTTACGAATGTAAGGCGAAGCTGGAGGTAATGGTATTGCTGTATAATTTATTTATACAGTTAATGAACAGTCATAAAATACTAAAGGGTGATTCATAATTCCTATTACAAATTTCTGGGTGTTGTAGAGGGGACTAAGTAGATCACAGTTTGAACAGGAACCCTTGTCCGGGCATTTATAGTTTCGATACCAAATCGGTTTAAAGATCACTTTCATTTTACATCGCCCGCTTCACGGAAGTCGAATGACATTGGCTGAGGGCAACCTCTGCAGTTCCCTGATGTAATACAGTACTATAGTGTGAGTCCGCTTTGACAGCAGTTGTGATCCAGTCATTCAGCAGTACAGGATGGCGGCATACACTTTTGAAGAGTACACTGAGATGTTACGAATGTAAGGCGAATCTGGAGGTAATGGTCGAACTGCACAACGCATGTATCATGAACGTTTTCCGCATCACCCCACCCCATCACATACCATTTTTGTGAAACTACAACAAAGGCTGCGAGAAACTGGTACATTCCAACCGAGGAGGGCCGATTGTGGTGCTCCACAGACGCGTCGCACTGTCGACATTGAAGAGGACGTCCTTCATGACGTAGAAGAGGACCCGTCGACGAGTACGCGAAACATTGCCGATGCTGTGAATGGGTCCCAATCGAGCGTCTGGCGTGTTTTGCGCAACCATCAACTGCACCCTCTCCACCCACAGAAAGTTCAAGTTCAAGAAGATATCGTGCCACGTGCCAACTTCTGTGCTTGGTTTCTACAGCAGTGTATTAACACACCCCACTTTCCACGTCACGTTATTTTCACCGATGAAGCTCAATTCGCCAGGGACGAAGAAAATCCGCATGCCACACATCCCCGTGGAACAACTCTTGTAGTGCATACGTGTCTTTAGTGAAGTGGGAGATGTGCAATCTAGTAAAACTGATTTGGTATCGAAACGATACATGTCCGGACATGGGTTCCTAATCACAATGTGATATACTTAGTCCCCTCTACAACCCCCAGAAGTTTGTGATAGGAATTCTGAATCACCCTGTCTTCATCTTCTTCTTCTTCCTCTTCTTCCTCTTCATTTCCCGTTTGCAGTTCCCTGGGTTGGGTTGCGAATCAAGGACCTCCACAGTTGTCTATCCCTCCACCATTCATTTCCTTCTTTCAATACTTCTTTTTCTTTACTCCTCTTTTCTCTATGCTTTCCTTCACCGTATCCATCCACCTTTTTCTAGGCCTTCCTCGTGGTCTTCTTCCTGGTATTTTCTCATAAATATACTTTTTGGTACTCTATATTCTTCCATTCTCATCATATGTCCGTACTACTTCAGCTTACTAGTCTCTATCTTGTCTTGCAGTTTTGGGAACCCAGTTCTCTCCCTAATGTCCACATTTCTGATTTTATCCCTCCGTGTCTTCCCAATTATTCCTTTAAGGAACTTAATTTCGGCTGCTTGGATTCGGCTTTCATCGCGTTTTGTTGTGGTCCAAGTACCTGCTGCATAAGTCAAAATTGATGTGTAATACATTGAGAATAGAACTTTCTTGTATTTCTCTGGGACTTCCTGGTTCCATACTAAACCTCTTACCCACTGGTAAAACCCATTAGCTTGTTGGATTCTCTTTCCATTTATTGTGCCATCTTCTGTGAGTATGCTCCCCAAATAGTTAAAGCTTTTTACCATTTCCAATGGATTTACATTGACTTCAATATTCTGTCTTCCTTCTCATTTGTTTCTTGTCATCACTACAGTCTTACTTTCTCCACACTTATTTTCATTCCATATTTCTCTGTCCCTTGAGTCCATACAGTAACTTCTTCTTGCACTTCTATTTCATTTTCTTCCCATATTACTATGTCGTCTGCAAAGAGTAAGGAGGTCTTGGTCTTCACACTACTTACACACTTTTCATACATGGCTTTGATCATTTGTATTTCAGCTCTGCCTATCTTGCTTTTTATCAATACGTCCAAGACCAATCTTCGTGGTACACTGTCGTATGCCTTCTCAATATCTAGAAATGTCATCACCAAATTCTTTTTGAACTCCCATCTTTTCTCCATAATGTTTTTAAAGCAATGATTAGATCGAAGGTTGATCTATCTCTTCGGAATCCATGTTGTTCTTCCTCCATTTCTGCCTCAACTTTCATTCTCACTCTTTTCTCTAATATCCTCTCAAAGATCTTTGCAACATGGGATATAAGTGTGATTCCCGTTAATTATTACATTCTTTCTTATCACCCTTCTTGAATACTGGAAATATCAGACCCTTCCTCCAATCTTCTGGTACTTGTTTCTCCTTCCATATCACACGAAATAGTCCATACAACGAATGTAACCCTACTGGTCCAGCTGCCTTTATCATCTCTGTAGTCACTTCATCCACTCCCGGTGCTTTACCATTCTTCATCTTCCTTTGGGTTCCTTCTATTTCCAACATTGCTATGTCTTCATTTCGGTTTTCTTCCACCTCTTCTTCTTCTTCATGTTCTTCCTCGTCAGACAGTATCTTGAATTTGACGTTAAGTAATTTAGCGAAATACTCTTCCCATCGCTGAAGTATATCTTCTCTTTGTGTCAAAATATGTCCTCTGTCTGTCTTCACAAATTTTGTTTCTTCTTAATTTCTCACTTTCTTTCTAACCAATCCATACAGAAGTTTCTTTCTTCCTTTAACATCCTCCTGTAGGGTTTCTGTGAAGCTTTCCCAGCACTTCCGTTTTTCTTCCTGTATGCTTTTCTGGCATGTTTTCTTTGCTTCATGATATTTTTCTTTACTCTCTGAATTTCTGCCTCTGATCCAGCTCCTCCAAGCCATTTGTTTTTTCTTCACTGCATCATTTACTGTGTCATTCCACCAGGGTGTTTCCTTTTCCGTCTTTGTCCCTGAAACTCTACCACAAGCATCCTCTGCTCATTTTACCATTCCTTGTTTGAACTTAGTCCAGTCTTCTTATACACTGCCTACCTCTCCTTTGGGAATTAGTTTTTTCACCTCATCTTGGAACTTTTTCTGCACCTCCTTTTCCTTTAATTTCCATACCTTTATTTTTCTTTCTCTTGTCTCTTTTAACTAAACTATTTTACCAAGTCTTAATTTAGCCACTACAATTTTATGGTCTCCTTCAAAATCTGCTCTTGGCATAACCGTGACATATTCCGACTGTCTGCGTTTCTCTCTCTCAACTAAAATCAGATCAATCATTGATTTTGTGTTTTTTCCCGCATCCATATCTTGTTATTTTCAAACTGTTCTTCTTTCGGAACCATGTATTGCCTACAATTAGTCCATTCCTGTCACAAAAATCTAGTAATATCTCTCCTTCAGTATTTTTATTCCATAACTGAAAGGACCGATTATCTCTTCTTTACCTTGCCTTTCTGTTCCTATGTGTGCATTCATGTCTTCCATTACAATCACTTCTTTAACTTCAATGCACTTCTCCAGTTCTTCCAGAAATTCCTCAAGGCTCTCTTCGAGATTACCTGTCTGGGGGGCATAGACCTGAATAAAATCTTTCTGTCCACTCTCTAGGCCAAATCTAATTTAAATTATTCTATCATTTACCTGGTATACCTCTTCTATATATTCTACCAGATCCTCCCTCCCAATGAAACCTACTCCATTTTTGCAGTGCACCCCTCCACTCCAAAAATACTGAAACCCATTGCTCAAATTCTTCTGTCCCTTTCCTTTCCACTTGGTTTCACTCATTCCCAAAACTGCAATGTCTTTTCTCTTCATATATTCTGTAAGTTCCTATATCTTGCCCTTGAGGGCCAAGACATTGATGGTAGCAATCTTCGTCACTAGTTGCCCACTTTTCAAAGCTCCCCCAGGACCAGAACTCCAGGATCTGCGCGTCGCTTGTGGGGGACGCCCTGTATAATTTGGAATTACAAAGACTGAGTCTGTACAATTATTGTTACAATGCCAGGCAATTTCATCATGGTCAGCAGTCCATCAAGTATAATCGTGTTACTATGAACTCTTTAATTAACGCAATGGAAGGCTAAGCGGAGATATGGGAAGATTCTGGAAGACGTGTCGAAGGAGAGGACCATGGACGACTACGCGAGAAGACCTTACCCACCCCGAGGCCTGGAGATGAGTCAACGCCAGAAGAGAATGGGGCCAAGGAGAATGAAGCACCATGTTTGGTTGGATGGACGACATCACAGGTACCTTTACTGAAAAACCAGAGGTACTGATCGAATCATCTAACGTAGAACATAGCAATAGATGGGGCCAAGGAGAATGAAGCACCATGTTTGGTTGGATGGACGACATCACAGGTACCTTTACTGAAAAACCAGAGGTACTGATCGAATCATCTAACGTAGAACATAGCAATAGATAGTAATGTAGATTTACAGATTTGGTAGTTGGACATTTGGAATAAAAATTATTGCGACAGAATATTTAATTAATTTTTCATTATGGCTGTTTAGAATGAAAATGTAATATAAAATTGAAGACAATTGTGTTGAGGAATAATCACTTATGAATTTGAAGTGACGTTGAAGGAATTTAAACTACGATAACATAAATGTAGCAGTTGCTACTCTCGTAGGAATGATTAATTCAGGAATTTCCACCAAGGAGAGAAGGTTACATAAGACACGATAGATGAGCACATTGTGCTGACATTTTGAGTTGATAATTGATAGATATAAGAGAAAAGAAGCACATCGAGTTAAATGAAGAGTGGATTTAATTGAATTATATGAAATACTAAGCGGAGATCAAGCAAATTTAATGTGATATTAGAACAATTAAGCGCTGAGATATGCAAATTTGAGGTTCGATCTATGCAATCGTTCGATATAATAAATACAGTATGTCCAAAGAGTTAAGTAGAAATGGAATATCGAAAGGTGATATTAATAAAAGGTTAAAATAAACAGAGGTATTATAAAAAGGTGATATACCCACAAACTAAGGTTTCGAAAGAATAGTTTGTGCTATAGTCATTAATATAATATAATCGTATCTAATTAAATGAGAAATGTCTATTGAGATATCAATCTATAAGGAATTCAGTGTGAATGATAATTATTTAAATTTATGTAGTGCAACTTTATGAAATTTGGGGCATAAAATCTTAGTGAAGGAGTGATGAGAAATGAAAGTATTACCCTAGTAGAAGTTAATGATACTAAAGTATATGAACATAAAGTTGGAATTATTAAGACATTCACAGAAAAGAAAAAAATAAATGGGGAGAATTTGTGACTAGAGAAAATTATTGAGATTTATGAATATGCATTCCAAGTGAAAGAAAGTTGTACAAATGTATATAAATTGATGAAATATGGACAGACATACATATTTTGAGCAGTGAATTTATTAAGAAGCAGATTGAGTCACATAGTAATTCTTTTTTAATTTTATTTTTCTTAATTTACACCATCTCAAACATGAACTCAAATTAAGACAGGTGATTGGATAAAATGTGAATGTAACTTAAATTAAATGGAAATATTACGAAGAGATCTCCGTAAGTATACCGAAAGATAGGACTCGAGGATATTTTGTCCCCATTGAATAATTTGATCGATTATTATATTTTATTTGCACTTCAAGTCTTAATTTAGATATCTCCGAGTGTAGGGATAGGATCTTATATTTATTCTGTGTATCAGAGTGACCACAATGCAATGGTGGATATTTTATTTTACTTGTGCAATTTTACTTGAACGACTATCGAAATAATGTCAGAGTTTCTAACCATTGAACCCAGTTCCCATTCATGCCCTGGGATTATTAGGATCTAGTCCTCCCAGATTATTTTACTTCGATACCGAACTTATATCGACCGTTCAAGGGTTTATTTCATGTTGTTCCGACTTCTCGCTGCGGATTGCGATGATGAGCCGGGCCATCCAATCCAAGGTCGAGTTATCGGGCACAGTACATCAATTTGTTTGGGGTCACTGAAGCCTTACTAACGCCATGTGATCTCTCAGGAAAATTCCAACCCACTGTCATCGGGATACGAACCGCGACTGTATGGGTTAAAGGGGAGCAGCGAAGTTACTGTGGTATCACACTTCCCTATGTAGTGTTCTGATGGATTTACTTGAAAATTGCACGTTAGGTGCAATAAAATGGAAATGATGAAACCAAACAATGAAATTGTGACGATATCCAGCTACGATTTGTTGAAATTCGTGATCTTTATGCAGGGTTGGTCGCTGATTAACCGAGACCCTACCTTATTTTTGGCCTTACTATCCTCAGGTTTCACCCGATTATTTAAATATATTATGTTGTGAAAGACTGAAAATAGAATTGTTCAAAACATGAAGACAATTCTACACATTCATCTAAAGGTACAGTATATTCCATACAATTCAATTATACGTCAGACTTATTTTCACACACCTGGAGTCCCGACGTCTTTAGTTCTTAATGGTGAGTGATATGCCAATCCCCGGTGACACTATTGAAATGTTTTGATTTCTCGTAATTTTTTATCAAAGGACTATCGAGGCTTTTCGAAGGGTCTGATATTTCTGAAAGCGGATCAACCCCCATATATATCAGAATCCCCAAATAACTTTGACTAAATCAGGTGTTGTGTCAACCCACTCACTGTCAGCCGTCCTCACATGCTACTTATACTTGTGGTTTGCAATGCTTAGGTAGTTCACCGCCACTTACCATACATTCAATATATGGTGATTCTGTAGAACCAGGAGGTAAAGTGTGTACAGGTCTGTTATCGCCGGTAAAATTGCACGACAAAACAAAAGGCAGTAGCGAATGAACATTCGTCGGTGGTTTTATTCTATCAGTTCTGTCGGCATTTGTAGAACGGTGATTTTTTGCAGCTTCAACATCATTATAATCATTCACAGGTCAAAAAGAAAATAACTACCACATGGGCCTCTTGATTTCAGAAAATAGCTTTCACCAAACCCTGTTTCGGCATTGGCATGTGAGAGTGCAGCCATGTTGACAAACAATACAGTGGAATGTGATAGTAATGGAATACGTATTTTGTGTGTACTCTTAGCAACCCTGGGCCTTCTAATCCTGTCTTACTCTTGACTGACATATTAGCGTGAGTTTACAGTTATATAGGCCTATTACAATACCATCCGGGAAATGGAAGGAGTTAGCGGGGAAATACACGGGCGCTTTCGGCTACTAAGGCAGAGAAGGCGACTTCCACACGTCAAGCGTATTCGGGCGATTAGGGAAGGGAAGGGGTAAAACGTAGATAGAGTAAAACTAATAAATCTGGAAATGGCATGGTTATTTACGGTTACGAATTTTTTAAAAACAATCAATTTGAAAATACAGTTGTTCGCTCTTTGCTGTGAACATTTTTAAAGGAATGGTATTAAATGGAGCAGTCATATAGGATATGTAGTTTCTATAGCTTACAGATATCTGCACTCTGTAATGGGGGTATTAAAAGGAAGTAGTTCCTCTGATAAATAATTAGGATACCGTATTTGTCACTTGTAAGTGTTAGAAAAACCTAACCCAACATTTGATCTTAGGTTTGAATTATGCGCCAAGAAGCGCAACGCCCTTGGTGGCGGTTTTAGTTACTATAATGTTCTTGTTGATTCTGTTGTCTTCCTTTTTATATTACACCTGTATGTGACCTAGCGAGTTAGTTCGTATTAAAAGTGTATCCTGCATATACGCCCAGTCGTCATTCTCCTGCCATTTACTCTAATTGTGAGACCTACTCTGGAAATGCCTCGGTGGTTTGGGGTCCATATCAATTAGGGCTCATCAATGAGTTGGAAATGGTACAAAGAAAGGCTGCTAAGTTTGTGCTCAGTGACTTTCATCCCAAGTGCAGTGTGAGCCATATGTTCAATAAACTTGGGTTGGAATCACTTGAGGCTAGGATGATGAAATTTAGACTGCGCTATGTACAACACGTATACATATCAACCAGCATGGGGTGAGCTTAGCAAACATATGGGAAAACCCACTTAGGCTACATGAGCAGGAGTGATCATGCCTTCAAAGATAAGGACTGACCACAGCGTACAAATTATGGTAATTATTCTTTCGTAAACCGTGGAATTGATAACTGGAACACTCTACCTGCAGCAGTTTTAGAGCCTTTCCCCAAACATAAAGGTGTGTTTAAGAAAGCGATGGCAATTTCTGGAAATACTCCAGGTTAATTGATATATGTTATGTATAATTGTGTACTTGTTATGTATACTCAATTCACCACCAGGGGTCGCACCCGCATTTGCAAATAAGGAAGGAATTAATGAATGTAAAATTCAATGTCCAACGTTGGTTAGAATCACACATCATTATGTCCTTCTAAGTTCCGACATACGTTCATAATTGTCATATTTTTTCAGGGATTTTCTAACATATTAATATTAAAAGCCAATGATGATTAACGTGTTAAACTTCTGAAAATTCACATGCACATATGGTTTATTTTAGATAGCCAGTTGCCTCGTGGCGCAGCCGTGCTCGTTAAATCATGCACCATGGCCGCGAAGGCAGTTGCATTTAGTCCGGAGATCGGATGTTTGAATATCGGCGCTGACAGTGGCTATCCGAAGTAAGGTTTTCCTCAGGGCTTTCTACACTCGTCCCAGGCAAATGCCGGGATAGTACCTTATTTCAAGTCCTGGGGCACCTACACCATCACTGTCCCTAATACAGTTCCACACACTACTACAGTCCTCACATACCGTACATACAGGTTATCAGACAAATTCAACGCACACCCAAATATATAGGGCTAATGAGTCAGATATCCCAAGCTCCTAAAACGAATTAACAACAATAACAAAATCATCAGTTACAGCACGGTAAGAGACCGTATCAGTTTGTGAAGAGCATTATAGATAGGGGTAGTAAATATGACTTACCTGCAGCTAGGTTCTTCAGTTTGGCTGGAGTTAGCGACAGTCGAGAGAGAAGTGGTTTTGCCAGCCCACTTTTAGTAGCTTCAGCCATGTCCTTGGCGTTAGCTTCCAGTACTGCACTCTGCTTGCTGATGAGCAGATCTGCCAGCGTCGCAATGCAGGCAGCTCTTTGCTCCGGGGCGAGCGCTTGGAGTTGCCGACTGCCAGTACGAGCTGTAAAATGTTACACCGAGTCAATAGCTATTTCTGCTCTGGAGCGAGCACATGGAAGATGTGGACTGCCAGCGAGAGCTGTAAAAGTTACATAGAGTCAATAGCTAATTTCCTGCTGGCTGATTTCTGCTCCGGGGAGAGCATTTGAAGCTGTACAATACTCGTGGCAGTTGCTAACGTTACACAGAGTCAATAGCTATTTCTGCTCCGGGGAGAGCACTTGAAGCTGTACACTACTCGTGATAGTTGCTAAAGTTACACAGAGTCAATAGCTATTTCTGCTCCAGGGAGAGCACTTGAAGCTGTATGTACACTACTCGTGCCAGTTGCTAAAGATACATTACATCGGCAGAAAGAAGCTTTTAAGCCATTTTTCAGTGATGCCTCATTGACAATTGATATTGTAACTTTCGGTTGGTCAAAACAAAATAATTCCCATTCTTGCAAAAAAAAAAACACGTAATTAAGATATATTACCATGTTTATGGGATCGTCATTTCTCAACTTTGCAACATTGACATAAATAGTTCTTTTCGGGTGCTTAAGGCTTTAAAATTTATCAGTAATAGTTACTACACTTGATACGTTTTTTGACGGTTTCTTTACCTTTTGATTTTGGAGGGCACAGACTGTCTGCGGGTGTCACTATAATTTTGGTGGTGATTTGTAGAGCTAATTGTCTTTTAGATTTAGATATGATGATTCTCGCTTGAAGAGCGAATCATGCCTTCTCTTAGTTTTCTTCTTCTTCTTCTGCTTCAATAGTCCTAAACAATATTGTGCCCGTCAGACGAGAGTTTCGTGGATTGCCGGTATTCAACAGCCCTTCCAACACCCTCCTCTAACCAACACACAACACAGGGTGGACGAATGCATTCGTAGATTGGCCTAGCACAAGAAACTCCATTCGAGGGGGGGGGGAGGGGGGGGATTAGGAGAGTTCTAATTTACGTAACGGTTCCCTACGCAACTGCATCGGATAAATTAATAATAATAATAATAATAATATTAATGACATCCATGAATCTACGGCAAAGCTAACTATCTACTTGATTACAATGCAAGAGTATAATTATTTTAATCGTTGGCACAATAATGATAGCTAAGCTATGTTAGTATTCTCTACAACATTAAATTTTACGTTACATCTATGATATTCCTATCTGACGTTAAATTAAAAATAAACGAGAAGCTTTTATCATAGAAAAATAACAACACAAAATCTAGGCACATTCTCGTCCTGACTCAATAAAGAGTAAAAATAGCTATACAACGCAAATTAATAACATTGGTAATACCCTCTTAAAATTAGCGCAATTGGCGCTCCTGCCTGCTCCACATTTCACGCTCTTTTCGTAGAAATAATCACGAGTGTAAGGAGGAACAAGATATTCAGAAAATAACATATAGCCTATTTTCTCCTAAATGCATGGGTATAGTTATGACGCTTTATCTTTTTCAAGGAGTATAACTGAATGCTGGTTGTAGTAGCTTGTTGAAATACAACGTGCTACATGGATATTAAACGTTGATTGATTGAATCCTCACCTGAATTACATATACACACACTAATACAGCCTTCACAATAACACAGGTTATCAGAAAAAATCAACTCCCACCCAAGTACACGGGGCTAAATTACTATGATGTCCATGCATCTCATATGAAACAACAACAACAGCGTCCTATCCAAATCCTTCCTCGTATAAAACTACACACTCTAGTAAGCCTACAGACATAACAGTGACACAGGTTATCAGACAACTTCTACACACACCCAAGTAATCGGGGCTACAAGACCATGATGCCGAAAAACCCCAAAAGAATCAACAACAAAAAGAACAACAATAGACTGTACCGTGGTTCAAGGTCAACGAATATTAATCGCTATATTCCAGTGTTGAAATATCTGGTGTTATAAGTATATATATATATATATTATTTTACACTGTTAATACACACTATATATACTTAACATTATAACGTGTGAGTTATACATCAATAAATACCATAAAATGCAGTAAAATCATTTCAACTTGCAGGGATTTGAACCACGAACCTTCTGACTATGGGCCCAGGTCGCTACCATTACGCCACCTATGCTCTACTATAATACTTGTAAACAACTGGTTTAGTATAACTGTATCATATTTTGTGTTGAAATCAACAATTTCATTCGTGTTTTATGGCGTTTCTATAAACCATTTGTTACTAAATATGTATTATTTTTTCATTACATTCCGAAAAATATGTAAACTTACACAGTTACGGAAATATATGGATTTACGATCAAAAATATCGTCCATTTTGACAACGGGACGGCACGGACCCACAACGAGAGACATGGTCGGCCTGACTTCTACGGTTACATATTCTATTATAATATGCTAACATCCTAGCGGTCACCTCGTTGAGGACAGTTTAAACCTCCCTATGTACGATAAGCTGAATTGTTGAGGCCAGGTCTTATTGAATCGTAAGTTACGGTTAGGCTATAATACTTGCATGATTCATATATCCACCATATTGATACTATTTGACTGATGACCTTGTAGTTTGAGCAAAAGGCTCTTACCACATTAGGTATATTGTTGCAAAATTTGGTATAGATCGGATGATTAGGTTAGTCGTAATTTGATTTAAGCTCAGGGCATTTGGGTGGGCGCCATATCTTTCTTGTTATGATGGCTGCGATAAACAACATGACACTAATTTGTCCCTCACTAGTGCTATCTCTTTACCAAAGGTGGTTTGATTTGGTTTTCGTTGTGTTTGAATTGATAAGGGGAATCGATTTGCACACATACATGGCCGCCATCTGCAAACTATTGGGCTGATGACTTTGTAGTTTGGTCAAAAGACGCTTCCCACATGGTGGTATGATTTTGCAAAATTTGGTAGAGATCAGATGATTAGGTTAGTCGTAATTTGATTTAAGCTTTGAACATTTGGGAGGCCGCCGTTACGTTTCCTTTCATATGTCGCCGATATAAAACATGGCACTGAGGTGCCCTTTGCTAGTGCTACCTCTGTACAAAATTTCGTTCAATTTGCTTTCAACGTGTTTTAATTCATAGGGGTGGGGACCAACATGCAGAGTACACCTACATACACACACATTCACACTCACAGACACACAGACAGATACACACTTTTTTGGCCCTGTGTTGATTTCATAAATCTACTTTCATTATTTGTATAAATCGAAAGTAGCCTAACAATCTTGTCGGCAACTGCATTGAATCTCGAATCACGTTGGATTATCAATTAACGACCAAGTTTTAAAATTATCTCGTCATTAATTGACCGTCGTCTCAAAATTGGGAAATGTCAAGAATGTATTTAAAATAGTCGAATATCGCAAGCTCTAAGATATCGGTCACTCAAAAGAAATTTAAGTTTAGCGTTTCATTATGATTAAATTTCGTTCACATTTAGTTCCAGAAAAGAAAATCCTGTCATATTATTATTATTAGTTTTTGTTTTAATTTGTCTCTACTGCTTAATGTATCATTGTAGTTTTTAGTGGCCATTAAACGTGTCTGTGAGGGGGAAAACAGCTAATAATACCTCAATAACCTGTGAATCTATGTTCACTCGACTCATGTGCAAACTTAAGTGCGTGTCAATAACACATGTGGGCTCGTCAGACTCTATCATCAGTCGACAAGACAAAAGCGTTGAGTGTCGCTGGCAAAATATCGTATCGGTTCAAAAACACGAGCAATAAAACCTCCCTTATAGTGTTCACTGCTAGACAACACAATTACATGTTTCACTAATTTACACAATTGTCCCATTCATGGACTCAAATCTAATAATTGAAAAAAAAAATCTGCTCACTCGTGAACATGAAAATCAGATTTAATTACTCTGTAATAATGACTGTAATTATACCATTTCTAATACAATGCATTCGCTTTACTTCAAAATAAACTTCAATAAGTTTCCAGAAAAGATCTCTCTCGAACCTGCGATATCTCGCTAACAAACATTCATTTACATTGTCGTTTCAGTCGTCTGCGAAGTTGTAAAATAAACAAAAGATATACACACATCAAAAAAAGTTTTGCATCACCTCAGTTCCAAGAGTTCCGGAACCTTTAAATACAAAGGGAATAGAGATCAACACAAACAACATTTCAGCTCGTTTTATTGCTCATGAGACCCACACATTGCATGTTGTACCATCATACAGCTAGACTTTCAGCATTTGTGGTCCAGATTGCAGTACACACCACTACCTCTAATACCCAGTAGCACGTCCTCTTGCATTGATGCATGCCTGTATTCGCCGTGGCATACTATCCACAAGTTCATCAAGACACTGTTGGTCCAAATTGTCCCACTCCTCAACGACAATTCGGCGTAAATCTCTCAGAGTGGTTGGTGGGTCAAGACGTCCATAAACAGCCCTTTTCAACATATCCCAGGCATGTTCGATAGGGTTCATGTCTGGCGAACATGCTGGCCACTGTAGTCGAGCGATGTCGTTATCTTGAAGGAACGCATTCACAAGATGTGCACGATGAGGTCAAGAATTGTCGTCCATGAAGACAAATGCCTCTCCAATATTCTGCCGATATGGGTGCACTATGGGTCGGAGGATGTCATTCAGGTATCGTAAAGCCGTTTCGGAGCCTTCCATGACCACCAGTGGCGTACGTCGGCCCCACATAATGCCACCCCAAAACATCAGGGAACCACCACCTTGCTGCACTCGCTGGACAGTGTGTCTAAGACGTTCAGCCTGACCAGGGTGCCTCCAAACACGTCTCCGACGATTGTCTGGTTGAAGGCATATGCGACACTCATCGGTGAAGAGAACGTGATGCCAATTCTGTGGGGTCCATTCAGCATGTTGTTGGGCCCATCTGTACCGCGCTGCATGGTGTCGGGGTTGCAAAGCTGGACCTCGCCATGGACGTCGGGAGTGAAGTTGCGCATCATGCAGCCTATTGCGCACAGTTTGAGTTGAAACACGACGTCCTGTGGCTGAACGAAACGCATTATTCAACATGGTGGCATTGCTGTCAGGGTTCCTCCGAGCGGCAATCCGTAAGTAGCGGTCATCCACTACAGTAGTAGCCCTTGGGCGGCCTGAGCGAGGCCTGTCATCGACAGTTCCTGTATCTCTGTACCTCCTCCATGTCCGAACAACATCGCTTTGGTTCACTCTGAGACGCCTGGAAACTTCCCTTGTTGAGAGCCCTTCTTGACACAAAGTAACAATGCGGACGCGATCGAACTGCGGTATTGACCTTCTAGGCATGGTAGAACTACAGACAACATGAGCAGCGTACCTTCGTCCTGGTGGAATGACTGGAACTGATCGGCTGTCGTACCCCCTCCGTCTAATAGGCCCTGCTCATGCATGGTTGTTTACATCTTTGAGCAGTTTTAGTGACATCTATGAACAGTCAAAGGGACTGTATCTTTGATACAATATACACAGTCAACGTCTATATGCCGGAGATCTGGGAACCGAGGTGATGCAAAACTTTTTTTGATGTGTGTATTACACTCTAACTAGCCCATGCGGCTTCAAAACAGGTTTACAGCTGCTCACAGCCAGTTCGCATTCTCTCCACTGGTATCAGCATTGAGTACGAAAGTTTTGCTATGAACTAAGCTAGCGATGCATTCCACTCCAAACTGACCTATCACATAACCTTGGTCTTCCCGTCTCGCCGAGCTATTATAACGTAGCTTCCTAGCGTTTTTAACTGTAGAACAGGCGGCCTGTCACTTGGCTCACTAGAAAAGTGATCCACACAATTTATTTACAAAACTGCCTTCCTCCAGGCTTGCTTTAAAATGATACGATAATTATTGTGACCTGCTTATCTTATATATAAAAGTGAAGGTCTGTATGTGGGCATGTATGTGTGTATGCTGGTGGGTTTGTTCTGTATACAAATCTACACCGTTCCACCAATCTCAATCTAACCAAATTTTGCATACACATAGTTCAGGACCCAGAATAAACCGCTGGCTACATGAATTTTTGATAGTGTCATTCGCAAATATATTTCTTTATTTAAATAGTGTGCTTAAACAACAAGACGATAGACCCTGGCAGAACTGTATCGCGTACAGCCTGCATAACACTTTAGCTGGGCGGATAGTCTGTACACATAGGCCGCACATATCCCATTGCGCATTGAAAAGAATATTCAAACAAAATTACCCGCAGCAGTGACGAATTGCATCGATAATTTGTTTAAAAAGTGCGTTTAAACAAATAAACATAGGCTAATAAAAGCCAGAAAATAAACTGATGATGGAATGGCAAGGCTGGTCGTTTCCATGGTAACAGTACCTCAAGACGTGAACACAAAGTTTCCATCTATCTCTGTAAGAGGTCATGCTACTCCATTCTCTCCACGGCAACAGCAGTTCAAGACATGAACACCTGGTTTCCATCTATCTCTGTAAGAGGCCATGGCTATCCATTTTCTATCCAAACCACGATAAGAACATTGGGAATCTGAACGCCATAAAAATCTGAATACGTACTTTTTATTTAAAATGTTATTAACAGGGGTCGTTGTAGGGAATGAAAATTAAAAAATGAAATATATTGGCTGACCCTGCGCATGCTCTACAACGTTATGATATTCCACTGTAATTTTCGACTAGGTTGACAGTGAGTTAATATTGAACTTGAGTAACAACAGAATCGAGGGGAACTATGTTCTAAACTCACTTAGGACAAGACCAATATACACAGCGAAATATATTGGAATGTATCTTTCTATAACCTAGAAAGACACCTCCCGGGCAACGCCGGGTACAATATCTAGTAACTAATAAATGTTGCCTGCCTATGAGAATGTGTTGAGTAAGACCATGTAAACTACTCTTCTCATATGTCCAACCCTTACGCCACTGTTAGTAAAGCATGTCGTTTTACTTACATATCGCTGTATCGGTGTTTGTTCGAGCCTTGTCTGGGTCAAGTAAGTGGGTAATGGCGTCCATCCTAGCCATTTATATTAAGGGCTCCAGGCAACTACGAGTTATATCCTCCGCACTCCGAAGTCATGGTTTCCTACTCCATATTAGCTCCACGTGCTAGTAAAGGATATGGTTTCAGGTGGACTTGGCTTCGATTCCATAATGTAGACATTATGTCGCAGTAGCGTGTTCACTGATTTTAATAGCTTGGCGTAATTAATCAATAATGGCAATCACTGGCAATACAGGTGCGGCAATAATGCAAAAATGACCATACACGCCGCAACAGTCGTTACATAGAATGGTATCAACTCACTCAAAACTGGTATAATATTAATAATTCACGTTGCACGTGATCACATGTTATGGCGACCATCGACGGTTCGATGAATTCACAGTTTGTTTTCCAGGTCCTTCTCTGTAATTTAAATACAATGTTACTACTCAAGATTTAAACGTAGGCGTGGTATTAGTCTCACAATTACAACCCGTGCTAGCGGCCATGTGGTCGCATGAAAAACCTGAGCTCTTTCAACGCGTATAAAAATACAGAAAATGGCAAATATTGCCCCACTGTTAGTTCGTAAGTGCGAAGTACGTTCTCCTGCGTTAAACCAAGCAGGGATGTACACTTTACACTTTTCACTCATATACAGCTCAGATATAAACGTAACCACGTTTTGAATCCACAAAGTACAAAAACGCGTCTCGACCACGAGACTTCACCAAATCGAGTCCCAGCCTGGGTAGCAGGCGGAACACATGACGTTATCACTCGAGTGAGGTATTCCGGTTCGCATCTCTGCGAGATCATACCTTAATCCAACGACATTTAACAATAAAAAAATCCAGAAGATTCAAATGTTTTCCATAAATATCAGGACTGAAAAATTCTTGATAATAAATTTGCCAGCCAAATCAAGTCAAATCAGGGTACTCCAAAGAGATGATATCTCATGCAGACGAACTCAGTGCTGTTCCAGAACGGTCAGTCGATCTCAATGAGCGATCGATCCTCTGGTTGAAGATGCGCATTCGGGCGCAATATATCTTAATCGCATGTAATTTATGTCAGTTTCTTTTGCATATTCCAACAATGGAATTCATTTGTGTTATACTACTGAAGGATACAATATCAATTTACATCAGTAGAACACGTCCGGTATGTATGACTTCAGCCAATTGCTTAAAAGAGCCGCCGCCTTTATTATTTGGGTTTTTCTGTGAAAAATTGCGATTACTCGCTCTCCCTTATAGCATGTGGTTTTCTAGCAGATAATTCTGTTCGCAAGAAGAGACAGGATAAGACAAGTCAGGACCCTGTGGCACTGTAATTGTCTGTGAAGCCGAATCCTATTAATCAACGGGTGCCTTACATATGATAATTCTGGACGTCATACGTACAGTTCAGTGCACCCTTCCAGCACTTGTCTTCTTTCCGTGTCCCTGTCTTATTAAATTAGAGCGCTTCACATTGTCCTCATGAGGTTGAGACAACACAGTTCCAGAACATCATTATAAAAAGGTTGTAACAGAAACTGGGATTACTTGCTCATCAGTGAGCAACAACAAACACTATGCGACGGTGGTGGCTAATTTCACCACGGTGTAGAAGTGTGTGACTTGAATTCTGTGGAATACAAAGTTTCATTTCCCAACTCAGCAGATTTTTTTTCCCCGTCACTCCACAGGTAATGTTTAACTTCATAAGCTTGACCGTCCCGGTTTTTCATTTTATCCTAGGAAAAAGCCCAGGGGCTAAGGAGAGTGAATATATGGAATGTTGAGAAGAATAGAAATTCCATGCATGACGCCAACACTGGGGCCAGTAGGGCCCGAAATACAGTCCAGCGAGAGAATTTAAAATTCGTTACATACGTCTATTCTGTTTTGAGTTAGAGCAAATACCATATCATACATTAATCAACCCGGTTTTCTACAGTTTTTCTTGGCCTCCTGCTTGTCAAGCTTATAATTTAATTATCTCTGCTACATTTGCAAGCCTGGAAGTATTTCCCATATGCCATTAAACCAATACAACGCTGTTGCCCTGCCGTCACACTGATCCGTTAGTACTGATCATTAAACTGACGTAGGTTACATAATCGGTGTGTTAATAGAGCGTTTTTCTATAAATTATGAACATTAATTTTTCATGAAATTTGCCAATGTTATACAATAGCTGAAGAACGCCAAATGCAAAACTCGTCGATAGCCATAACTCAATATATCATCGTTGTTGTTTCAAGACGAAGTTACGCAGACATCGTAGATTATGTAAATGTATCTGTAACACCCAGTTCTTCTTCAATAGCAGCACTATCACGGTTACAGGTAGCGCAATGTGACGAGTAGGCTTTTTCGAGGGTAGGGTTGTCACATTCACCAGTGAAATGCCGTGTCGCATCAATGTGAGAGGCCATAATTTCTCCAGGAATGGAAATGTACATTATTCGAAGTACATTATTTAATTATATGTGGTTAACAGTATTTATATTTTGTCGTACCGGGTGAGTTAGCCGTGGTCGTTACGGCATGACTGCTGGCAGTCGTTCACATCCGGAAGGCGAGGAGGTTCGAATCCCCCCGCCGGCAACCTTGAAGATGGTCTTCTGTGGTTTCCCATCTTCCTTCCAGGCAAATGCCGGGGTTGGTCCCTAACTATAGGCTACAGCCGCTACCTTCCAACTCCTCGTCCTTACATTCAAACTTTCCTCCCCAGACAACATTCCTCACGTGACGGTACGTGTAGCTCACCCACTGGGTGTCCGCCTCGAAGCGGCTACAAAAAACTGGCGAGCCGAACATGTCCTCGGACACTCCCGGCACCAAAAGCCGTACGCTTAAAAAAAATATTTTGTCTTGCAACACTCGGGTCCCATTTGAAAAAGCAGCCTCTGTACAATTGCAGATGCCTCGGAGATTATTGGAGAAAATCAGTCATCAATGATTGGAGAATGTCACCGTATTGCCCCCACCATACCTGTAACCATGCTCTGCTTGCTGAATTTCTCACCTCGTACATTTGACAGGATGGCATTCTTTATTACTAATCAAAACATACCATAATACAAGTGAGTCATAGTGTACTATAGCAATGGTTCATTATCTTCGTGAGTTGCGATTTGCTCTAATACCTTGATGAGGAAAGAATATCGATTTTTTCTAATGCCTTGATGAGGAAGGAATATATGTTTAAACGAAATACGTTTGGAGTGATAACATTCATTCAGAGAAATATACACATCATAAAGTGATGAATCCAATGAATTCCACGTCGACGAACGTTTTACAAAGGAAGGAAAATTTACGAATCCTATTCTCATAGTACCTGTGGAGACCTGAAACGTATGACTGGAAAGTACAAACTCAAACTCAAGAAGATGGAGATTGAAGACACTCACGGCGGAAACAGTTAGTCGTTGAAGGTCCTGTAGATTACATATGATAAAGGAAATAGCAGAAACGCAAGTCCTCGGCTTGTGAGGAGAAAAGGAAATGAAACCCAGACCTCGATCAACAGGTGGATGGATATCTCGAACAGAGAATTCTGCATGTCATATCCCTCTCACAATATATGATTCAAGGAGATGGTGCAGTGAGCATTCAGACTATTCTGAGATAAAATGTTGTTGAGAAAGGCTAGATTGAATTCGAGAACGAAGATATCGATACGCCAGGAATAGTTCGCCTGGACTGGAAATATCGTCAAGATACACACATTAGGAACCCTCTTGAACTAAAGTGCAGTAAAATATAAAAAAAATGGAAGTAAGTTTACATAAAGTCAGAAATTCAACTGGATAAAACACAGAACACTTCATAT
The DNA here is from genome assembly GCA_946902985.2 of Meconema thalassinum. Classification (NCBI taxonomy): domain Eukaryota; kingdom Metazoa; phylum Arthropoda; class Insecta; order Orthoptera; family Tettigoniidae; genus Meconema; species Meconema thalassinum. Next base: position 190,454,443 of record OX336389.2, read on the forward strand.
TTGCAATTCAAAATTCAGACGAAGTGTAGAACTTTGAAAATAAAAGTAATAAAATGTATATACACCTTGACTATCCCTATTTCTTGTAACTTGACGAACAAACCAGTGTAGCAGGGCTTGGCTGCAGTGATTGCTCTGTTTTACGTGGGAAACGTGTGCGTTCTATGAAGTGACCTATAATAAAACATTGTCTCTCAGATGTTCAAGAGTTCAATGTTTTTGAACAGGCGTCAGGTTATTTGGAAAAGAGAAAACCTTAGGTATCCTCAGAAACGTGGAATCGAAACTCCAGTCTAGCATCTGGCCGGCTGACTGACGTAATAGTTACGAATAAATCACTATTACGCTTCTCTATTACCCGAGCATGTTAACAGGCCAACATGGCAGGCTCGCTGTAACCAATACTAACTTATATGTAATTACTACTGAATTGCGATTACTTCTTCGCTGAAATTTAAAAGAACGTTATTGTCTAAAATTACGAAATTTATGCGTATCAGTCGGTCAACACGATTGTACCCATGAAATGAATTATAATGATAATTATAATTATATTATAATAATTATAATTAATCTCATGTAATTTGATTTCAGGGTTAGGGCATAACACCCAATGCAATTGGGCATAATCGTGTTGACTGACTGTAAAGCCTAAAGACCGTTTACATAGGCAACACTGAAAAATTTCTTCCAGCACGATAATGCCTAAACGTACGGTACGAATATTAATTCATAAAAAGAGAATATTTCTCAGTGATATGTTTTAACCATTTCTCGAGAGACTACAGAATATACAGGGTGTAATTGATATAAATGACGTTCGTTACACTGATGGTAGAAGAGACGATTCTAATATCCCTAGTTTAAAAAAATGTCACCTATCTTTAAATTGGAAATTAAACATTAAAAAGTCAATGTTTGTAGGTTTTTCAGAAACTCTCCAAGCAGATGGTGGGGTGGCAGTCTGGGAGAAACGAGGTGCGGCGAGGAGGGACGACGCGCGGAGGGAAAGTTGTTACTTAATCGGAGCATTGAACTTACCGGTTGAGGGGTGGTATTATCTGTTATGCGGATAGCGGTACTCGTCTCGTAAGAATATTAATTTTGTATTGCTGTTGTTGTTTTAGTTGTTGATGAAATCGCACGCAATGGCTTGGGACGTTAGGACCGGTAGTATTGTGTAGTCTACTTTGTACGCGTGAAAGTCATTGATTGATGTTTATGTAAAGGATAAAATAATTTCGATAATCAGCGCTGGTGTGTCATTGGCACGTTAATGAAATACAGTGGGACAAAATTCCGACATCCCGTAGTCTGTTGAGAACTAACATTTAAGACGGAAGTAAAATACTTGATGATTAGTCTGAGAGGCTTGGCGATTTTGGTCATTTAGCCCCATGTAGTTGGGTGTGGGTACAATTGGTCTGATAACCTGTGTTTTTGTGGTTCCTGTAGTAATGTGGGTATTTGTAATTCAGGTGAGGATTGGGAAGAAGGCGGCCGTGGCCTTAAGTTCTGGCATTTGCTTGGGGTAGAAGTGGGAAACCAAGGAAATCTACTTCCAAGATTTAATACTAGTACAGTACCACATGTAAATAACATGAATAATAATAATAATAATAACAATAAAACAAATATAGTGAGTTGGTTGGCCCTATCAAAAGGCAATGGCATGTTGAACTGGTAAAAACCATACCTATCATCGTCTCAAGTACGGGCGTGATCCCAAGTACCTTGCTTCAAGGCCTTAAAGAACTAGATTTGGATACTCAACTGTACAAAATAATGCAGAAGGCAGTAGTTCTGTCAACAACCTGAATCGTCTGGAAGTTCATGCGTAGCGATTTCTACTTTCCAGCTTAGAAGTGGCTGTTTCAGTAACTATACTTTGGTTCCCTGAAGCCGTATAGTTATGTTGTGATGTACTAGCAATGTGTTATATGTACTGCATAAAACAATAATAATAATAATAATAATAATAATAATAATAAAAATAACTTTATGAGAGCGAGGCTATGTAGCTCAGGTTGTAGAGTGCTTTCCTTATCGAGGGTTCGATCTAGGCTCAGTCATGTAATAAATGAAGGCGAACAAATACAACAGCCTTATGCCGATGGATTTAATGGCACGTACAAGAAATTCTGTGAACACAACATTCCGGAATCTCGACATCCTCGAAAAAAATAAAAATAGTGTATCTAAAATCATATTTTATTAAACAAATTATACGAGATTATATCGTTACTGAATGTTATTTATTTTTAAATAGGTCCCAATTGTTTAGGACGTTCAGTAAATAAATATTTTTGGTAACAATGCTGATGGAAGAGACTTGAAAGCTTGTTGTGATGGTAGTTGTTGATTTATTTTAGGGACTTGGGGCATTTATTTTTCAGTCCCGTGAAGTTGAGTGTGTGTTGGATTTGTCTGATAAACTGTGTTTCGGTGGTGACTGTAGTAGAATGTGTAGCTGTAGTAATTAGGGTCATGAATGAGGTTGGTGACCCGGGACTCCAAGTACGATACTATCCCGGCATGTGTTTGGAAAGCGCGTGGAAGAATCCGGGAAAATCGATACTCAGGATAGCCACTGTCGGTGCTGAGCTCGGACCTACAAATCGCCGGACTTGCTGCGATCGTGGTGCACGATTAAACGCGCATGGCTACACCACGGGGGTAGGAAAGAAAGCAGCCGTGGGGTTATGAAGGTACATCCCAAATTTGACCTCGTGAGATGCCACGGGATATCATCTTGTGGCTGCCGAAGGGGGAAGAAAGGAAGCTTGTAGTTTTATAAGACCGTAAATCTCGTGATCATGAGCTACTGGACCTCCTTTTTATGAGGAATTCGAAACACAGGACTTGGCATTTCACTTCGAAAATCCCACATGCATTGATCGGGAATCGAACCCGGTCTACCTTGGTGAGAGTCAACCGCTTCACCGCTGTGCCACCACGCCCCTTACGGATGGTGGGACTCCATGCTAAGCATTCAGCTACAAAATGCTTTTAATGTAACGTGGACTTTATCAGGCTTTCTAGCACCAGTAGTGTTTCGAAAATCTACATTTTTTTAAAATTGTATAGTCTACTTATTACAGTCGTCATTACTTGCATATCAGCCGGTAATAGGTAATAGTAAACTGTATCAACACTAGCACCACATGTATATAATAATAATAATAATAATAATAATAATAATAAATATAATAATTATAATGAGCTCTTCTGTCGTAGTGTGCTATCCTTGGAGTTTCGATCTAGGTTCAGTCTAAAGTAAATGAAGGTCATGAAATACGACAGTCTTATGTCGATGCATTTAACGGTACGTATAGGAAAATAATCATGTGAACCCAAAATTCCCGTAATTCGACAACCTCGAAGAACATAAAAGTAGTGTGTGTGTTTAAAAAATTATTATTATTATTATTATTATTACTATTATTATTATTATTATTATTACAGTATTCATTTCACCACGGTAGTGGGACAAATCAACATAATTATCATCGGCTTGTTTGTAAGACGGTATGACAACTTTTTTTAGGATGGCACATTGAGAAATGAACGAACAATTATTATTATTATTATCGTTGTTGCGCTGTGTTTGCGCAAACTTAGACCATGGCGGTTCCATTCAATAATTTAGCACAGCTTTAGAATTTAAATTTCCCATTGGAAGCTATGCACTTCCAATAAGTTATTAATAGGCCATAGGATTGGCTGAATCCTAAACAGATCTACCACCCCTGGTCATGTAGGCCACTCCCCGTGAGTGAGTGAATCGGTTATTCATAGGCTCGGTTTGTGTATTTATTGTTATTGGCAGAGATCACTCACCTTAACACTCTTTTCTACAAGCTACTGCGTTGGAGGGGAGACCGGAGGAGAGGAATCAGCTGTGCTGCTGATGGGAACGCAGCCTAAACCCTTTTCCAAGACATTGACCGACGATTTTTGTGATTCAATTCCAACTACACTAATTAAGATAGGATTAAATTTCATGAAGATATTTGCTTAGAATACCATCTTCTATCACCAGTGTAACGGACGTCACGTATATCAATTACACCCTGTATATACAGTATAATTCACATGAAACCTGCTTTGATATAACATTTGAACTTTTAGCTGAACATTTCAAACGAAACGTTTCCTGAGATATTTACAACTCGAAAGTTTCCACTATACTGAAAATATCTCTGCAAATGTGGAGAAAATAGTGAATTAAGGTATTAATATTCGTCTGCTTAGTGAATTACCTTAATTTTAGGTTTAGTAGTTATGTCGCTCATTACAGGAAAGGAATCTCTGCGATTTGTCAGAAATGATGGTAGATACTGAGACCTTATGGCATATTGCATATCCATCTAGTCTCAAGTTTGTGTTTCCAACATTAATTCTATACGCAGACCGGCACAGCAGATGCAGAGTACAGAGGCGGCAAATACTTTTATTGGATGTGTGCAGAAACGTGTACGAAGAATAGCAGGAGGGGTGAGTGGTCATAAATGCACTTAGCAGGTTTCCAGGGTGTGCCGAGGGTGTACATGTACCGTGAGAAGACGAGCGAGGGTAGGACCGGCAGGTCGTTGAACGCAGGAATTTGTGTGGGAAAATTGCAGTTTGGCAAGGTCACAGCTTCAAGTTTTGGTACCGCCCAAATGTGACCTACTTAAGAATTAATGACCGGAGAGCAATGAGAGTTGCAAGTATGGAAGCGGGAGACTCTCTACCTCCCAGAAATGTAATTTGATGCAATTTGGATGTAAGGCTGATTTAATTCAGTATAAAATGCCTGATGTGGGGGAGTTTCAGCGTCAGCCAATGAGTGGATAAGCGTCACCAAGCCGTGTTTGGCGCGTAAATTGGCAGACAATGAGGGATGATTACTGAGTTCATTTGATAAGGAGCCCACGATCGATTCTTGGAAAGGACATCACCAATGATACATTGAGATTACGATGAGTGCAGTGATATAAGTCAATTCGGGACAGAGCTATTATTTTGGAAATAAATCTCATATTTCCCCCTCCTACGGCCGGTTATGCCTCAAAAACTTAAATAGCTCCAACTGGGAGAGTGAGGTCAGTCGATTTTGTGATTCTGTCACGGACGCTCCACGTCAGTCGAGTTCGTGATTTGGACTCTGTTAATTTTCATGTCAAATGGTAAATTGAGACAGCGTGGCGTTTTTTTTGAGATCATGTCTAGATACTATAGCATACGAGTGCGAGTTCTTGTTAGTGGCGAGATAAGACATTGATATGCGCTAGTTCGCGAGTGCAAGTTCGGCTGAGAAATAGGCTAGCCATTGCGCTAGGTAATCATATAAGTTGTGTCGATAGGAGCTACGGTGGACAATCTGGATGAATTGAGTAGTTCAGATGGTAGCATTTAGGAGAATGATAGGATTATCGGCCCGGAACAGTGAGTGCGAGTTACTTTCTTGAATGTTGCATTAAAAAAAATTGTGTATTTCTGTGTTCTTCGTTACCACGAGGTTCCCGAAGCAAGAGGAAGCTGATGCCGAGATTGGAACAAGGGGAGGATCTTCAATTGTGGAATTCGTCATGCATGGAATGATGGCGTAAACCCAAAACCTTGGGGCACGCTGCGATGATGGAGAAAATCTGGGACCCAGGAATAGTGATAAGTACAGCAAATTATCTTGCATAATTTAGTTGGGGGTGTACGGATCAGCATAAGTGCAATGGCTGTGTACATATTCAATTTCTTAATGTTAGTTATGCTTTTGTTGTTGTGTTCGTTGATACGACGTGCATGTAAATATGTACCGTGTGGTCATGGGTTTCAATGTAGTTTGGGGAGATTATCATTCAGGGGAAATCTGGCCATGAGCTACTGTCACTGTAGATACATTTTCAGTTAAGAAGATGGGGGAGAGTTTGTACAATGGTCGTAAGCAAACCAGAGCATATTGCATATTTTGTGGTAAATCAGGTTCGTGGATCGCCTGTGGTAAGTTCTACCAGGTAATGGTTTTTGTTGCAATCTTCGATTGGTGACGGACAAGGCAGGCAAACCCGGCGATTTGAGGTATTTAAAATGGGAGTATGGCTGGATGTACTGATGCATATTGGTAAGTCGTGGATGTTGTGCCCACGTGTATTTGGTTGAGTTGGTGGAGGTTGGTACCCACCCATATTGGTAAGTCGTGGATGTTGTGCCCACGTGTATTTGGTTGAGTTGGTGGAGGTTGGTACCCACCCATATTGGTAAGTCGTGGATGTTCAGAACCACGTAAGTATTTTGGTAATTCCGTGGACAAGGTAATTCCCAGCAGGTAAAAATCACGGCCGTGATGCTGGGTTCGGTCTGACGCCCGTAGGCAGCGTGCTAAGTGATGATTCTGCGAGGCTTGTTGAATTGGGCTATAGTGAGCTCATGCTTCAGTCAGTACACGTCAGCTGTGGAGGGAGTGAAAGCAGGTAGCCACTCCTCGCCGCGGGGTGCTTTGCTTGGCCTTGAGTTCTGTCCGAGGTTAAATTGGAAAAAGTTAAAATGGCTGGTTTGTTTACATATTTTATTGTTGATTCTGGGATTTTGGTCTGTTGTGTTTTGATTTTATTTGTGAACCCACGTTACTAGTGTATCAGATTTTGTACCCTCTGGGTGGCCGCTAGACGGTATTAATGGATGTCTTGATAAATGTTTCACACGGGAACTGTTGTATGTGAATGAGGTAGGCACGTTGTATCTTAATGTAGTGTTTGTGTGGCCGCACTGCATGCTGACCGTACACGACTCTAACGGAGGTCGTGAAGGGAGGTCTGTTTGCCAAACGGAACGGTCTCGTCTGTACGATCCACTTTTTCCAAATAGAGAGCGTTAAAATGAGGTTCCTGCATGTAAAATTCAGTTGATTTGATGCTCCGTTGGAGTGTATAGTGTTATGATCTGATTAACGTAATGATTCATTTCTTGTGGCATTAATTTAGTCTTTTGTTGTTCCATTTTGAACTCACCTGGGGTGAGAGTGCGCTACTCTGATTTTTTTATTTTATTTTATTTGGATTTGTTTTATTTGGAGTTCCATGATCCTGCAGTGTTTGATCAGGGGAAGCTGAGGCTTTGCCCGAACTAATTAGATTAAGGTACCCTGGTTGTACCATCTCTGTGGACTTTATGGCAGAGAAGGATAGTGATGACGCAGTTTATTTTGTTGTGGTTCTACGTTGTTTATTAAGGGATTGTTTTGTTTTGTTTTGTAGTTCTTCTAAGAATAAATTTTGTTTCCTTGTTCCCCTGGCATATGATTTATATTTTTAAGTTCCCATGATCCAAATTTTCAAATTCCTAGGATGTAAAGTGTTAATTAGCCACCGAACGAGCCGCGCCTGAGATAAGATTCAGCATCCTAGAAGGCCTTTGGAAGGGTATAATACATGTATGTCAATTTAAAACCAGTATTCATTGGCGATAAGATTGTCTCTGCTGCATTGTGCAGAAACCAATTGAATAACAAGATGCCCAGTTGTCCTTATTGGGTAATAACTAAATGTGTATTAGGTACGACGCTCACTAAATATGCCTGGGGTTATGGAATCAAATCCTGGCACAATCAGTCGGCATTGAAGGGCATTTAATTGGTTAAGTAAGGGGGCATCACTGTGTCAAGAACAAATTGAGGAATTTCAAAATTACTCACTGTATATGGCACAGCAGCATCCTTTCAGGAAACATGGAACCTCGGTACTTAAAAGTAGCTTTGCATGTGAAGCCCAACTTTAATTCGTGCTGTTGATTTATGTTGTGAGTTTAAAATACATACTTATTTAAATATGTTACGTGAGTTAAAATTAATATTTTGATATCAGCAGCACATTTTAGAAAGTTACATGGAGAGAAATATAGATTGTCTGGCATGCTTACTCATTTTAGTACTGTACTGTGCATTCGATGAGGAATCATTTACAGTGGTCTGCCATTATTATTATACCCAGAAAGAAAATAAAGTATTTGGTAACATTCTGGCCAGAAAAATACATTTCCGGTAAATGTTACTGCATTTTCTTAGCACGGTATATCTTCATACAAGCCTTAATATATTGACGACTAATTCAATGGAATTTTATGAGAACTTAAAATGGCGGCTGTGCCAAATTTTTAAAATTTGGTATGTCTACCAACGTACATTTACATATTGCTTGATTAGGACACAAGAAATAAAAAGAGATTTAAAAAATTGGTATTTCTACCAATGTACATTTATATTGCTTGATTAGAACACAAGAAATAAAAACGAGATTTTGAAAATTTTGCACAGCCGCCATTTTAAGTTCCCATCAAATTCCATTGAATTAGTCGTCAATATATTAAGGCTTGTATGAAGATATACTGTGCTAAGAAAATGCACTAACATTTAACAGAAATATTTTTTTTTCTGGCCAAAAAGTTACCAAATTCTTTATTTTCTTTCTGAGTATAATAATATGGCAGACCACTGTAAGTATCTGGCGTGATCAAAACGTTTCCGTTTGGCGGCCGTACAGTTCAGGTAACATCGCAATGAGCATTGAGGCACTCATCCTACCGACGCGACGCACCAAGTTGAAGATCCCCGTGTGATAAAACACCGTGCACATCTTCGTCCGACAAGAATCGTCGACTTTTCAAGGCCTTTTTATGCAACCGATGTTGTGATATCGAATGGGGGAGAGGTCTGGACTATAGGGTGGTTGCTTGAGTGCCCCCCCACTTGAGTTGGCGGACCTTCTGCGTTACTACCCTTGCGGTATGGGGACGTGTGTTATCATGAAGCAGCAGCACTCCTTGTCGCAGTTTTCTTGGACTTTTAGCCATAATTGCCATTTTTCTTCAATATTGCGCAGTACCGTTCCCCAGTGCTGGAGACACCAGGTTCTTTGATATCAATAAGCAATGTGTCCCGGCAATCAAAGTGCAACGGTGGATTTCAACAGACATGCTGCCCCAAAAACCGGCTCCGTGGTTTTGGTGTAGCGCGCCTGCCTCTCGCCCGGAGGTCCCGGGTTCGATTCCCGGCTCCGCCAGGGATTTTTGATACTGACGTGACGGCTGGAACGGGGTGCACTCAGCCTCGTGAGGACAATTGAGTAGCTGTCTGACAGTGAGACAGCACCCTGATTACGAACCAAGAATAACGGCCGAGGGGACACAATTCGCTAATCATGCGTCAACCCAATATCTGGAGGCCAAATGGCTGGGCAGCGTTCGCTTGGTAGGCCTAGGCAGTGGCGTACGCAGGATTTCCTTCTGGGGGGGATTTCATTAATATAATAGGGTAATTGTGTACATTACCGGTATTACAGAGACAGATGACCTTGCTGTTCCGCCCCTTAAAACGACAGTCATCATCATAATTAAAATTATACTTTGATTACTATTCATAAAAAACGACAATTAAATAACCGCTCTCTTTGCATGAAAAATATTTTAGGTCTCATTTTTTCGACACAATAAAAAAAATGAAAAGAAATTCTAAAACATATGGACAACAGTAACTAAATATTGAGACTGAAACGACGCAGTGGTATAATCATGGCCATAGTGACGTGGTTGCTTAAAATATTGATATTATGTGAGAGAAAAATAATGTTTTGCTCTCCGTATTCCTACTGCAATTGCTATTGGCTCTCAAAATCTGCCTATCTTGATTATTTTATCTGTATTATTAATTGGAATAAATTGCAGAAACTCCTCTTTTACTGAATTACCTATAAGGAAACGGGCACGCACTCACAATTAAAGCAACCCGAAGCGACGTGAAAAGACTTACCGATCGCACACTTCAACAGCAAAACTAATCCATGGGTAGCTCCAACACTGCGAGTAGAGTGCAGGGCATTTATTAAGTGAGGAACGTGACAACACCTAAGGTGTATGCGGGAGTTACGACGCCTAACGAGCGATGCCGTAAAACAGGTGATAGATGGGACATTATATAGATTCAAGTAAAGGAATATCTCTGGGGGGGGGGGGGGGGGTTCAACCCTGAACCCCCCCGTCGGTACGCCACTGGGCCTAGGCCCTCACGGGCTGTAGTGCCAGGGTTTATTATTTGTTATGCTGCCCCTCATTCTCCGATGGATGTCCGCAGGTGTTTGTCCTTCGGCAGCCAAGAATAGAATAAAGGCACGTTGGTTCTGTTCGGATGCATTTGGTAATATCGTCGCCATAGTTCCCATTGCTGCATTTAAGGGACGCACTTCGGCAAGTCACGACTGCCACACTAATTCATTCACTACGTGTTCGTGCTTATATATCCGCATATGAGTGGTGATAAGTTGCATTTACGCTACAGCAACGCTCTCAAACGGAAACTTTTTGATCACGCCTTACACTTGTATTTACGTTTCTACGGGGAAAAATGCTTTGGTCATGCCTTGAGTAGTGGATCCATAGCAGTCTTTACAAGTCAGCTGATGTTTATTAGTAGTTTAGTTCTCCTCTGCCCGGTCCCATACTGAGTCCACCAAAAATGTAAAATTGGTTCACTACCGGATGTCCTGGGGGCACGTTCCCAGTCTTATCCTGAAATACCTCCTGCTACTAGAACTAATTCGAAAACGTCCCGGCCATGAAATATAGTCCCATCCAATGAATACACAGAGCTGACGTGAAAGAAATCAACAACAACTTATTGATGGCCATTAATATAAGGTGCGTTTAAAAAGTAACAATCCGGAGGCTGGAATGCGCAAATCGGTGACGACATCGACTAATCGTGGCGTGTGTAACAAGGTGTGGTTCCAACGAGAGCGTGGAAGGTCACAGCCCGTCGCTAAAGGGCACGCGTGCACGTCACGTGACGATACAAAGCGAGCAGCAGCATGCATCAATCATCCAACGCTGCCAGTCGCATTGCAAACAGTGACATGGAGGCGACAACCGAAGAGCAAAGAGGTGTTGTTCGGTTTCTGACAGCGGAAGGAGTAGGGGGAACGGACATTCATAGCCGAATGTCACAAGTGTACGGCGAACATTGCATGTCCCTTGAAAGGGTCAAGGCGTGGCACAAGGGCTTCAGGGAAGGCCGGGTGTCGTTAGCCGATGATGCCCGGTCTGGGGCACCCCCATGCATTACCGATGACAACGTCCAGCTGGATGATGCACTCATTACCCAGGACCACCGAGTGACAGTGAACGCCATAGCCGCCGTGGTCGCTCCACGACAATACACGACCTCATACGGCCAACACAGTCGCAGCACTCCTGCAGAAATTCAAATGGGAAGTTCTCGGCCACCCTCCATACAGTCCAGACCTCTCTCCCTGTGATTACGCCATGTTTGGTCCCCTGAAAAGGGCTCTGCGGGGCCAACGATTCACCTCGGACGCCGACGTCCAGCTGTATGTGCGGAACTGGTTCACACCGTAGCCCAGGGAATTTTGTGAGACAGCCATTCACCGCCTCGTGTCACAGTGGGACAAGTGCCTCAACAGCCAGGGCCAATACTTCTAACATACAGGTACTGTTTCTGTAATTATGCCTCCGGCTCGTTACTTTTTGAACGCTCCTTATATAAAGCAAACCATGAAACACTACGTAACTTCCACATAGTATTTTGGAGCGTGTGTCCTTCCTTCAACATTCAATCGTTGGTTTTGGAAGACAGCCAGGTGCGTGTTCCAGCAATGGGAGTAATTCTACGATAATACTGTCAACTGCACCATTGAGCAGACACTGGACCCATGTCCTTCTGCAGCAGCCCAGTGTCGGGGAGACTGCGTGATCATGAATGAGTTCCTTTACTGTGACCTACACCTTCGACAACAAAGTAGTGAATTTTTAAATTTATGTTCTCTGCAATGACAAACTGTTTGGAGTTGTCACTTAACACAGTCTACATACAATTCAATTAGAACACAGAACAACTATTAAATATTTAGAAAATTGTATCATCTTGGATATATATGCACACAAAATGGCAACTGTATATTGTACACAAAAATGGGGTTTCCCTAGTAACTCTTGGAAATATTGTTACATTTTAATTATTGTTTTTTAATGTGGTCCAAGATGCCATGGCAAAAGAATGTACAAGAATGATTGAAATATTTCAAGAAGAATTGTTATTTTGATTTTTTAAATATAATTGGTCTAAAAATCTCTAAAACGTTCATAATAAATAATTTATTATTAATAAATTATAATGGTTAGGGCAACCGTTTTAGTACATTTTATTGATAACTATTTTATAAATAAGACTACAAAAAATCACTGAAATATCTTTGTATGTTCATGAGTTATTATGGAAACGGAATGAAAAGAAATGAACTTCCGAGAAATGAGCGATGAAAGTTACACATGGTTTGGATTTACTAAAATTCCTATGCCGCATAAACTGGTCCTTCCTCATTGGACTTCGCGGTGTATTTCCCCAGTCGTAGTCACTTACTTCTTTTAAAACTTGTTTTCTTTGCTAATGCTAATGAAGAGAAGAAATGGGTTGGTAGGACACTAACTAAGACACACAGGAATAACAAACTTAGTTATGGAAAGATGGGTCGAGCTAAGAACTGTAGGGATAGACCAAGGTTAAAATATGTTAGATTGCCTCGGATGTAGGGTGTGGTAGCTATGTAGAGATGAAACGATTAGCTCAGGACAGTGAAGCATGGAGGGCTGCATCGAACCAGTCAAAAGACTGAACTCAAACAACAACAACTATTAGACCAAAACATTCCAGCTATATTTGAGCAAATTTTATAATGCCAGTGCTATCAACATAATTCAGTATATAAAGTGAATAGTCTATTCTAAGAAGGTCAATTTTGAGGAATGGATATTGGTCATTAAATTGGGTGTTGCCGGGAAATTTAATTATCACTGGTAGATGTCAGTCATGTCGTACTTTTACTATAACTTCAGTTCTATTCCAGATATTAAACCAATTCTTTCATTGAATGAAATAGAGAGTGTTGTTCTCTTAGAAAATGGTATTTTTGAAAAACGTCATTTTTAGCCTACTTTCGATTTTTGCAAAAAATGAAAGTAGACTTATGAGATCAACACAGGGCGAAAAAAAGGGTGTCTGTCTGTGTGTGTATGTGTGTGTGAGAGTCTGTGTGTGTGTGTGAGTGTGTGTACTCTGAATGTCTGTCCCCCCTATCAATTCGAACACGGTGAACGTGAATTGAACGAAATTTGGTACAAAGGTAGCACTAGTAAAGGACACCTCAGTGTCATTTTTTATATCTTGACGGAAACGTAATGGCGGCCACACAAATGTTCAAAGCTTAAATCAAATTACGACTAACCTAATCATCCGATTTCTACCAAATTTTGCAGCAACATACATTTATGGGGGGAGCATCCTTTGCCCAAACTAATAGGTCATCAGCTTAATAGTTTGCGGATGGCAGCCATCTTTGTGTAAAAATCGATTCCCCCTATTAATTCGAACATGGTGAAACCGAATGGAACGAAATTTGGTACAAAGGTAGTACTAGCAATGAGCACCTCAGTGTAATGTTTTATATTGCCGCCATCTCGAAGGAAACGTAATGGCGGCCACACAAATGTTCAAAGCTTAAATCAAATTACGACTAACCTAATCATCCGATCTCTACCAAATTTTGCAACAAGATACCTTTATGGAGGAAGAATCCTTTGACTAAATTAATAGGTCATTAGCCTAATAGTTTGCGGATGGCGGCCATCTATGTGTCAAAATCGATTCCCCCTATTAATTCAGACACGGTGAAACCGAATGGAACGAAATTTGGTACAGAGGTAGCACTAGCAAAGGACACCTCAGTGCCATGTTTATATCGCCGCCATCTTGACAGAAACGTAATGGCGGCCAGACAAACGTTCAAAGCTTAAATCAATTTACGATTAACCTAATCATCCGATCTCTACCAAATTTTGCAACAACATACCTTTATGGAGGGAGCATCCTTTGACCAATCTAATAGATCATTAGCCTAATAGTTTGCGAATGGCGGCCATCTTTGTTTCAAAATCGATTCCCCCTATTAATTCGAACACGGTGAAACCGAATGGAACGAAATTTGGTACAGAGGTAGCACTAGCAAAAGGCACCTCAGTGTCATGTTTTATATCGCCACCATCTTGACGGAAACGTAATCGCGGCCACAGAAATGTTCAAAGCTTAAATCAAATATCGATTAACCTAATCATCCGATCTCTACCAAATTTTGCAACAACATACCTTTATGGAGGGAGCATCCTTTGACCAAACTAATAGGTCATTAGCCTAACATTTTGCGGATGGCGGCCATCTTTGTGTGAAAATCGATTCCCCCTATCAATTCGAACACGGTGAAACCGAATGGAACGAAATTTGGTACAGAGGTAGCACTGGCAAAGGACACCTCAGTGTCATGTTTTATATCACCGCCATCTTCACGGAAACGTAATCGTGGCCACCCAAATGTTAAAAGCTAAAATGTAATTACGACCAACCTAATAATCTAGTCTCTACCAAATTTTGCAACAACATATCTTTATGTGGGAAGCATATTCTGACCAAACTGCAAGATCATCAGCCCAATAGTTTGCAGATGGTGGCCAAGTTTGTGTGCAAATCGATTCCCCCTATCAATTCAAACACGATGAAACCAAATTGAACGAAATTTGGTACAGAGGTAGCACTAGCAAAGGGCACCTCAGTGTCATGTTTATATCGCCGCCATCTTGACGGAAACGGAATGACGGCCACCCAAATGTTAAAAGCTTAAATCAAATTACGACCATCCTGATAATTTGATCTCTACCAGATTTTGCAACAACATGCCTTTGTGTGGAAAGCATCTTTTGACTGACTACAAGGTCATCAGCCCAATAGTTTGCAAATAGCAGCCATGTATGTGTGCAAATCCGTTCCCCATATCAATTCAAACACGGTGAAACCGATTTTTTTTTTTTTTTACAGAGGTAGCACTAGCAAAGGGCACCTCATATTCATGTTTAATATCCCTATAGCACGTTATATTTCAACAAGCTACTACAACCAACATTCAATTATACTCCTTGAAAAGGACAAAGAGTTATAACAATACCCATGCATTTAGGAGAAAGTAGGCTATATGTTCTTTACTGAACATCTTGTTTAAAGCTTAAAGCTCACTCCTCTTTATCACGGTTTGAATTAACACTGCCTAGTTTCTGAAACTGCTCCTTCACTGGATCACTATGACAGAAGAATGCATGTAGGCCTACCTATTTCAATGATCATAGTTGGTGTCATCCAGGCTGCACAGCTCCAAAATATCCACAATGGATTAAGATATCGATATGAGGTTTGCACATGTTTATATTGTAGTATGTCAGAGGCCGGCCTCAAGGCGTTGGGCTAGTGCACCTGTCTCTTACACAGAGGCCCCGGGTTAGATTTCCGGCTCCTTCAGAGATTTTAGAAACTGAGGCCAGGGCTGGAACGGGGTGCACTCAACATCGTGAGGTCAATTGAGTAGCTGCCTGACAGTGAGGCAGCACCCCGGTCATAGAGACCCAATAATCTTCATGTAATGGTACATAACACTAAGACCTTCATATTTCAAAATCCAACATGGCGACCATCCGAAATATTAGACGCTTCTCAATATCTACGAATCTATTACAGCAATCAAACTGAAATTTTGTATGTTGATAGAGGCTTTTAACATAAGTAGGATATATGAGAATAGGCTTTAGTTCTTCAAGGAAATAAAATAAAAAATAAATAACTCCTGGCCATACAGCCCATGAGGGCCTAGGCCTACCAAGCGACCGCTGCCCAGCCATTTGTCCTTTAGATATTGGGGTGACGCGTGGTCCCCTCGGCCATTAATCTTGGTTTTCGTGACCGGGGTGGTGCCTCTCTGTCAGACAGCTACTCAATTGTCCTCACGAGACTGAGTGCATCCCGTTTCAGCCCCCACGTCAGTTTCTAAAATCCCTGACGGAGCCGAGAATCCAACCCGGGGCCTCCGGGTGAGAGGCAGGCGCCCTACTCCAACACCACGGGGGTGGCTCTTCACGGAACTACTTGTTGTTATTCAAGTCATTCCTATTCCGTGCCTGGAGATATCATGTTATTTCAGATAACACTTTTAATTTTGAATTTAATGTGTATTTATTCAAAGAAAAATTACGATATTATTTGTTGTTTGACAAATACTGACTTACACATGCTGGATTTGTTAAAAATCTATGAATGAGTGGGGATGAGAAAGGAGGGGCTTAGAATGATGGCAAAATAAATCTGAGTATTACTGGTACCTCTCCGGTCGAGCGACGTTGAGAGGAGCAATGGGACACGTGTCCATGGTAGGGCAGCATGAGCTGATGTATTTTAATTGCTTCTCCGCACAATTTACTAAGTGGTGTTTGTTTCATTGTACAGCCCCGCCATTGAAAAGTCACCTGGGGAATAAATATTAGTGTTCGATGACTCGGAAGCTAAGCGCAAAGATGAGGGTAAATGAAACCAAGTAGGCGTAAAATATACGTATTTGAGCGGGATTTTGCGTCTTAAACTGTTTGGTAGTAAATATAGCTTGAGAGGAACTTCGTGTGCTTTCTCATGTGTGAATAGTCACTGTAGGTATCAAATATCTGTAGAAACCAAGCAAGTTGGCAACAAGGGAATTCGACGAGGAAACATACGTGGGGAGAATTTCAATGTGCACGGAAGCTGATTGTATAGCTCAGCCTATATAATTGAAACTGACGTCCCCCACGGAAAGATTAATGACAATGAGTCCTATTTCAGACAACACGCATATTATATTATATTATATTATATTATATTATATTATATTATATTATATTATATTATATTATATTATATTATATTATATTATCATCATCATCATCATCATCATTTCACCTTATCCAGCTCCTGCCGGGTCGGGGTATTTATGGCACTTCTCCACTTTCCTCTTTCCTTCCACCATTCTTCTTCCACGATCTTGTCCCAGTCCAGATTTCTTTTTCTTACGCTGTTCTTCACTGAATCAATCCACCTTGTTCTAGGTCTTCCTCTTGCTCTCTCACCCTTGCACTTCGCCTCCAGCATCTGTCTTGGTATTCTATTTTCCTCCATCCTCTTTACATGTCCAAACCACCTAGTTTATTCTTCTCAATTCTCTCATTTAGTTTTTCCATCCCAACTTCCTTCCTAACATCTTCATTCCTCACTCTGTCTTTCCTTGTCTTTTCTATCATATTTCTTAGGAATGTCATTTCACTGGCTTGGATTCTACTCCCTTGCCTGCTTGTCAGGGTCCAAGTCTCAGCTGCATAAGTTAATATGGGAACATAGTACACTTTATACATTACCTCCTTGCTTTTCCTTGGTACTTCCTTATCCCAAACAAGTTTTCTTACACTTTGATAGAATGCATTGCTCTGCTGTACCCTCCTGCCAATCTCCATGTCCAACCTACCAGTTTGCATCAATTCACTTCCTAGGCATTTGAACGTGTCCACAATTTCCAAACTCTGACTTCCAATTTTCACAGTGCCCTTTCCTTGTCTTTCCCCTCTTGTCATCACCATGGTCTTGCTTTTCTCTATACTGATTTTCAGGCCGTACTTCTGAATATTTTCGTTCAGTGCATCTAGTTGTTTTTGCACTTCTTCGGTGTTCCTTCCCCAGACCACAATATCATCTGCAAATAACAGTAACTTCATTTCTTTATGTCCATATGCTTCCTTTGTTTCCTTTACAATTTCATCCATCACCATTATGAACAAGAGAGGTGACAGCACACTCCCCTGTCTTAGTCCAGTCTTGTTCCTAAACCAATCTGTCTTTCCAACTGGGGTCAGTACCCTGCTAACACATTTGATGTACATTGCTTGCACCATTTCCAACATTTCTCTTCCCAGTCTCTTCTTAACCATGGTTTCCCATACCTTCTCTCTGGGGACACTATCATATGCCTTTTCTAGATCTATGAAAGTCATGATCAAATCCTCTCCATATTCCCAGTTCTTTTCCATCACCTGCCTCAAGCTAAAGATTGGGTCCACTGTGGATCTTCCACTCCTGAAGCCATACTGTTCCTCTTGCAACTCTCCTTCCACCTTTCTTCTCATTCTTCTTTCTAATATCCTTTCCAGTATTTTTACTATCTGTGATATGAGGGTGATCCCTCTATAGTTATCACACACCTTCTTGTCCCCCTTCTTAAACACTGGTATTATTAGCCCTTTCTTCCAGTCTTCTGGTACACATTTCCGTTTCCACACACACTTTAGCAGTCGATACAACCATTGCATACCAACAGGTCCAGCAGCCTTTATCATTTCTACACTGATTTCATCCACCCCTGTTGCTTTTCCCAGCTTCATTTTCTGTACTGCTAATTCCACCTCCAGCATTGTTATATCATCTTCTGTTATAGAGTCGTCAGGTTGTGTCACTTCCATCTCACCAGTACAATTGCTCACATTCAATAGCTTATCGAAATACTCCTTCCATCGTCCCTTTATCTCTTCTGGGTGTGTTAACAACCCTCCATCTTCCTTTTTCACTAGCTTTGTAGTAACTCTTTCTTTCCTCTTACTTCTTAGAAGCCCATACAGCATCCTTTTACTACCACTTACATCTGTTTCCATTCTTCGTGTAAATTCTTATATTATATTATATTTTATTATATTATATTATATCATATTATATTATATTATATTATATTATATTACATTATATTACATTATGCATAGTGTTTCAAGAAACACAGTATCACTTTTTATTAGTGTGCGTCCAGTGATGAGAAAATTACAGTCCAGACTTAACTTTAAGTTATTTACAGCGTTGTTTCGGATTTAATTGTGATGATTTATAATGATGTTGACATGCTTACCATGGGCATAGCTTGCAGACATATTGCAGAGATGTCAACTATGATAAAATGTATTCTGCAGTGTGGAGAAATATTTACGTTGAAACCTAGCCATTTTTAGTTAATTTCCCTTCATGAAGTATAGATTCCTGAGATCAACGTTTGTCCGTACGTGTGTGCATGCAAGTGTGTCCTAATAAAATCTATACGGCTTGGGCAATTTAAATACCTTTCAAATATTAGGGTTTGCCCATTATACACGATGGCCGCGCGAAATATTCTATCCGTATTGAATATCTCCGAAGCTATTAACCTGAATTTTTCTATGTTCATATATGATACTATGATGAGTTAACCAACGTAAATTTAAACAAGTAGTTACGGGACGAACAAAAGAGTCTACTTTTCTTAAAATTTAAGTTTCATGCCAATGAATAATCTATATATCAGAAATAAAATGATACATTGGATCTATCAGCGCGCGTAAAAATCATGTTGGCAACAGTGCCATGTATGTATTACTTAGAATTAATCTGAAATATTATGATCTATTGTTGTTGTAATTTTGAATCAAACCCATTTGTTAATATAGAAGTTACGAGAATTTAAAAAATTGGACCTATCAGCTGGCATAGAATCATGTTGGCAGCACTGACATGTATCAGTTATTCCAAATTAACTTAGAATGTCAGGTACTATACGTGTGAAACATTTAGAGCTGTTGGCTTGCATACTTTCTGATATATTGTAATTAGGATAAATATAGAGAGAGCACTTATAAGCCTCCGTGGCTTAGGCGGCAGCACGCCGGCCTCTCACCGCTGGGTCCGTGGTTCAAATCCCGGTCACTCCATGTGAGATCTGTGCTGGACAAAACGGAGGCAGACAGGTTTTTCTCCGGGTACTCCGGTTTTCCCTGTCAAAATTTCATTCCAGCAACACTCTCCACTATCATTTCATTTCATCTGTCATGCATTTAATCATTGCCCCAGAGGAGTGCGTCAGGCCTCGGCAACCGGCACATTTCATATCCTCGCCGCTAGTTGGGGGCTTCATTCATTCCATTCCTGACCCGGTCGGAGACTGGAAGCAGGCTGTGGATTTTCATTTCATAGAGAGAGCACTTATTAACAGTTGACAACTCTGATGGCTCTTTAAGAATACATATATTCATATCTCCTATAGTACACAAAGCACAAACGAAATTTGGTAGAAATTGATTTGTTACTATAGAAGTTACATGCATTTAAACTTGAACCTATCAGCAGGTTTAGAATCACGTTGGCAGCATCGACGTATATCAGTTACTCCAAATGTATCTAGAATGTCAGGTACTATACGTGTGCAGAGTTTAGAGCTGTTTGCTTACATACTTTATGTTCGACCCTGACTGTTATATGGCTGAAAACTGTATCATAATGATGGTCATTATAACACTAGTTTTCATTTCATTTCATTTCTCCCACCAATCACAGCTCAAGAAACAGTTGTTTGACCAATTAGATAAGGATACCCTCGCGCATGCGCTCAAAATCCAACATGTCTGTATAAATTACCGAAAGTGCACTGCCCATATGTTCGCGTAAATAAACTGGTGAATATGAGACAAGAAATAGCACTGTACCTTAATATCTCCAAATCCAAATTCTACACAGCGCGTTGTTTTCAAACGCTTTCGGTGACATTTTTACTGAATACTGGCGCTCAATCTGCACATATGGCATTGAAGCACACAGAGCGCATGCGTCAGTCGATCAGAGAGCTTGGAAATCAGAGATATCCTATACTCAGCGCAGCACCCGATCACAAAATTCTAGTGACAATCTCAACAGATATTTATGAATATTTATGTTAAAACATATAATAAAGTTATAATTATCGTCGAACATAAACAGTCGTATGCAACTCGCCTATAATGGTAATTAAGACACTCGTATGGAAATTATAAAACTCGCATACGCTCGTTTTATAAAGATACTCGTGTCTTAATTATAGCCATTATAGGCTCGTTTCATAATGTACTATTCTGATATTAGTACTTGAATAAAAAAAATAGAGTGAGCATTCACTGACAGTTAGCAACACTGCTGGCTCTCAAGAATACACATAGATATATCAGTTATGGTACACAAAGCTCATACGAAATTTGGTTGAAATCCAATTGATAGTATAGAAACTACATGCATTAAATATTGTACCTATCAGCCGGCTTAGAATCATGTTAGCTATACTGTCATATATAGGCTCCTGAAAATTAATCTGAAAAGTTTATCTCTGTGTGAATCAACTTTGGAACAGTACTGAATGCAAAACTTCTGAGATATCCAACATAGAGCTCAAATTTCAATTGTGATGTTTCAGTAGTTGGTAGCAGCGACGCCATTTACAAATATGGCAATGGTTGAGGAGTTGATAGGAGAGGGGGGGGGGGGAGGGGGAGGGGGGGGGGGAGGTGGAAGACACACAAGACAGACAGACACACATTTGGCCGGATCGATTTCATAACCCTACTTGTTGGCAACTCTGGCACTGTACATTCTCTGCTGGCAGTTGGTCCCCCTGCTGAAAGGGTTGTTGACCCAAAGGGTCGTTTTCTTACCTGCGTCAAGCCTTACTCACTAGCAAGCAGGTAGCACTGGCTACCGGACATGGTGTCATCGCACGCATGTAATATCTACTGTATTGTTCAGTGTTTAATCATGTATATACAATGTGAAATATATTTCGTTATACAGTCCACCACATCTTATTCTATGTATTCGATATAAGTTGTGGTCCTCCGGGCACGATTATATGGCAAGGAAAACAGTGAAAATTGAACTCTGTGATCCAAAGACAGCATGGCTTCTCACAAATGGCGTGGGTTGTTACCGGCATGGCGACTACTGGACAACAGAATTCATCGTCTTGGTAAGTCACCGATCATCCTTAATTATTCCTTGTGACTAATATGCATTCCTTTGTTTCTCCATTCAAAACTGTTCGTTTGTACTTTCAATGTATTGGTATTGCTAGTGATCGCACATGATTTCGCCCGTAAAACAGTATGCTATTTGTACGCAGTTTTCCCGCAACTCTTTGAAACAAAACCAGGAGTTCATCTTTGTATTATGTAAATATGTTAGGTATTTGTCTTTTCGTTTTATCATTCTTTTACGTATATGCATTTGGTCTATTGTGATTTTATATCATTCAGCAGTTTTTGGGAATTGCTAGTGCAAAATGAAACAAAAAATAAAATCACTGTGTAGAAAAGGGGTTGATTAAAAGCTAGCTTATCTCGCATACAAGGCTTCGTACAGAAATTAGATTCGCAATCTAAGGACGTAGATCAGTAGGAAGATCGACTGGCTCACTTATCAAAAATCTGGTAAGAATATGAAACAGCTCAATCACAAATAGAGGATTTGATAGAGGATGAATCATTTCAAGCAGAACAAGATTCTTAACGCTCCGACTTTGAGGAGCAATACTTCAAAACATCTGGTTTCATAAGATCCATAAATGGTGCAATTTCCAAGTCAGTAACTTTGCTAAGTGATTCTATTGGTGAATCAACTTCCAGTTCGCAAACACGTTCAGTTAAACTGCCTCAAATAAGTTTACCTAAATTCGCAGGTGATTATTTAGAATGGCGCAATTTTGCCGATACCTTAAAGAATCTCCTTCACGAGGATGCAAATCTGTCAAAAATACAGAAATGTCATCACCTAAAATCAGTGCTATCAGGCAGGGCGGCAGACGTGTTACAGTCTCTAGAAATATCTGCAGCCAATTACGACATAGCGTGGAACCTGTTAAATGAAAGGTTCAATAACCGGCGAGCAATTGTTTCCTCCCACATTAATTCGGTCCTTCAGATAAACAAAATAGAAGTAGGATCTTCCAAGGCATTAAGAGACTTGTATGACGGCTTCAGAAGGCACATACAGTCGCTATCAGCGCTTGGTCTGTCTTGTGAAGAACAATTAGATGCCATTTTGATACATTTCATAACAAGCAGATTTGACGCTGAAACATAAAAAAATGGGAGACCTCGTTACCAACCTTTGATCTACCTTCGTATCAGGCACTGGACAAATTTATACTCGAAATATGTAATGCATTGGAATCGATCGAGACTAAGAACTGTGATCGCTCAAAACAGCTGAAGCAGGTAGGCGTTTCATCTAAACCGAATGCGTCTGGTTTCAAACCGAGGTCATTCACAAAACCAGGGAAAAATTGTTTCCATTCACAAAAAAATCAGAAATGTCCGCTTTGCACGGAAGAACATCCCATATTTATATGCAGATCATTCACTTCTATGGGGGTTTATGACAGATGGCGGGAGATCAAGAAACATAAGCTCTGTGTTATTTGCCTGTCTGGAAATCACTTCGCTAACGAGTGCACTCCTTCATGTTGTAAGCTGTGCAAGGATAAACACAACACCTTGCTTCACAGGGACCAAGGGTCACCGAGCCCCATTAATAGTCAGACTTCAAACAAGAGTTTTATGTCCAATAATACTTAATTGTCCACCCTTAATTAGCAAAAAAGTAGTAATGCTGTTTCATTGCACAATCACAACAATGATGTTTCCGCTCATGTATTGTTCTCGACAGCAGTAGTGAATGTCAACAATTCAGAAGGAAAAACCAGTCATGCTAGGGCTGTATTAGACAGTGGCTCGCAACTCAAGTTTATAACTAGGGAATTAGCTAATCAATTACGATTGTTAAAGACAAAGACTAATATTCCGATACATGGGTTGCATAACACTAGTATCAAGGTGGAGTCGGTGGTAAGAACAAAGATTTCTTCGCGGTTCGGTTCCTTTGAACGAATCATGACATTTCACGTAATACCTTCAAATACGGGTCAGTGTTTGCCCACTAAAAATATCAACATCACAGATTGGAGTATTCCCGAGTTTATATTAGAAAACCTTGCGGATCCTCAATTTAATGTGTCATCATCCATAGAAATTCTCATTGGAGCAGAATTCTTTTACGATGTTATCGGCGCTGAACAATTTCAGCTCGACAGCTTCTAAAAGAAACTACCGTTGTTTCTCAACATGGCACTTGGCTGGGTAGCAGCAGGTAGTGTTAGTTCGTCTGACCAACACGCAGAAAACAATTCTTCTTGCCTCTTTGTGTCAGGTAAGATATTCAATGAGCCGGGAAAGGCACTGCTTGGCCCAGGACATTCCGAGCAGGAGATTAGTGAGCGGCTATTTACTGACGGTCTCAGACGAATCCACAGGGTAGGTTCATAGTCCCACTACTCCCTAAAGAGGACCCAAATCAGCTAGGTAGCAATGTTAATGAGGGGATTAGACGGTTTCACAGCCTAGAGAAGCGTTTTGAAAGACAGCCCAAAGTCAAGTCGGAGTACGTACAGTTTATGAGAGAGTACACTGACCAGAATCATATGGAGGAAATTCCCAGTAATGAGATAAACAAACCATTACAGTACTACCTTCCGCATCATTGTGTATTTAAGGGTAATTCTTTGACAACGCGCACTCACGTGGTATCTGATGGGAGCTCGAAGGGCGATTGTGAGTTATCGCTCAACGATTTTTTATTTGTAGGACCGATCGTTCAAGATGATTTACATTCATTATTGGCTAGATTTCGCATGCATCGCTATGTATTGACAGATGACATAGAAAAAATGTATCGGCAGGTCCTCATAGAACCTGCACATACTGATCTTCAGCGTATCGTGTGGAGGGAATCCCCTAAGGACAAGCTTAAGCATTATCGTCTCAAAACAGTGACATATGGCACGTCATGTGCTCCCTTCCTGGCCACAAAATGCCTCTCTAAATTGGCGAATGACACTAAGGAGGAATTTCCTGAAGCTTCGAATGTAATACGGCGGGATTTTTATGTTGACGATTTAATGACAGGTTGTGAATCAACTGACGGCTTAAGGATCACTCACAAGTCTGTTTCAGATATTTTATCCAGTGCGGGTTTTACCTTAAGGAAATTGTGTTCGAATGAGTCCAATGTGTTATCGAGCATTTCTAACCACGAAACAGATCCCAAGTACATAACTTGAAGTTGTTGGGGCTATCTTGGAAACCCATCACGGACACCTTTCAGTTTGAGTTGAGAAGTGATTTCAGTTCGACACAGATAAACAGAGGAATAATTTTATCAGACCTGGCTAAAATATTTGACCCCTTAGGCTTCTGACACCAGTATTGATTAAGGGTAAGATTTTCGTTCAGCAGCTGTGGCAAATGAACTTAAATTGGGACGACGTTCTTACAATAGAACTTCAAATTAATGGATTCGTTATATGCAGGGCATTGCTAAATTGAAGGAATTCAAGGTGCCTCGTCATGTTAGGGCTGTAGAATTTGTGGAGTATGAAATTCATGGATTTTGTGACGCGTCTCAGATTGCTTACGGCGCATGTGTTTATGTGAGATCTCAGACAGGAGATGGTAAAATGACAGTTCACTTATTGTGTTCTAAGTCTCGCGTTGCGTCATTAGGCTCAGTAACTTTGCCAAGATTAGAACTATGCAGTGCTGTATTACTTGCTCAGTTGGTCGAAAGAGGCATGAGATCCTTAAACGTAACTAGAGAAAGGTGTTTTTGTAGGACAGACTCCACAATAGCATTAGCATGGATTTCGAGCCATCCACACCAGTGGAAAACATACGTCGCCAATCGAGTGTCACAGATTCAACAGTTGACAAATACAGATTGTTGGCAGCACGTACCTTCTCATCATAACCCAGCAGATATGATCTCGAGAGGAGTTACCGCGGAAAAGCTTTTAAATTCATCATTTTGGCTATCTTGGCTTTCAGATAATAAAAACGTATGGCCTTCACAGCAGAGGCATAGCTCTCAAGAATTACCTGAAGTTAGGAAAACTAAAATTGTTCTAGTGTCTTCTACAGAATCCCTTGGATCGGATCTGATTAACAGATAATCTTCCTGGAGCAAGCTGATTAGAATAACAGCTCTCGTGTTCAGATTTATCGAGAATCTTAAAACTAAAACAGATATACAGGTGCTCTTAATCCTGTAGAACTAGAGCAGGCTAAGTATTTATGGTGTAAAATTGCTCAAGGTTCTGAATTTTCACAAGACATAAAGGCTCTCAAACAAAATTTGCCACTGCCCAAGGGAAGCAAATTACATGGATTAGCACCGTATTTGGATGGTCAGGGTCTGTTATGGGTAGGAGGCCTTCTGCAAAATGCTAAACTATCGGTCAACAGAAGACATCCTATTTTATTACCTGGCAATCATCGCATTACAATAATGTTATTTGATCATTTTCATTTTGTTTTTCTTCATGCTGGAGCTCAGACATTATTGACAATGATGCGACAGCAATACTGGCCTCTATTTGGGAGGAACGGTGCTCGAAAGGCAGTGTATCGATATAAGACGTGTTTTCAATTCTCGTCTCGGCCGTATCAACCGATAATGGGATCGCTACCCGAAAAGAGAGCAGTTCCCAGTCGACCATTTGCATCTTCAGGAATAGATCTCTGTGGCCCAGCATATTTACGGCCTTCCTCCAGGAAGGGCGCTCGGATTAAGGCATATGTAGCTATGTTTGTTTGTTTTACCACAAAGGCTGTACATATTGAACTAGTGAGCGATCTGTCTACAGCTGCCTTTTTAGCATCAATGCAAAGATTCATGGCTAGACGAGGAACATGCACCCACATGTTCACTGACAACGCAACTAATTTTGTAGGTACATCAAGTGAGCTAAAGAAATTCTTTAATGACGGGAATACCAAGCAGTCACTGATAAGCTTTGCTACAGATAAGGGGATTCAGTCCTCCTGGTTCACCTCACTTCGGAGGGTTGTGGGAGGCTGCAGTTAAATCAGCTAAGTACCATCTTAAGAGAATAATAGGAAATGACTACAGTGCTTGTACAGATAGAGGCAGTTTTGAATTCGCGCCCCCTCTGCCCACTATCCTCTGATCCCAATGATCCGGAAGTATTAACCCCATCCCACTTCATGATCGGTGGCTCATTTCATCTTCCTGTTGAAGAAGATTTGTCGCAGACTCCCTTGAACAGACTGAAGCACTGGCAACTACATCAAGCTATGTTCCAGCAATTTTGGCGTCGATGGTCCAAGGAATACCTCGGACAACTTCAACAGCGTACTAAATGGCGGTCGCCTGGACAATCCCCGCAAATAGACACTATGGTTGTTCTGAAGGAAGAGGGCGTGCCCCCACTTCATTGGAAACTGGGCCGTGTCGCAGCAGTGCATCCAGGAGCCGACGGAGTTACGCGAGTTGTTACCATTAAAACACCCAGCGGAGCTCTTTAGAAAAGAGCAGTGTCAAGACTTTGTCCATTGTTGAATGAAGAGAAGTGAAGTGTTTAAATGTTTTGTGTACTTAGTGTTTATTTGAACTCTTATTTCAGTTGACTAGAACCAAGTGACAATATTTTGTTGTTTGAAATATTTGCTATTTCAAGGGGGGGGGGGAGTATGTTGGCAACTCTGGCACTGTACATTCTCTGCTGGCAGTGGCCCTGCCGAAAGGGTTGTTGACCCAAAGGGTCGTTTTCTTACCTGCGTCAAGCAGAACTCACTAACAAGCAGGTAGCACTGGCTTCCGGACATGGTGTCATCGCACGCATGTAATATCTACTGTACTTGTTCAGTGTTTAATCATGTATATACAATGTGAAATATATTTCGTTATACAGTCCACCACATCTTATTCTATGTATTCGACACTACTATTTCCTAATTTTTAGCCTATTTTCATTTATGAAACAAGATGTTCAGTAAAGAACATATAGCCTACTTTCTCCTAAATGCATGGGTATAGTTATAACTCTTTGTCCTTTTCAAGGAGTATAATTTAATGTAGCCGGCCCCGTGGTGTTGGGGTAGCGCGCCTGCCTCTCACCCGGAGGCCCCGGGTTCGATCCCCGGCTCCGTCAGGGATTTTAAAAATGACGTGAGGGTTGGAACGGGGTGCACTCAGCCTCGTGAGGACATTGAGTAGCTGTCTGACAGTGAGACAGCGCCTCGATCACGAATACCAAGATTAACGGCCGAGGGGACCCGACGCGCTGATCACGTGTCACCCCAATATCTGCAGGCCAAATGGCTGGGCAGCGGTCGCTTGGTCGGCCTTAGCCCGTCATGGGCTGGATAGTGCCAGGGGTTGAATTTTTGTTGTTGTTGAAGTAATTTAATGTTGGTTATAGTAGCTTGTTGAAATACAACGTGCTATACGGATATTACACGTTGATTGATTGAATCCTCGCTTAAATTATAGATACACTAACACAGACATCACAATAACACAGGTTATCAAAATTCAACACTCACCCAAGTACACGGGGCTAAATGACCATGATGTCCATGCATCAACAACAGCAACAGCTTCCTATCCAAATCCTTCCTCGTATAAAAGTACCCACACTAGTAAGCCTACATACATCACAGTGACATAGGTTATCAGACAACTTCTACGCACACCCAAGTAAACGGGACAACAAGGCCATGATGCCGCAAAACCCCCTAAGAATCAGTAACAACAACAATAGTACCTACCGTGGATCAAGGTCAACGAATATTAATCGCCGTATTCGAGTGTTGAAATATGTGGTGTTATTAGTATATATATAATATTTTCGATTGCAATTACACACTATATATGCTTAACATTATAACGGGTAAGTAGTTATGAATCAATGAATAAAAAAAACGAAATAAAGAATTTAAACCATCAAAGATTTGATCCACGAACCCCCAGACTATGAGCCCAAGTCGCTACCATTACGCCACGTATGCGCTACAATAATACTTGATAAATAACTGGTTTAGTATACTTGTATCATGTTTAGTGTTGAAATCAACGATTTCATTAGTGTATTCAGGCGTTTTTATAAAACATTTCATACTAAATATGTAGTATTTTGTTCAGTGCATTCCTAAAACGATATAAACTTAGGAAGTTACGGAAATATATGTATTTACAACCACATATAGTGGCCATTTGACAACGGGATGACACGGGCACACAATAATATGGCACGGTAAGGCTGACCTGTTAGTCACTTCTACGGTTACATATTCTATTATAATATGCTAATATCCTACCGGAGAGAGTAACCTACCTATGTACGATAAACTGCATTGTTGAGGGTTGGCCTTGTTGAATCGTAAGTTATGGTAAGGCTATAACACTTGCATGATTCATACATCCACCATCTTGGAACTATTGGGCGGATGACCTTGTAGTTTGGGTAAAAGATGCTTCCCACATTAAGGTATATTAATGCAAAATTTGGTAGAGATGGGATGATTAGGTTTGAACATTTGGGTGGCCGCCATTATGTTTGCGTCCAAATGGCGGCGATATAAAACATGCCACTGAGGTGCCCTTTGCTAGTGATACCTCTGTACCAAATTTCGTTCAATTCGGTTTCACAGTGTTTGAATTGATAGCGGGAATCGATTTGCACACATTCATGGTCGCCATCTGCAAGCTATTGGGCTGATGACCTTGTAGTATCGTCAGAGGAAGGCTTCCAACATAAATGTATGTTGTTGAAAAATTTAGTAGAGATCAGATGATTAGGTTTGTCGTAATTTGATTTAAGCTTTGAATATTTGGGTAGTCGCCATGACGTTTCTGTCAAGATGGCGGCGATATAAGACATGACGCGAGGTGCCCTTTGCTAGTGCTACTTCTGTACCGAATTTCGTTCAATTCGTTTTCACCGTGTTTGAATTTATAGGTGGGGACAGAAATCCAGAGTTCACACACACACTCAATGGACACACAGACAGACACACAATTGTTGGCCCTGTGTTCATCTCATAAGTCTACTTTCATTTTTTTTTTGCAAAAATCGAAAGTCGGCTAAAAATAGGCTTATGAGATCACCTTTTGTTCGTGTGTGTGTGTGTGTGTGTGTGTGAGTATGTGAGTGCCCCCCCCCCCTTAATAACTGGAGAGCTTTCAATTAAACTCGGTAAGGTCATAGCACCATTTTAGCCGACCCTGACCGTGCCCTTCAAATTTTATAACGTCACACCAATCCAACACAGCTGCTTTGCGAAATATTTCACTGGCATTCTATATCTCCGAAACTATTACCGATATCATGCTGAAATTTTGTACGGTGATAAAGGGCACTGCTAGACGTTCACCTATGAGGCTGTCAAAAAAAAAAAAAAACAGTTTACGACAAAACCAACATGGCGGCCAAGCGAATTTGAAACTATTAAATGGACCTATCTCGCCATTTAACCATCCAATCGCAACCAAACTGGGTACAGCAAATGTTTACACACGTTATAATGCACTGGCGTCTAATTTAGTTCGATTGATTACATTACCTCAAGATGGTGGCTGTGCGAAATATTTCACCGGCATTCTATATGTCCGAAACTATTACTGATATCACTCTCAAATTGTGTACGGTGATAAAGGGCACTACTATAAATTCATCTACGTACTTTTCAAAAACTTGTAAAGTACAAAACGAACATGGCAGTCAAGCGAATTTGAAACATTTTAATACTTTTCTCGCGATGCAACCATCTGAGCGCAGTGAAATATGGAACAGAAAATGTTTTACACATTGTAATGCACTGGCATCTAATATAGATCAATAGTTTACGTAGCCACAAGATGGCGGCTGTGCGAAATGTTAAAATCTCGATTTAATTTCTTGTGTCCAAATCATGCGATTGAAGTTTGAATACTACACCTGCACAATAATTTTCATGTAATAGTACATTACTCTAAGACGTACATTTTTAAAGATTCAACATGGCAACCATCCGAAATATTTAGACGTTTCTCAATATCTACGAATCTATTACAACAATCAAATTGAAATTTTGTATGTTAATAGAGGCAATTAACAGAAGTAGGAAATATGAAAATAGGCTTTACTTCTTCACGGAACTACTTGATACAAAATGTGAAAAGTAGGCTAAAAGCCAGGTAAGCTCGAAACCAACATGGTGGCCATGCGAATTTCTAATATTTAATTTGACCACTCGCGATTTTCTCATCCGGGTGCAGCTAAACTTGGCATTGTGAACCAATATACTAGCAATAAATTTTATTCTATCGTTAAGAGAAATTCAAGACAGTAACTTTTTGAAATTTTAAACTTATTTTGTTAACTCTTGTGTTCTAATAATGTGATCGAAGTCAACATTTGTATTATGAACCATCGTAATAATCTTCAGCTAATGGTGCATAACTCTATGTTCTGCGTACAGAAAAATCCAATATGGTGGCCATGTTAAATATTGCACTGGTTCTCAATATCAACGAATCCATCCAATCAATCAAACTGAAATATTGAATGCTGATAGAGGCTATTAAAATAAGTTCACTCATGTGACTTAATGAATCTAATGAGCACAAGACTAACATGGCAACCATGAGTAGCCTATTTTAAAAGTTGAAATGTGCTTTTTTTGCGAATTAATCATCCGAGCTTAAGCATATTGTACTGACGTCTTGTTTAATTCATTAGTAAGAGTAATTTAAAATGGCGACTATGTGCATTTTTAAAATTATGTCTATATTCCTTGTGTCCAAATCAAGTGATCCAAGTAAACGTTTTTATTATGGATCACCATAATAATCTTCATCTTCTAGTATATTACTGAATGTTCAATTTTATTAATACAAAACAATCGAACATCGTGGCCATGAGAAATAGTCACTGGTTCTCAATATCTCTGTACATATTGCAGCAGTTAGTCAGTTAGTTACAGTTTTTAAAGGGGCGAAATGGCCGACTGCCCCTTCTGTTAGAGCAATCAAACTAACATGTTTATGGTGATAGAGCACTATTAAATAAGTGCAAAAGTTACTGCTTATGATCTTCAAAATTCTAATAAACACGAAAGCAATGTGTGACCACGTGAATTTTATATATTCCAAATGTCATTTTGTTCAACCACCCGAGATTAGTGAAACGTGGCACAGTGAATCTTTGTATAGATGATGATGATGATAATTATTTTTAAGGGGTTTAACAACCAGGATATTGGCCTGCTAATTCATTGTTAATAACTTAGCATACTGGTATGTAATGTTGTTCAGTTCCTTTCAAAAAGTGAAGATGGCGTCTGTTCAAAGTATTCTAAACATTTTTTTAAATATATCGTATCCTGTTTAGATCGAAGAGAAGTATCGTGTAAAGATCCATCATAAAATTCATTATCTAATGTCATTGGAATCTGTAGTCTTCTATTCGTAAATTATAGAATCCGTGCATATGACTTCTTAAAATTAACTCCTATGATTCATCACATAATGATGCTATCTATGCGGGTGGAGAAATTATTAACCGCTACTGAAAGTTATATATTCTAGTGAATAAGTTTTCATTGTGGTAATGGTGGTAGTGAATGCATCACGAGGTATAACAGTGAGGTCATCAGTCCCAATTTGGTAGTGTAGGTATCGTAACCTATAGATAATACACATGTTAATTTCTGAAAGGGAAGATATATTAGTGATGTTCTATTGAACCGGTCACTCGGTAATTTAGAAACTACTACACTTCACTAAATATTCTGGTAAACAATTCCTTAGTGTTGTATTTATGTATTGCTTTGGACTCAGATTTACCAGTGCTGTCAGTTGTAACTCTTCAGCCGGTCAACACGAATGTGCCCAATGCTTGGGTGGGGTTTAATGTACTGTATATAATATATGAATAATAAGTAAAATACTCCTGAAAAATTACAAGTAAATGACACTCCTGGAAAGAAATACACGTGGTATTATTTATTATCACTGTTATAATGGGGCAGTTTTAGGAGGACGCGTTTCACTTTAAAGCGGTCATCATCAGATCCTGATCACTGGGTTGAGATTTAAATGTATATACAAATATTATCTAACTACAGTACAATGAGTGTAGTGCTTTAAGTTGGTGTTTACATTACGATTCTCAGTTTGAATCTCATTATATAAGGTTAGTTGGCTTTATTGGGTTTGTGAATTACGTATGAATATTATGCACGTGTATACAAATTATAACAACACAATATAATACGTATAAAATAAGAAATAAAAAATATGTACTTGAATTCTATTATGTATGTGGTTACATATCTCAGCGGAGACGTTTGTCGATGAGTTGTTACGCTGTTGCAGGTAAACCCGCAGCGCAAAGTCAGCGAAGCTGACTTTGTGTGCGTTTGAAAAGCCTTTCAGCCCATAGGGCCTTTAGAGCTGTTTAGATAACTAAAAAGAATTTAAAGATTTAACAGCACTTGTTTGGGGGGGGGGGTTTGGGTGATTACCATTTGTAGCTTTACTGGTCAGGATATGACCTTGTGCCTAGAGCACGGAAAGAGTAAGATCAGATAGAGCCAAAGGGGCGCAGTTGTAAGAGAGAAAGAGAAAGTGAGAGAAAAGTAAGGCCAAGGGAGGCTCGTATTATTTGGATTTTAAGATATTAAATTTAAGAACTTAGAACTAGAGAGTTGCAAAATTTATTCTATGAGAATTCTGGGACGTTTGTGTTTCGCCCCAGTAGCTTGGTAATCACCCAATGTGTTGATTAGGTGATTGGGGTTTAGAGTAGCTCTCCTGTAGAATTTAGTTGCCTGTTTTCTGATACGGGCCTGAATGGTTTCTAGGTTGTACTCCTCATGGAGTTGGGCATTACGCTCATACCATTGGGCACCTGATAGTGAGCGAAGTTCATTGGCTTACTTTTCAATACGAGTTTGGATTTATTTGATTTAGCAGCGTGAAAAGTGGTCACCCTTCGTTCAGATTCGCTGGGTTATATTTCTTGGCTAGATGTATTTCTGCGGATTTTCTTAAATGTGGAGAGCTCTGCCCTTTGTTTAGTGGTGTAAAATTTTCAAATCTGTTTCAATGTTAGTGAAACAGTGGTTACTGTCATACATTTGTTCGCATATATCGGAATGTTCGTTGTGTATAATCGCATTTCTGTGTTCTTTGTAGCGTGTTGGACAGATTGCATTTCAAAATTATTTTGTTTATATGATAGAGTAATCTAATTGATCGCTTCTCACCATATTTCTGGGTTCAATTATAGGCCAATGGGTGTAGGATTTTCAAAATGGAAAGTCGTCTAGTTGGACTGTAGATCCTACTCACCATTTTCTGCCAGTACGTCAACTGGTGGTGCTCCCCCAGTAGGACTTGAGTCTGTGAAGAACGTGCCGATCTTCCTTCCAGCCAAGATAGTCTTAATAGCCTTCTCTTGCATACCATTGCATATGACAACTGATACGCCATGATCAAGTGCCCAAGTAGCAGCTTTTACCTGAAAGATTATAAAAGATTCATTAAAGAGTTCAAAATAAAACCTCAGTTCAAATTCTCCATGTTGCGTTTCACATGTGCATTTTATTCCGAGTAGAACAGTGAAGCAAGTACTTATACCACACTAGGTCCCATACCTTCCTGTCGTGTTCAGAATCAAGCACGAAATGAATGAAATATTGATTGTACGTCTCACTTACTGACTAGCAGTCTCCGGTTGGTTTTACAATAGAGTCGCTACAGTGCGCGTACTTTTCAGTCAACCGGCCAAAATTAAACGGCGCTGATATACAATTTCGTTCACTCAAGGTTGTTATTAATAGGTTTTACCAATGGTATAGTTACCCTCAAATAACCTGAAAATGACAGGAGATGCTACTAGGTCGTAGGATCATGAATCCTTAGCGATAAGGATAACGATTAAGATAAAGACATCAGCGTGGACTCCACCACATTACTAGAGTTAAGCTTCAGCGAGAGTGGGTTGCTCTTATGCATTTTTAGCTTACATTTCTTATAAATATGATTTGGAAGTGGGGATATGCGATCATCGCACGGTTTTTGTATGTATGTCGGTTCGTGTGTTCCCCCTATTAATTTCTGAACGGCTACTCCGATCACAACGAAACGTTTTGCGATTGGAGCAATGCCACCAGATATTCAACTTCTACTATTTTCATTTTCTTTCCAGCTGTTGGTAATAGGTATAAACAAATTAAATGCTATCTTTCAAGAACTATCAAACAGGTTACCTGATTTTGACGAACATTTATACGAACGTAGTCCTCTATATGGTAGCCGACACGTGTACATGGGTCTGTGTTTGGTATTTGTCTGATTAACAGTGTCATCGTCTAGTTATTTAATTTACCCGGTTCCTGACCCTTTCATTTGCAGAGTCGTGAATCTATCCTGTGACTTAAGGAACAACGAACTCCCTCTATACGTAGTTTGATGTTTTCAGTCGGTCAACACGATTGTACCCAATTGGTTATTCCCTAATCCTGAAAAAATACATGAGATTAATACATACACTTGGATGACCTGTTTCAATCTTCAAATGATCATCGGATTCATTATACTTGGGCTATACAATTTATGTCTGAAAGTATGGGTGAAATTATTTACTACATATACACTCAGTTAGTGGCAGTATTAGTTAACCCTCCCTACTAACATCCGGTCTCTGAGACCGACCGCCAAATTATTCTGCTGTAACTTTAGTGTGCATGCTTGGCTTACGCTTTGCTCATTGGTACCTTCAAATTGGTCAGTTTACTTATTGTTGCGTGACTATTAAGTGCCTGGATCAAGTTCGTAGCAAGAATTGCTTTATTTTGGTCTCTCAGACCGAAGTTAGTACTCATGCAACGTTTTGCTAAAAGTCGAATGGAATGAATTACGAACGTGAACAAGAGTGCCTGCTGAAATTACTACTGGAATCTGAGGAGAATGACGTGGCTGCAAAAGATTTTGTTATTTTGTGGAAGAAGAAGGACGCCTACACAACCAAAAGCCAACTCTGTACAGGCCATGGAGGCCCTGGGAGTAGTGGAAGGTAGAGACTAACACTAGATGGGATGGTGTTGTCAGCTCCACGCCCGGCCGTCTTTGCTCCCAGGAATTACCCTGGCACTCATTTCTGGTGTAGGCTGAGTGAAACCTAAGGCTATTTGCGTTTCCGAAAGTGGTAGTTTTGCTTCTAAAATCCATTACCTGGGTGGGGATCGAACCCACTCCCTTTCAATTGGAAGCTCAGCGCCTCTACCGACTGCGCCACGCGGCCCCCTACACAACAAAAACGACAACGTATTATTCCTCACTTCGTTGGAAAAGACGAAATGCATATTCCTCCTCAAAATGATCGACTGTGACTGTGAATTGTTTATTGCATCTTTGTAAGAATTGCAATTATCCAAGTTTTCTAGGTAATCCTTAGGAGTGTTTGTTTCTGTGTTTGTGTCTCCATACAATGGTAAATGTATTTCTTTTTCCTCTTTATTGCTAACAGTAACAAAGCGAGGCTTAGTAATCGTTTTCTGTAGTTTGTTTTCTCTTTATTAAATAATTTACAGAAGAAATATGCATGTTTATAACTTCGGACTCACAGACCGATGTTAGCACTCATGGAAAGATTTGTCATGCTAGTACTGGAGGGTTAAGATAATGCAACTCGGCCATATTTTTTAATTATATAGTCTATGTGATGTTGATAATTGGGTCGAATCGTGTTGACCGACTGAAAAACATCAAACTACGTTTACTAAGGCAACATTGAAAAATGGCTTCAAACACCATAATGAACTCTATACTTAGCCCTAGACTTCAACAAGTGACGATGATTCTTGAGTGTGTGTGGAGATAGGGGGGCGCATAAACAGTGATTGTGTGCGAAGGATTAACAAAATGCGCTAATATAATCTACAAAAAAAATCATTTAATACATGAATTAGTAAAAATTATTAATTAATTATTATTAATTATTAATTAATTATTATTAATTATTATTATTAATTATTATTATTAATTATTATTATTAATTATTATTAATTAATTATTATCCAATAACTAATGAACTAATAAATCAATTGATACATTCTGTTTTTAGATACAGGAGTTATTCTAATTCTTTATTTACTGCGACGCTATAAGATTTAATTCTTGCCAGGTAGAAAGTAACCATTGCAATTAAAGATTATGATTATGCTTCTGAAGGTCTACAAGTACACAAAATATACGTATGCAATAGAATTACATGGATATAGGTTGAAATTAATTCACCGAACTGTCACCCCAACTGGTACCATCATATCAAAAATAAGAGTTGAAATGCTAAAATAATAGCCACAAATGTGTCTCTGTTCAACACACATGGGTCAAATGTAATGCATATTAAATGAATATGCAAACAAATCCCATTATGGTTGGCTTCCACTTTAGTCACTAATTAATTAAGTTAATAAAATAGTGGCTATCTATCACTGAGGACCTCCTATTGGTATGTTATCACTATATGTTATTATTAGTCAAAGCATTGCTCAAATAGTGTTCATGTTTACACGTTACTACTTCATAATTCCACAAGCTGTGTAATAACGCACTAATGGACCAAGGTTACTTCAGCTCTGATGGGCAAACACCCACACGCAGCATAATACGGTGTTTTACATACTGAATACGTCAATGAGGATTGCTTTAAAACCACTAAATATACTCGGTCCCTGTTGAAAGGGCGGAAGTTCATGAAATAGACTGAACATGTCAATTTTCAATTTATTTTTTATTTATTAATAGAATTCATTGGCAGTAAGTTCCCAAAGTTTCAGTGATAAAATCACATCTGAAGTGCCTGAAAAATAATTAAATATGTGGCGCGACGTTCCTGCTACGCCCTCATTTTGAAGTAACACTTAGACACTAGCACGGTCAACAACGATTCCGAGGATTGCATTCAAGCAAAATTGCGCGGGACACATCTAGGAGGCCGTGATATATACTCTTATGGTTTTTACAGATCACCTCCAACTCTGTGCCGTATCTTAGAAACTATAACAATCAATCAGCTGCTTGGTTTATCAAGAAACCATTCTTGTTTTGCCTTGTGTTACTGACGGCGATTTACGAAAGTATTTCATTTTTTCATTATTCAATAATGTCACGGCAACGTAGAGTGTACAGAGAAATGGATACGCAGCGTTTGCAGAAGCTGTTCAATGCAAGAAGATGGACTCTTCATGTGCATTATGGCAAGGCTATAAGACAGAACCTATCCAGTGTAAGTGACATATATGGGCTACATATTTCCACGTTATTTCAACAGATGAACATCCCATTCATCATCTGTGCCACATTAGCTGGTGCAAATATCTACAGGCTCAGCGGGATAACTCCCCCTATATTCACAAGGTGTGGCTCCCAAATTGTATCCTGGATGTTGTCAAGCCCACTTATAGGTTTCTGGCCGATCCTGATCTTCTCAAAAAGTGTGTTCATGGCGAAACGCAGAATCCAAATTAGTCTCTCAATTCACTCATATGGTAACTGATGCCCTAAGACCACATTCTCATCTGATACAGTTGTTAGAATTGCAACGTATGATGCAGTTAGGGAGGATGAAGGTATTAGAGAGAATGGCCTTCAAGATAGGAGGTTTCACTCAAGACATCTTGAGAAAAATAGATTTACAACGCATCTTTGTGGCTAAAAAGTCAGTAGAAGACCTCATATAGGAAAGAAGGCAGATTATTAGAAGCCAGATGAGAAGCCTTGAAGGGAAATAATACACTGAGTACAGTTCTGCGGCCTACTGAGTGCGTATCATAAGATAAAACGTTATGTTCAACTTTAAATTGCTTTTCCTGAAAGTTATATTTTTAAAAGTTTATGTACCTTTTTCACAGAATCTAAGAAGGCTAGAGTTATGAAATTTTGTTTATTAATTTATATAAGCACAATGAACGTTGTCACGTGAGCAAATTTTAAAATTCTGTGTTTAAGCTGAGATATGGGGTATATTCTTTACAATTTTGCATTAATTTTATATTATTCTTGCAGAAATATTATTTAAAAATTATTGAAATTCACCTATTTGATATATTCAAAAAATCTGATGTGAGAAGTTTACTATATGCTGAGAGATTATACAGGAAAAAGTTTGTAAAAATCTGTTGAATAGTTTTTGAAAAAAAGGTGCATATATGATTTTTGAAAATAAAATTCAAAATTCCATGTAAGAAACAAAGTTACATATATGATCCCAGAAAATTACAGTACATGCGCTAATTTAATATGAAGCACAGTACAAAATTTCATTGTCGTATCTTCAAATTTTTGTGTTTGGTGCATCTTTCTATTGTGTGTGTATTTCATGAACGTCCCCCGTATAAGTGTATTTCCACCTTTCGTGGAAAACCAAACGAGTTTGATCTCAGTCGAAAATTCTTTCAATATTTTTCGCGGCCTGCGTAAAAATCTTCAGAGGACTTGCTGGTGAAGTGTCAGATATAAAGAATTACAGAACAAGGTCTAATATCCCG
This sequence comes from Meconema thalassinum, assembly GCA_946902985.2. Lineage (NCBI taxonomy): Eukaryota > Metazoa > Arthropoda > Insecta > Orthoptera > Tettigoniidae > Meconema > Meconema thalassinum. The sequence continues at coordinate 190,493,581 of OX336389.2, forward strand.
AACAAACGCTTTGAAAAGATTTATATTGAATGTTAGGATGAGTGAACTCAGCCTCACGAGGACAATTGAAAGAAAGTAGGAGAGAATCCAATTAACCCCTACTAGGTATTGATTTGAAGGTTAACCATTTCTACTCCCGGCAACTTGATGTGCTAACCTATGACCACGTATTCTCCATGCTAGCCTCATTTATAAGCAATGCATGTGAGATTTTCGAAGTGAAATGCCATGTCCTGTGGTTCGGATTCCACGTAAAAAGGAGGTCCCGTGGCTCATGATCTCAAGATTAACGGTCACGTTAAACTACAAGCTTCCTTCCTTCCTTTCATTTATAAGTCCACACATGAATTGCAGACACCACAACAATACCGATCTGGGGCGATTTACACACGCACTTATAAGGAGCTGACAAGCTCAATATCCCCAAGCTCGTAAATGAAATAAAAGGAAAAATGATAAACTTATTTTCCAACATATGTGCCATTCAAGGCAGTCTCACCATCTCCATTCCAATTGCACGGTGCTGATTAAAAAATATGTCATTACCTCCTTCGATTATGTAAATTTTAGTCCACCAAGCGACCGCTGGTTGGCCATTGGCCTACCGATGGTGGGATATTGAATGGTCAGCACGATGTGCACCCTTTGCCGCTACCCATGGCTTCCTTGACAAGGGTTCCTGCATCTCGGTTCAAACAGCTACTCCGTTGCCCTCACTCGGTTTGGTTCTATTTCTGAAATCTCTGACGAAGCATGGAATCAAACCTGAGACCTCCTAGGTAAGAAGCATGCATGCTATCCCTACACCACTGGACCGGCTGTAACCAACTGACACTATAGGTAGGTAGGTAGGTAGGTTGTTGTAGAATGCTGCAGTTTTTCGCTCAAACTCCTTCGACTCGCCGAGCCTCAGGCAAGTAAGGTCAGGCGGACTGTGTTCTTGAGCAGACTAACAGGTGCTGTCAGCAACATCCGTCATCCAATCGATGCTAAACGCTTACAGGAGACTGCGACCTAATAGTTACCATCAATTCACAAGTTGTGACCTCATTAGATACGTTCTGGCCTCTTGGACGTCGTGGGCATTAACTATGTGTTCTTGTGTGTGTGTAATTATTTACGGATAACCTGTGGTTCTGTAGTAACTTATCTGTATTAGTGTGTGTAACTTTAAGTTGGGAACCATTCAAGCATCTGCATCGGAAACCACTTCTACGATGCCTAAGGAGGAATAGAAACCACCTAATTTCACTTTTACTCCACAAGACTGAATTTACCCCGTTCCGGTCCCCAGAATAGAATTAAATTTCTTAATGATAAGGCTTTCGGTTATACGTCCCTTTTTACTTCAACGGCTTTAAGAGACGCCAGGGTGTCAGAAATTTGCACTCAAGGGGATGTTTGATGTGCCACTTAATCTACTGACACGGCTTCCTTGCATGTACAATAAGTACCTTTAAATGCTCTGTGGCTGAGCCGGGATGCGATTCCTTAACCTTGGGTACAGCAGGCGAAACGTTACTGATGCGCCACGTACCTAGTGGGCTTAAACTATATTTCTTGGCAAAGCCGGTAATAAACCCAGGAAATTTCGGTGCCGGACTCACAATATGCACCACGAAACCATCCCAGTGAGAAAGTTTTCGTACCACTGTTTAAAATAATACATTGGTTTTCAATTTTCTGCACAGAGAATGGAGCCCAATTATCTATAATAACTTACACCCACTACTGCAGTCACCACAGAAACACGGGTTATCACACACACCTAAGTACACAGGGTTGACGACCACAGATGTCCCAAATCCTTACTTGCGAATTATCAACAACAACAATCTGTAGAAGATAAAGAGACTTGCGAATATATGAAGCTGCTCAACTGTGAATGTTACAAATGGGATGTTTGTAATGATTATAAGATGTTGGAATTTCCTCTGGAGCTCCAAAGTGGCCTCACCAAGTATAGCTGCTTCCTCTGCCTTTGAGATAGCAGAGCAGTTGATCAGCATTACACCAGGAAATGTTGGCCAACAAGAAAATTATTTTTTCCAAGTGAATATAATGTAAGAAATGTGAGAAATGGCCAAGGAAGAAATCCTCTTAGCACCACCCCACATACACCTTGGACTTGTTAAAAAATTCATCAAATAGCAACAGCGAGGTCCTGAGCCTTATCAGAACAATATTTCCCAAGTTATTGGAAGCAAAAACATCATGTAACCTTTGTACTGGACCTCAGATCTAAGGAACTTATTGATGCAATGATATTTTGATGAACGGAATGTTTGGGATTATTTTAGAATGGTAGAGCTATGGTTTTATGGGCAACAAATGAAGTAAGAGTTACAAGCAGCTGATTGAGAATGTCATACAGAGTTAGAAACTCGATGAAAAGTCACTGTGTTTCTTATTGGTTTCTTTAGCGTAAACTTAGAAGCTGTAAGTGAGGAACTCGATTAATGTTTTCACCAGCATATTCACCAAATGAATAGACGGTGTCCGAGACTTTGGGACTGTGCTACAATGGGAGATTATATTACGGTTAGCCCATAGTACGTACAGGGGGGGGGGATCAAAAATGTATAACAGAAAAGCCGTTCTGATGAATGTTTTTGTATGACACCATTTATATATGAACATTCAGCGTCATCAGTTTGAGGTAATGAATGTTACATTTTTTAATATGACTCTAGTTGTGTTAAATAATCATATTATATGACATTTTGAGAAAATTGAAAATTCATCCACGCATCCAAATATTGACAGAGGAGAAACAACTACTTTTATATTGAAAATCAGCATCACGAAATTAAAGAATAACAAGTTCTTCCGTGAAAAACTAAATAGCCTAGTTTTATATATTCTACTTATGTTAATTGCCCCTATCAACATTCAAAATTTCAGTTTGATTGCTGTAATAGATTCGTAGATGTTGAGGAGCGTCGGATGGTTGCCATGTTGGATTTGTATACATGTAGGCCATGGAGTTATGTCTTATTAGGTGAAGATCATTGCATAGGTTTGTTATTCAAACTTCAATCGCATGGTTTGGACACAAGAAATAAAAAATGAAATTTTAAAATTTCGCACATCTGCCATGTTGTGGTTATTAAAATAATTTAAATAAATTAGATGACAGTGGATTGAAATGTATACAAGCATATACCGTACCAAGTTTCATTGCGCTCGGATGGTTAAATCACGAGAAACGTCTATTTGAATATTTACATTTCGCGCCGCCGCCATGTAGAATTTGTGCTCAACAGGTTATTGAACGTCCCATAGGTGAACTTATGTTTATAGCCTCTATACACACACAAAATTTCAGCTTGATTGCTGTCATAGATTAATAGATAGGCCTATATAGAACCATCTAAATATTTCGGATGGTCGCCATGTTGGATTTTAATATATGTAGGTCGTAGAGTTATGTACTAATAGATGAGGATTATTGTATACCGTACGATAATTATTCAAACGTTGATTTCGATCGCATGATTAGAACACAAGAAATAAAAACTTCATTTTGAAATTTTGCACAGCCGCCATCTTGAGGTTGCGTAAAATATTCAACTAAATTAGATGTCAGTGCATTGCAATTTGTATAGTCATTTGCTGCACCAAGTTTGACTGCGTTCGGATCGTTAAATCGCGAGAAAAGTCTATTTAAATGTTTCAAATTCGCCAGGCCCCCGTGTTCGTTTGGTAGTTAACGGTATTTTGAATGTTACATAGGTAAGCGTCTAGTAGTACCCTTTATCACAGTAAAAAATTTCAGGGTGATATGAGTAATAGTTTTGGAGATATACGAGGGTAATTCCAAAAGTAAGGTCCGATTCGCCGTAAATATTTGAAAGCGGCGCCAAGGGCAAAACACGCATGCGCGCCGACTCCTGGCATGCCTTGCGCGGCAAAAGCCGCCAGTAGCGTTGTTACTGTTGCTGTGTGCTGTTGATAGTGTCAGTTCACAATGTTTAAGGCAATTAATCAGCCCACCGATTGTGAAGTAAGGGCAGTGATACGGTTTCTGTCTGCAAGAAACATTTCTGCGGCAGAAATTCATCGGCAGATTACTGAAGTGTACGGTCCTAACATAATGAGTAACAGTAAAGTGCGCAAGTGGGTGCGAGCCTTTAATGAAGGACGAGAAAATGTGCACGATGAACACCGCTCTGGCAGACCATCAGTGATTTCAGACGAGTTGGTTCATGCGGTTGACGACAAGGTTCGTGAAGATCGACAACTTTGTACAGAATAGTGTCTGAACATTTGCATTTTCGAAAAGTGTGTTCCCGTTGGGTTCCCAGGCGGCGGCCGAGTTCTACGACTCAGGCATTCAAAAGCTTGTGGAACGATGTGACAAATGTGTAAATAAGTACGGAAATTATGTAGAAAAATAGAGAAAGACGTAAGGAATGTCAATAAAACAATTGTTTTGGAAACAATTTTTATTTTGGATGTTTTTTTTAACTGGACCTTAATTTTGGAATAGCCCTCGTAGAATGCCGGTGACATATTTTGCACAGCTGACATGTTGGATTCGTGAGACGTTTTAAAATTTAAGGACACGGTCGGGGTCAGCCGAAATAGTAGTCTACTAAGACTTACCAAGTTTCATTGAAATAGCTCCAGCCGTTTTAGAAGTTATTAGGGGGGGACACACATACGGACGCGCGCACACGCACACATGGACAAGGAAGATCTCATAAGTCGATTTTTTCATAAATGAAAATAGCCTAAAAATATGATTAAAACTTTGTGCTTGTTTACTATATAATGTAATTATTTAATTGGCTGGGCGCTCTGCTTAGCGATGGCAAATGGAATATATGAAAATAGGCTGTTAGTTCTTCACGGAACTGCAGTACGTGTTACGTTTTGAATTATTATTGAGACATTAGTATTTAATATAGGTAGTACACGCTGTTAATAAAGCCATGGCATCAGAGTAGCACGCTCGTACACCTATTGCAGACCTCCAACGTCGATGAGAGTTGTGGTTCTGAGATCGTACAGCAAGTCAAGATACAACGCAGAATTCTAAGAAGAAATAACTCAACAACAGCAACAAGAAGAATAGCAACAACCACCTCATTAGGACTCATCGAAATCCTCTTGCACAGAACGTCATAGTGTGACGCTCGGCAGTATGCCGCTGCCTTTCGGCTTGATTGATGTTTGGCTGCGGGTACTGTAGATCGCTATTTGCAACATGTATTGTAGTGTTTTGGCTAGTATTCGCTTTGTGACTGAGATGTAATGTTCAGTGGAAAACCATTACCTTTTTAAATTCTAGAAACTCTCGTCATCAAAGGTGTCATTTTGTTTAAAATGCAATTCTCTAGCACCCGTTGTATGTATGCTACAATATACCCGTACACTCTGTATAGCGTGAATATACAGGATGTAACAAAAATATACGGCACAAAATGTTGGACACATTCCTCACACGTAGACGAAGAAATTATGTTATATGAACGTGGGTCCAGAAACGCTTTGTTTTCATGTCACAGCTCATTGTCTCTAACTCAATAAGCATGGGAAACACACAAAAACAGAACGTTAGAATCATGGGGAACATGCACTCTCGGTTACGTCTGGTTACGTTGTCATTAGCGTAGGTGCATCGCCAGTTTTTGTTTTACATGGCCTTGTTGCCATGTGACTTAGCAGATGAGCCTTTAGCTGTGTGACAAAACATGTGCTTCATGCACGATGGAGCACCTCCTCATTTTAGTGTTAATGTCCGTCGGCTTCTAATAACAGATTTTGTGACAGATGGATAGGTAGAGGTGGACCAATTGCCTGGCCTCCACGCTCTCCGGACCTAAAATCACTGGACTTTTATTTGTGAGGGCATTTGAAAGCTCTTGTGTATTGAACCCCAGTACAAGATGTTCAGAGTCTCCGTGCCCGTATTATGGAAGGCTGGGAAACCATACGCAATCCTCCAGGGATACATCAGCGCATCCGAGATTCACTACGACAAACGGTGGGTTGATGCACGGAGGGCATATTGAACATCTCCTGTGAGCAAGAGTTGCATGTGGTATGCTCATACGTTCTCTTCTTGTGTGTTTCCCATGATTAATGAGTTGGAAACAATTGAGTTATAACATGGAACAAAGCGTTTCCGGACCCATGTTCATATAACATAATTTCAACGTCTACGTGTGAGGAATGTGTCCTGGATTTTGTGCCGTACATTTTTGTTACACCCTGTATACAGTGTAATAATTTCACGTGAATCCCAAATGACATTGGTTTCCATTGACACCCCGTACGCCTCGTGGTATAGTGGTTACCAGGGTTGTCTCTCATCCCGGACCCCAGGTTTGATTCCCGGTTCTGCCAAGAAATTTAATTCTAGTATGAGGTAATGGAACGGTGTCATTGACAATAAAGCCACCCAAGTGCTGTCAATTTGGAATGCTTTCACCCATCCAGTGGAAAACACGAGTTTACTTAATACCAGCCTGACTGCACTGCGAGCTGCGCCACAAGTGTGGGAGAAGATAGTATTTTAACAGCTGTGGAGTCTCCGCTATACTTCAACGCTATTCTGGGCAAGCATTCGCAGTCAGATATCTGTGTGATTTTTGCGCTGGTGAAGAAAGTTCCTTTGATCTGCTTACTGTTGAAATTAAATTTTCAACATTCCACTCAAAGAGCACTTTGCTCTCTGTTGTGGTGCCTTCAGATGCTTTCACCCGAGCCATACCATCACGATTAATCCTATAACAAATCAAATACATTAGGTCTGCTGCCGGTCATGAAAGTATGGTATATCATTACTTTTCATATGGGAAATGTTGCTTGATTAGTATTATCATACAATCATACAAGGGAACCGGACACTGCTGTATATTCTTAAATATACCAGGTAAATAAGCGTCCACTAAAAATATTGTTTTATGCAGCCCAACAGGAAGGTCGATATTTCTCTGCTTGCTTCTCGTATGGTACTAAAGCACTACAAGCATACCCTGCAAACGACACTGAACTCTTAGTTTTCCCTCTATATTGTTCAGGCCCCAGGCTCCCTACACCCTTAGGACCTGAGGACCTTACGCACCCCCAAGGGAAATATGGACATACGCCACTGAACTTGCAGACGGCTATACAGCCACATACATCTTTCAACTATAAATCCAATCTATACGACTACGCTTCTATCCCAACACCAATACACCCTTTAACCCAATAAAAACATCCCTTAGGCTAAATCATGAGCCTCTACACTACATTTCTTTAAACACCAAGCCGGCACAGTTACCACAGCTGTCAGCCAACGCTTGAGCAACACCATAACAATTACACAGAGCAGTGGATCTAGCACACCAACATTGGGTAATGCTGACCAAGAAACTCCAAAACACATAAAAAGGACGGCTGAGAAGACCCACTATCCGTTGTTCGCCGGAGGCCTTGACCGTCTGAGCTGTGACCGTCCTGCCAGGGGTAAGTGTGTACCAGATTCCTTGAACTTGTATTTTGTACTCCTTCCCACTTGAAACCCAATCATTAATTGTATTTTTATAGCATTGGTTACACGTTCCCAGTTAAAGGAACACTTGCTCAGTATCGCTGATAGTAATAAACCAGCAGCGACTTTGATTACAGACAGTTGCAGACATTTATTTACACACATCACTTTACTTCCCACATCCCCACCTGACCTCCTGAATTATCAGGGTCCACAATTATAGAATTGCTGTGTAAGACTTCTCCAGCTGCTAGCCTTGAAGTGCCCGACCATCACGCGTATCTTTGCGCGGTCAGCAGTTAGTTAACTGCTCACATACAGCGTTTGTTTTAGAGACTAATAGCTCCGTTTGTACTACGCACCCCCTAGATTACGATCTCACACAAATAGAGCTCACCCCCAATTCCCCCCACACTCTCCCACACTCGGAGTTTCCGCCCCTCAGTGGAAACTCGTCCCGTTCGGACAGCACCCCCTAAATTCAGCAGTTTACACCCTTGTTCGTCCATCCCCCCAGCTCCCGGACAGAACAATATGACTAGAGACTAATACGAGGGAAAAATAATAGTGTTCAGTATCGTTTGCGGGATATGCCTGCAGTGCATTAGTACCATACGGGATTCTGGCAGAGAAATATCGACCTTCCTCACAACACGCGATAGTTGGCCTACATAAATCTATATTATTAGGGTCAGCAGATTCATCTGGTATATACCAGGTGGCCCTTCTACCTCGTGCAATCTAGTTTTGAGTGTCCCGCAAACACTAATGCTGTATGAGATGTCTGATAACTGATTTCCACAGGGGTTACACTGCATGCTGGCCAATTACGTCAGAATACGAAGGAATAACAACCGGACGGCCGCTAGCTGCATGTTCCTCAGCGCTACTCGTCCAATGCACCCCATTGCCTTTTGAAGCCTCGCATTTGAGAGCGTAATAGACTCATATGTGGTACAACAGCACGACAGTTGCTGGCAACATATTGACGATGGCTGGTGTATTCAGCATCGATGAGTACACGGACATTACACTAATCTATGGAGAAGCTGTTCATAATGCCGTTGAAGCTCGTAAACGGTATGCACTGGTGTTTCCAGATAGAAGTCTGCCGTCTCGACAAGTATTTCGCCGAACAGGCACATACCAGCAGGACTAGACTCGTTTGCAGTAATGCTGAAGTTGTGCAGAATGTACTACAGTACTTTAAATCGAATCCTACACACGGTCAGTTTCATTTCACCTTACTGAAATACTGCTGATAATAATAATAATAATAATAATAATAATAATAATAATAACAATACTAATAATAATAATAACAATAATAATAATAATAATAATAATTTGAATTTCGAATTAGGCTAGTTTGTTATTGTTGTTTTAAGGGGGCGGAACTACGAGGTCATCTGACCCTTAATTTTGAAATAAAATGTATTTATTAATTGGGGGCAGATGGTCTCGTAGATTCACCCCTTAAAACAACAATTAATTACTAATTATTATTAATTACTATTAGAAGCCTCCGTCGCTTAGGCGGTAGCACGCCGGCCTCTCACCGCTAGGTCCGTGGTTTAAATCCCGGTCACTTCATGTGAGATTTGTGCTGGACAAAGCGGAGGCAGACAGGTTTTTCTCCAGGTGCTCCGGTTTTCCCGGTCACAATTTCATTCACTATCATTTCATTTCATATGGCATTCATTTAATCATTGCCTCAGAGGAGTGCGACAGGCTTCGGAAGCCGGCACTGTTCATATCCTCGCCGCTAGATGGGGGCTTCTTTCATTCCATTCCCTGTCCCGGTCAGTCGACTGGAAGCAGGCTGTGGAATTTCATTAATTACTATTGATATTACGTTTGTGATATGTCTCAGAAATCTGACGGCAAAACCAATACAGATTATCTGTGAGATATATGAATTATTTTTTACAACATTAAACAGATTGTATTTCAATACAAGAGTGCATGCGATAGTAAGTTTATGCATAAATTAATGCTTATTTAGGTAATTATTTTTATATGGCTTATAGCTAATTGTTTGCTGTTCATATCGGAAAATTCAGGTAGTAGTTCATTAAGTAGTGCTGGTTGAAGATAATTTAGTCTCTTGAAACTATAATAATAATAATAATAATAATAATAATAATAATAATAATAATAATAATAATGATAAGAACCATCTATGTTTCAATTTGCACATATTAATTTTTGCTTAGGGCAAATAGGAGCTGCAAGGGAGTTAGGAGTACCATTAACTTCCACACAGAGGATCCCGACGGAGCGAAAATTACATCCGTATAAGCCGCACCTACACCAACAACTGTATGGAAATGAGTTCGATCGCAGCGTAGCATATAGCCGAAGAATGACCGCTGCATTACAAGAAGATCCGCAATTTGCCAGGAATATTCTGTGGAGTGATGCATGCTATTTCGCCAATGATGCCAACGTCAATACTCACAATCTTCATTACTGGGCTCCGGTGAACCCTCACTGGGTTCGAGCACAGCATGTTCAGATCCACTGGGAGGTTGTGTGGCGTGGTATTCTGGGAAACTACATTATTGGGCCTGTTTTTATAGCTCCCAGACTCACAGGTAGGAATTATCTTGAATTTCTATAAACCGACTTGTCTCTGGGAAACCTTCTAGAAGATATTCCACTCCAGGTTGTATTACAGCATTGGTACCAGCATTACGATGTTCCACCTGACACCTTTCGAGCAGTTACGGAATATCTGAATGCACGATATCCTGAACGGTGGATCGGTCGCTGAGGACCCTGGCAGTGGCCACCACGATTGCCTGATCTAACCTCTCTGGACTTCTTTATGTGGGGCTATATAATATCAAAAGTCTACAAAACGGCGCCAGAAAACGTTGATCAATTAAAACAACACATTGGTGAGGCCTGTGCTGCAGTGATACCTGAAATGTTACGACGTGTCCTTGCAGACACTAAGAGACGTGTTCAACATTGTATTCGCCACTAGGGACATGTCTTTGAGCACATTCATTATGAATAGCTGTCCAAGTGTGACATTCTAATTTCTTTTATTTTCTAAGCTTTGAAGCAATACTATGTAGGTTTTTGTCCATACAGCAAGCAATGCTATTGTAGAGTGGAATTTCTGTGGCCTACACATAAAAAATAATGTGTTATTAAACTTTCTTTTCTGCATCTTTGGCGTATATGCAAATAAACCCTGTTGATTACTGAAATCGCTGTTTGCAAAGGAACGTTACAACGTGGTATAGAATATCCTGGATGTTGTGCAAAAATTTAGCAGTAATTTTGCTACACAAGTACTGTGACAGGATTCCTATTATTATTATTATTATTGTCACTATGATGTCCGAACTAAACTGTAATAATAAAATAATAATAGTGACACGGATTATCAGACAAGTTCTTCACACACTCAAGTGCACGCGGCTACATGACTACTATGTTGCAAAGCCCCTAAAAATCAACAACAACAACAACTCATTATTTCAGTACGGTGTAACTCAACGTGTCGTGTGAAGGCTTTGATCACAGTACTGATGTACAGTCTGCACAACATCAGAATTGTTGCAGACGGGTCTAGCCATGCAGGTATGTGCTTCAACAATCTATTAGCTCTTAATTACAGCTCTGTTCTGGAAATACATGTACAGAAAGATAGACGTCTATTTGAAATCTCCTGTGCATATAATGTGCGAGCTTTGGTGGAATTGTGACCAGATTCTCCATAGATTAAAATTATGTGTGTGTGTTCCTTTTTTGGTGAAAACCTCAGCCGTTGCCGATGTGTTGATAGCAGCTTTAATACTGCTGTACCACGTGCAAAGCTACTATTTTTCGCTCGCCAACGTGGCTTCATACCGCTATGGGGCACATTAGACAGGAGCACGGAGGAGCATGCAGCATGCGACCGTCTGGTTGTTATCTCTTGGCTTCTGACATAACCTGCTTGAATGCAAGGTTACCCCTTAGAAATTCAGTTATTAGAACTCCCGTTCTTCACTATTACATGCAGGATACTTATAAGTAGACTGCACGGCCCAAATGGGTCACCTGGTACAGTATGCTAACGTTAGATGTATCATAGAAGTATTTTAGTTGTCTGCAAGCAGCACGATTGTGTACAGGAAAGTACCCAACAATAAAATCAATGGAAGTAAACATGATTGGTATTAGAGGGGGAGACACCACGGCTTTGATAACATATTCCTAGAGGTAAACCATAAAATCTTCCCAATACGAGACCAGCTCTAACACCATTGATAAGAAGGAATTAAAGCTAGTGGAATAATTCCTTCTGCAGACATTTAGCACTAATTTGCGCCCTCTTTGCATCAGCCGACATTTGATATGTTGGTTAAGACTCCCACATTCCACATAGATGTTCGAGGTTCGAAACTTGGATAACAAGCTTTTAATTTTTAATACCAATTTAACCTATTTTCATTTACGAAATATAGGCTTATAGGATCATATCTTGTATGTGTGTGTGTCCCCTCGTAATGAAGTCTAAACGGCTGGAGTGATTTTAATGATACTTGGTTCGACCTCGACAATTCCGTTCAAATTTTAATACGTTTCACCAATTTAACATGGTGGCTACATAATTATTTCACTAGCTATCAATATCTCCGGAACTATCACCGCAATCAAGCTCAAGATTACTCAAGTTTTGTGTGGTGATATATGATACTATGATAAGTTCACCTATGTGATTTTATCAACCTGATAAGCACAAAACCAAAATGACGGCCTTGGAATTATAAATATGAAACAGGACTTTTCGCGCGATTTAATCACCTGAGCGCAATGAAATCTTAACAGAAAGCTTAATATACTGGCATCTACTTTAATTTAATTTAAATTTTATAAGAAAATATAGAGCGAGGCTGTGCGAAATTTAACGAGCCTCTATTTTTAGAGTATTTTTCAAGTCATCGAAGTGAACGTCTGTACCTTGAACAAGCATAATAATCTTCATCTACTGGTATATAAATGTATGGCCTACTTAAAAATCTATCTGAACATGCCAGCCATGAAAAATATATCACCAGTTCGCAATATGTATTACAGCAATCAAACTGAAATTGTGTATGGTAATAGAGTATGAATTAAGTAGCCTACACAAACGTAACTTTCAATAACCTGACAACCCCTAAAACATAGTGGCCATGAGATATTCAAATATTTAAAATAACTTTTCCGCGAACCAATTGCCGAGTGCAGTGAAACTTGGCACAGCTAATCTTTGTTCAGAGCTTAGAAAACAGGCAGCTAATGTTAATAAATTGTTTAAAAAAAATTCAAGTTTGCATCAGTTCTATTATTTGGTACCATATTCAAATGATCGAAGAGAAGCTTCGTACCATGAACCATATTAGTAAATAATAATAATATCTGATGTCATTGAATTCTGTACTTAGCCTTTCGTAAATGATAAAGTTGTACACTTTACTTCTATTAAAATTAACTCCTGTGACTCTTTACAGAAATATGCTATTTTGCGGAACCAGTCATAACTAACCGATACTGAAAGTTCTATTCTCTAGCATGTAAGTTTTCAAGAGAGTCGTGGTGGTTATAATTGTTATAAGGGATGATAAACTGAGTTCCCGAGCGCCAATGCTTTAATGTAGATATCGATAATTGTAGGTTATACGCATGTTCATTTCTGAAAAAGAATACATTTTACTGAAATTCTATTGAACCGGTCTCTCGGTAACTTGATAGACCAGTACCATGAACTGGTGCACAATTTATTATTGTTGTATTCATGTATTGTAGATAAACCACACTTTGAACGAATTTTCCAGAAATTTTTGATGTGAGACAGAGAGAGCAATCAATAGTAGTCTACCATAGAAAGACCAGTTTGATATTTTAAAGATATTGCTTTTATGTTTCTTGCCTGAATTGACCACAACGTTTGGACATCGAGCTCTTAGTTTGAACAAGTTGCTATATACATCATCTCAATATACATCGTGTACCAGAAGCTTCTCAGTGATCATATGAAAAATCCATTTTATAGGCGGGAGAGTTTTTGAATGGCAATGACCGGTGGAATACAGTATATTGAAACCTTATGCTTATAAGCTATGCATTCAGCTTTCAAAGTTATCATTTGGAAACATTAGCACGCTATGTCATGAAGACTACCCATGAGAAGCAGCAGGTGCCGGGTTGACAAAAAGAAGGAAGTTGTACGTGACACGGACAAGGAAACTTGATAGGATGGGACTGATTATAAACCGCGCGGATGAACCTTGCACGAGGTGAATGACACAAGGCCATGGGAACACCCGCTCCAAATATAGGGTCTTTCATATAAAGCAAGAACGGCGAGCGGCAGTTATTCGCTGCTGCGGTGGCCATGGCCGAGCTTGTGGCGCACTGTGGCCCCCTGCTTTAAGCGTGTGTAATATCCTGTATGAAATCTTAACTTATAAAAGATGTTGGAAGTGTCTTCCTTTCTGGGTTATACAGGCATTGTATCTGGTGCCCACATTCTGGCTGACGGGAGTGAGTTCTGCCATTGTTATGTTTCTGATTGCGTGCGTAATGTTTCCTTTCAGTTCCTCCAATGAGTGAGTATTTGTTAAAATTTGTTAAAATGATAACTTTCTCACCATGTTAGCAGCTGAGGGTCTGACTGGCACTGAACACCTGCACGCTTATTGCAAGGTCAAGTATGTACTGTGCGCGTGCTTTCAATACTACAGCAGGGTGCCACAGCGTGCCACAAACTCGTCCAAGGCCACTGCAGCAGCGGATAACAACACTGCCGCTCGCCGTTCTTACTTTATACAGTATGTGTATACAGGCGGCCCCAACTAGACTTTGTTCCGGACTGAGAGAGGGAGAGAAAGCGATGAAAATAAAGGAAAGAGTACGATAGGCACGCCTACAAGTGACTTAATTAAAAATTAGCTATCCTGTATTAATCAATGAAGCACCATTGGATTCAGAGAGTTTTTCTCCATTCAGAGAGACTACGAGTTTTTACAAGAAATTAATATCTTGCATATTGAAATTTGAGATTTGGTGGGGGTGTCAAAAGGTGAACCAGCCAATGGGAGGCGAAGAAGCTTCATCATGGGCACGATGAGAGTTGTGCTGAGTGACAATGAACGACAACCACGGAGCAGTGTAAAATTTGAAAGCACGATCAGATCTGAAGGAAATCAGCATATTCGAGTCGTAGGGAATAATACGAGTCTTTGAAGTGTCATACGATGTTCTGCGAGGATTTCTACAGATTTCAAGAAGAGTTTACCCCCTCCCCGACCCAAAAAGCCACCAACCTTTATAATGCTCGGTCATGATTGATGAGAATGACAGGTTTTAGTGAGCTTGCGCCACGAAAGCCCGCGCCGGTTTGAGCTCTACTGAAAATCCACAGCCTGCTTCCAGTCTCCGACCTGGTCAGGAATGGAATGAATGAAGCCCCCATCTAGCGGCGAGGCTATGAACTGTGCCGGCTGCCGAGGCCTGACGCACTCCTCTGGGGCAATGATTAAATGAACGACAGATGAAATGAAATGATAGTGGAGAGTGTTGCTGGAATGAAATGTTGACAGGGAAAACCGGAGTACCCGGAGAAAAACCTGTCTGCCTCCGTTTTGTCCAGCACAGATCTCACATAGAGTGACCGGGATTTGAACCACGGACCCAGCGGTGAGAGGCCGGCGTGCTGCCGCCTAAGCCACGGAGGCTTAGTTTTGAAAAATGTACAAATTCAACTGCGGTTGAGTGCGTATTACGAGAGCCCTTGTCATTGCGCGTCCCACACAGTCAAACAGTAATACAAGTATCGGTTCAGTAATACAGGAAATTAGCTGAGACTACAGTTAATTAAACCAGTTGCCTGTTAGAGCTGCACGGACATTCGGGGAATGTAGTACAGTACCTGAGTATGCGGCGTAGGAATAGCAGGTTATATCGAGTGCTATATCAGTGTTCACAAGTTAAAATTATACATGCAGTGATCATCTTATTTATAATTCTGACTGACATTTTATTCATCGTCTGCCTACGTCACTGAAGAAGAAGGAAGTCAGCAGATTGGTACCCAACGATTTGAATCCAGGAAGATGACGCCGTCCATCGGGATGCACGAGGGTTCTTCCATGGAGTAGGTGAGCAATCACGGGGGTGACGCCATGATGACGAGCCATGCCAAGAGAATCGGTTAGTACCACAAATCATACTTTGATATAATCCGGAATTGGTTATGGTAACGAGAAACGTATTTTGTAAATATTGTGCTTGATTTCATTTTGTGTTTTATTAACGGAATGCCATGTTTTAGATGTAAATGTAACGTCCCAATTAAATATATGTGTATGTGGGGTCATATTTCTTGATTTTGTGGCTCGGAGAGTAACGCGAAGATCGTTTTAAGGAGGCTTGTTCGTGAACATGCGCCTCAAAATTTTGTAACGCAGTAATTAATGATAGGACGGGGGAGTGAAATAAGATTAGAAATGTTTGTTAAACCAGGGGCCGATAACCTAGATGTTAGGCCCCTTCATCATCATGGTATTTGGAGATGCCATTTGTAAGCATCTTGTTTTTCAGTTTGTTGGGGTCGGATGACCACCAGAGATAACGTAACGTTCAAATTTTATTAAATTGAGATTGATTAGGCAGTCGGTGATCTCTGGTAACTTATTTTGAGGCCAGGTAGGTGGCTGGTTATATGTGGAGAAGTGTACCACAGGTAAATATGTGGAGAAGTCTACTACAGGTAGTATGTGGAGAAGTATACTACAGGAATGACGAATAGAAATAAACAGTGTCATCACTCCGCTACTTAAGCATTGTAGTTCATGGTCCAGCCAGTGTGTGGCGCGGAAGTCGCGCCGAACCATAAGCACGTGTGACAGTAACCCACGAGGTGCGCGAGAAGTCATATTATGCGAGGGAATTTGTTTCTTTGTAATAGTTTACGAATGTCTATGCAGTGCTCTGTGTGTGCAAACAACTAAGTTTTCTGTTGTTTCGGGAAAATGCCGTAATGTTTTGTTCGTGGAAGTAAATCGGGTTACGAAGAAAATCTGATGGTAGACATTTTTTCACACCGCCAAAAGAAACAAATCTGTTTGCGAAATAGGCGAGAGTTATTCCGTGGAAAGATAAGCAATTGTCGATCAAAAATAGAATCTGTGACGAGCGTTTTACGGAAGATTAAATTATTATAAAGGCAGACTGTTTCGTAGTGAACTATGAGAACGTGGAAATTCCTCGCGTGAAGTGGAAATTAAACCCAGGATCAGTACCTCACATTTTTCAAAATTTACCGAAATATCTATCCACTGATGTAAAATCACGAAAGCCACCCAGTAGGATACGGAATGAAGGCAGCCTTCCATGGTTAGGCCTACTTGTTCTATTTCGTGCCATCCTTACCTAAAACGAAAAAAAAATCCGTCTTAATAATAATAGGCCTAAAATAATAAAAGTTGTTGATTCTTTAGGGACTTAACGACATCGTGGCCACGTAGCCCCGTGTGTTTGGGTTTGTTTAGAATTCGTCTGATAACCTGTGTGTTATAATGTCTGTAGTAGTGTGTGTATTTGGAATTGAGGTCGGATTTGGGTAGGAAGTGGCCGTGTTCTTCAGTTAGTTACCATCCCGGCATTTGCCTGGAGGAGAAGTGGGAAACCACTGAGATCCACTTCCAGGATAGCTGAGGTAGGAATTGAACGCGCCTCTTAACATTTTTGCCTCACGAGGCTGAGTGAACACCGTTCCAGCCCTCAGACCAGTATTAAATGTATTGGCAGAGCTGGGAATTGAACCCGGACTTCCGTGGTGATAGCCAAGTGGCCAAGAATGAGTCGGACATATAATAATGGCCAACCTGCCAATAAAATAAACGGTCATCCAATTCTTCGCTTCCGTTACCGTCCTCCTCGGATCTTGTTTCAACTTTGTCTTCAGTATCAGAGTCACAAATTCCTTTGAAATTACTGAATCAAGAACTAGCTATTCGTTATCTTTCAGCAGAAGGTGACACGCTTCATCTGCATCCTTAGGTTTTCGTAAGGCGCAATCTCCTTACTGATATTAACTAAGGCAACATACTAAGCCAAATAATCGGTATAACAGCACACCTGCCACTCACTGACAGAATGCAACATCATTGGGAGCGCTGGTACTATCAATCTCACGCTGACAAAATGTTACACGTGTTAAAGTTATTTTTAGGCACGCTATTTTACAACTCCAGAGAAATGCTTACTAAGGTTTGGTGTAGGATGTCACGAGACGATAAGATCATAACTTGAACTGTTGGCTTGATATTAAAACTAATATAACGAACCATGGAGCTGTCAGATCAATGCGCGACTAACGGAGGGTTTTAAACGATAGTTCTACATGGGGACTGAGAATATTAATACTACCTTTTTGACAGTATTATTCATAAGTCTAAACCCACAATTTGTTGTAATCAGCGTAACCGCAGCCTTCGTAAAGAGGTTTACGTAGCCCAGCGCGTATCCCACTATTGAACAGCTGACTGTGTAGCGTTGGGGATCAGCGCCGCTAGCGCTAGCCGAGCGGGGCGCGGTTGAACTCGGTGAGTGATAACACTATTTGTTTCTATTCGTCATGCTACAGGTAATATGTGGAGAAATGTACCACAGGTAAATATGTGAAGAGGTGTACTCCAGGTAATATGTGGATAAGTGTACTACAGGTAATTGTACAGATAATTAGGTGGAGGTTAGGCCACTGTGTGATTTTATGCCAGGAGGTATTCGTGTGAAATATAAGTAAGGTAAGTTGCTGACTATGTGAATTGAGCGCCTCGGAGCGTCGAAATGAGCCCCTGAGGCAATAAACGTCGGTGGTGAAGGTTAGCGATGAAGCTCCCTTACGAGGCAAACTGGTTAAGTGCACCTCCAAATGATCCAGATCAGCTGTTGTAGGCATGCGGCTCGCATGTTGTTGGTACAAGAGATCACCAGGCCTAGCTGCTGTGCCATGTATGACGATTTTTTTCAAGTTAAAGTTTTGGAAGTTATTTCAGAGCCTGGTTTAATGAAGATTTGTTTTATCGTTACCTAGTCATATTAAGGGTTTGTTTGCTTTGAGAGGCGGTGTTGCCAGCGTTTAAGTATCCGTGGCTTTTTGTAGCATGTTTTTTTTAAATATTTGTTTAGCTGTGTTTGTTTGTGTAGGGAGTTTCTTTGTTTGGTGTTGGTGTTGCTTCTGGATTAACGTAATATGTCGGGCTGCGGCCGACTGTGTTGTTTTGTGGTTAGGTGAATGACCCGCGCGCACCTTTGTGTAGCTATGAATCAGGACCTCCGAGGAGGGAGGTCGCATTGGTGACATTGTCATTTCAATCTGTTGTTTCTCAGGAAACTGTAATTTCTTTGTGTATGATAAGTTCATTGTAGGGCACGTTATGAGTTGTGTTTTATTTGTGTTCACGTGTGTGAACTTTGTGTATGTTATGTTTGCTCGATACCAGTCAATGACCGACAAACAAGTCGTAACCGGACGTAAGTTTGGATGGGAACGACTTGTACAGTGGAATTTTACCGAGCCCTGTGCAAAACCATAAAATGAGTACCATAAATTGCGTACCGACTTCAGTACCGAATGAGTAACATCGAATTGTATCACGATAAGAGACATTTAGAACATTTGAGTTATTCAATGTGTAGTTACGACGTGTGCTATGATTTCTGTTATTTAAATTTCATGTGGGTTTGATTTTGAGATTTGTTTTGTGGACTTGATTCTCCTCAAGCATGGCTTTAGGCCATAGACCCTGTTGGGGTTCTTATTAGAACTCCGGATCGAGTATTTTATTTTTTATTAGTTTTCAGTAGATTTTGATTTCATTTAACTTGGGTTTCTTTCATTTTTAAAGGGGGGTTGTTTAAATTCATCGTTGTAGTAGTTAGTATTTCTTAATAAATTATCCGATTTGTTAAATTATCCCTGACATATGATTTATAGAGTATAATTACTGTGATCCTTCACCGAAAACCGAGGATGAATAAATTATGTTAATCTGTAAGCACTGAGCGCGACCCCAAGGAGAGCCCCATCCTAGAAGACCTGGATTGAAAGGTACAATATACAAATGGGCAATTTATTTAATCGCGGAATTACTTGTATCTTTATTGTGTATCTATCTGCCTCGTTGCGTAGTGGTTAGTACTCATGGCTATGACCGCGGAGACCCAGGTTCGATTCCCAGTTTTCTGACTGAATGTTTGCTATTTTAGTCTGAGGGCTGGAACGTGGCACACTCAGCCTCGTGAGAAAAAAACTGAGAAGAGGCGGGTTAGATTCCCACCTCAGCCATCCTGGAAGTTGTTTTCCGTGGTTTCGCACTTCTACTCCAGGCGAATGCCGGGATGGTTCCTAAATTAAAGCCACAGCAGCACCCTTACCAATCCTCAGTTGAATTACAACTACGTACACAAATACAGCCATCACAATTACACAGGTTATCAAACAAATTCCACACACATCCAAGCACACGGGGCTACATGGCCATGATGTCGCAAAACCCCTGAATGAACAACAACTCTTTATGGTATAGTAATTTCAACTTACTGGCTGCGTCGCTCAGCGGAAACATTCTCACCTGCTGTCCCCAATGTTTCAGGATCGAATCCTGGTGCAGTCAGCTGGCATTTGAGGGTGTGGAATTGCGAGGGAGCTGTCTCGGTAGATTTACTGGCACATTAAAGATCCCCTTTGGGGCAAAATTCCGGCACCACGGCGTATCTAAAACCGCAGTTGTCAAAAGGGACGTAAAACCAATAACATTATGATTATTATTAAATAAAACTCTTCGACCATTGACAGTAAATTGTCTAATTTTGTAAATAATATATTCGCTAAAAGATTTAGGGCCTACTAGTCATGTCATAAGACAAGTTGACCTTTAACATAAGTAGTATAGGGTTCGTTATGTGTGCCAGCACATGGGCAGAGGGTGCGGTGCAGTCCCCGCGCTTCTCCAAAAGTTTCCCTCCCGAGCCTTTCCTCTCCACTCAATATTGCTGCGCCTATTTCCGTGTAGTGCTAATAAAAGTTACAGATTTCATCATCATATATGGATTGGTTGTATACGGAAGTGCTCAAAGTTGCCTGATGGTTCCGAGTCTGCTGGCACCGGCAGGCAGGGGCGTATATACATTTTTTTCGGGGGAGGGGGGCTGACTATCCTGGAAAATTGTTAGTATTCTCAGGGGAATGTCACCGCAAAATACCCAGAAATATCAACCAATATCTAAGAGCATATAGTTTTGAGTAATTTAATTTAGATAAGATACAAAATAGTTATAAAATACAACACAACCCACAAGTAAAATTTTATACTTAATTAATTTTCTATTATGGCTTATGAAGTATGATAGGAAAATATCTAAATATTTGTTAATTTACAAAGCAGAAAGATAACAGTATTTTTTTTCTTTCTACGAGTTGATAATTTATTTTTCAAAAGTACCGTACTGTAGAATTTACAATTTTGCCTCAAAAGGCTGAGTGTACCCCGTTCCAGCCCTCAGACCAGAATTAAAATTTCTTGGCAGAGCCGAGAATCGAATTCGGACCTCCGGGGTGGCAACAAGAATGCTAGCCACTACACCATGGGTTAGTCTAATTTCAATCTTAATATTGTTTATAACTTAGCCAGTAAGTTAAGATTAGGGTACAACCAAATTTACAATTATTTTATGCTCTTATCAAAGCAATATTTTCTTAATTGTTATTGGCTTTTTCGGAGGGAGGGTGGGGGGGGGGAGCTGGAGCCTCCTCAGCACCCCCCTTATATACGCCCCTGCCGGCAGGTTAATGTTCTTTCATTTCAGGGACTTGGGCATCGTGGTCATTTAACCCCGTGTTTAGAATTCGTCTGAATACCTGTGGTACTGCGATGTCTGTAGCAGTGTGTGTCATTGCAATTATGCTGAGGATTGGGAAGAGGTTGGCCGTTGCCTTATGTTAGGAACCGTCCCGGTATTTGCCTGTAGAAGAAGTGGGAAACCATGGAAATCCACTTCCAGTATGGCTAAGGTGGGAGTCAAACCCACCTCTTCTCAGTTTTTCCCCACGAGGCTGAATGCACCCCATTTTAGCCCCTATACTGGAATTACATTCCTATTCAGAGCCGGGAAACGAAACCAGACCTCGAGGGTGACAACTAGGAATGCTAGCCACTGCGCCACGAGGTGGACGACGACAGCAGGCTCAGCGACGAGCAGTTGGGCACTTTGTGTGATGACTAGGGTTCGGTAGTTTAAGACCTAAAAAAGTACAAAATAAGCAAGCAAATATGCCCTAAAACAAGCTAAATATGACCTAAAAACTATAAAACATGTCCTAAAAACCATGGCATTTCATTGTTTGCTGATTGCTTCTGACAATGAGCTAAATATATCTACTGGAGTGACATTCTATTGAAAGGTGGAAGCACACTATCGTCATGTTCCGTGATCTCATGCGTTAAGTGTCGCAATCTAACTTGTCCAGAAAGATGTGCTAAAAGACGTGCGTAGAGGAGCGCCTTCTTGGATCAGGTCTTCTAAACCTGCTATCTGCCCGTTCCGATAAAAGAAAGAAAAATATATCTACTACGCTATTCGGAAATCCTGTGTATGAAACTCGACGCAGATAACACGTACCTTGTTAACGAAGCCTCAATTTAAAAAAAAATCTGAAATTATAACCAAATATGACCTTATATCACTAAAATATGTCCAAATATGACCAAAACAATAAAAATGGCTGAAATATGCATTTATAGGCAACATCAAATTGCTTTTAAACGTGGTCAGGAACCCGTCATTCAAAATTATTTTTCAGATTTCGGAAAAAATGAGCCCAGGAAAAAATATGACTTTTCCTTAACATCCGAACCTTAGTGATATCCTGTATGTTTGTGAATACTGTAGTAGTGTGTGTAACTGTATCAGGGACAGTGATAGGGTAGGTGTCCCGGTACGTCAAATAAGGTACTTTTTTAAAATTTTAACTACAGGGAGTTTGGAAACTTTCAGGGAAAAACCAAACTCAGGATAGGCACTATCAGCGTCAGGATTCGAGCCTCCGATTTCCGAACTTCCTGCAGCTCCCTATATCAGTCGTGGTGCGCGATTTAACAGGCAAGGCTATGCCGCAGGGCCTCATCATAAAGAAGACGAAATTATTAATTCACGTGACATAAATATTTGCTGTTCTCTGGTATATTTTCATTTTGTTTTGTTTAGCCAAATGTGTCGAGGATCAGCGTTTCCTTGTGATAATTATGTTTTTGAATTTACGTCCCTTTAACTACCACCACTACGCTTTTAGAGACTTATTGTTGTTGTGATATAAAACTAAAACTTTCAAGAGGTCTTCGTAATTACTTGGTGACACCAGAATCAACCGCGTTACTTTTTGTATTGGTCGAGGATTTAATGCCCTACCTCACACCACGTAATTTTAAGATTAAAATTCTGCCCCACTGTCACTAGGAGTCGAAATCTGGTCTCCTGGATACAAAAAGAGGAACTATACCACTACGCCATCACGTACTCCTTGTCGTTATATCAAGTATTGACGTTATTAAATATCAGCACATCAAATGAATATTTACAGGACGACCTCGTGGTGTAGTGGCTAGCATTCTTTTTCGCTGTCATACCGGAGGTCCGGGATTGATTCCCGGCTCTGCCAAGAAATTCAATTCTGGTCTGAGGGCTGGAATATAGTACACTCGGCGTCGTGAAGCAGAACTGAGGAGAGGTGAGTTCGATTCCTACCTCAGCCATTTAAGAAGTGGTTTTTCCGTGGTCTCCCAATTTTATTCCAGGTGAATGCCGAGATGGTAACTTACCTAAATCCAATCCGAATCCTATTCTCAATCACAATTACACATACACTAGCCCAGCCATCACAATCACATTGCAAATGATTCAACACACACCCTAGTACACGGGACTACAAGTCATGATGTCGCAAAGCCCAAATTGAATCAATAACTTCATCTTTTAAGCTGAGAGTTTGTGTACACGGTACAGCAAAATAATGTCTAGTGTAATCACAAAACAATGGCAAAATCTTTTAGCATAAGAAGTATTTCAATAATTAAAGCAATTCTAGTTCGGGTCTCTACACGACTCTGTTATATAGGCCCAAATCAGTCACTCCAACGGTAGTATACCAAATTACAATCATCTCCTCAACAATACTTGGCCAAACATCACGATTTAGACAGGTATGTTTCCACAAGACACACCCTCAAAAAGTGGTACTACATTTTCGAAATATACCATATGACTTTAGTTTGTAAGGCAATGTCTTCAAACCTTCTTGATAAGTAATGTAGTTATGTATTGGAGAGAAACAGTTCATAAACTTCACTTCTATTATTGGTGGTGTTGCTTTATTTATCGGCCTGGTACGTACACAGTGGTCGTCAACGCCATGTAATTTTAGTGTGTCTTAATTGTTTCTGATTCAATTCAGTATCCTTTAGCTTCGAATGTTTGAAATTGACCGAAAAAATCCGGATTAACCCAATTTTCTTAAATTACTTTCCTTTCTAAGGTCAAATTGAAGAAAATTAATGTTGGTTTTGAAAATCTCAATGACAGATGCAGACAAGTTCCCACAAATGTATTTAGTATACAGGTGTTCCTTCTGACACATCCAATGAAAATGTAATGGTGTTTTACCACAGCACAATCTGTTGTATTTTCCACCTTTAATGACAGAGGGTTCGTGTGAAGTTTTCACTCGATAATCATGTTTGTGACTACAGCTGATTGCAAACTACGTGAAGTAGTCAATTCAGAATGAACAAGTGTAGAATTTTGGCCCACTTTTACAGTTGGTTGAAAGAATATTCTATGTAATTCTACAATACGCCTACCATATTAAACTGCATCAATCTTTGGGACCTCGCTCTAATGCAATGGCTAGAATAATGTCAGTGGGACTGAATAAGTGGAGTATTGTTAGCTATATGAAAAGCTGACTGAATATAAATCCAGACATTGTGTATCGAGCCTATCAATGTGTTGGCGAGAGTAATTACGAGATGACTTAATGCGATTGATTGCGCAGCAATACTCGCTACAAACACAACGTAATGGGAGTTATGATTTAATTAACTTTCTAGCAAATTACAATTTATTGAGACGCATTAGATTTACTGCAATAAAATCAGCGATATAACGATTGAAGACGTGTTCAGATTTATTTATATTATGTCCGGTGCTTTGAATATTGGAGTCGAGGTTAGATCGCAATTTCATTTAAGCGTAATTATTATTGTTATTAATATTATTATTATGTTATTTTGTGCATTTATAGATTTGGAGTCATCTAATGACTGCACTTGTGCACTTGTGTGTGAGGATTACGTATGTTACATACCTGAGTTCAGATATGGGGTTTTAGTGTGCGTGAAGCGAGCCACAGGTGCGGTGTTCAACGTTGCTGTGGCCAGTAGAGTGATGGAAGCAGACAGACAGGCTACATTTGCCGGCGTTGAGGGATGGGCTTAGGAAGGGTGTCGATGATTCAGAAAAATTAAAAAATAACCAGTTGGTTGCACCTTTACAGAACATGCATTTTTAAACGCCGTCCAACTCTAAGATGTGATCAATTTTCCTGAATGCTCGCGAACCGTTCACAGTCGCATTTATGTTCTGACCTTCGATCAGCCTGTTTGTCTTCCATCGTATGTTTGAAGTTTCACTGAGTGTTACGAATCCAGTATGATGGCCGCGCAAAAAATTTCACCGGTATACAATATTACTTAAATTATTGCCGCAATCAACTTGGACGTTTGTATGGTGATAAAGAAAAATAAGTTGACTTATGTGAATAAAGAAATTTGATAAGCTCAAAAGATACGGCAAGCTCACAAATTTCTTAACACGTATATAAATAGGGTTTTCTCATGACTATCATTTTTATTAAAGCTCAGTAGCCTATATTGGTGTATAATGTAATTCATTTGTATGAGAAAATCAAGATGGTGGCTGTGCAAAATGTTAAATATATTCTTTTTTTTAATTTGCGAATTGACCACTTCGGATCACGCTACAATTTCATTTTTTCCTTGCCTGAAGTTTCCTCTTCCTCCAGTACTCCTTCATATGGGCGCTATGCTGTTTCTTCTGCTCATCCGTCCAGACTCTTCCCTTCTTTGTGGTTCTTGTGACGTGAAACCCTTCCAAGTTTTGAATTATGTACCGAAATGTTTCCCTATTTGACATGTGAACTTCCTGGATGTTGGAATTTTTGAGATCTTTTCGAACTTCCTTAATCCATGTCGTTGTTGTCTTCTTGTTCCACAGGTAGTCGAATAACTGTTTGGTTAGTCTAGTTTTGTCCATTCTTTACAATGGTCCGAGAAACGATAACCTCCTCTTCTTCATGGTCTCTGAGATTCTCTCCACATTTTTATAGACTTCATTGTTGCTCCGAAGTTTCCAGCCGGTTTCAGTCTGGACTGGGCCCATGATTTTCCGTAGTATTCTTCTTTCTAGGATCTCTAGCTTCTCCAACTTGTAATTCATCGAGAGGCATTCGCTGGCATACAGGCATTCTGTTTTTACTACCGTGTTGTAATGTTTTAGTTTGGCATTCCATGAGATGCATTTCTTGTTGTAGATGTTTTTAGTTAGCCCAT
Organism: Meconema thalassinum; assembly: GCA_946902985.2. Taxonomy (NCBI): domain Eukaryota; kingdom Metazoa; phylum Arthropoda; class Insecta; order Orthoptera; family Tettigoniidae; genus Meconema; species Meconema thalassinum. The sequence continues at coordinate 190,519,741 of OX336389.2, forward strand.
AAGCTCTTTCCATTTTTGAGATACGATCTTCAACAGCAGCTTTCTCTAGGCCGTTCTCTTGTATGGTTTCACCGAGGTATTTGAACTTTTTCACCCTCTGAATCCATCCAATCTCTGTTTCAAGGAATTGTGGTCCATGTTTGTCATTCATCATGAACTTGGTCTTCTCTTTCGAGATCCTAAGTCCTGTCTTGCTAGCGATCTTTTCTAAGAGGTTGATCTGTATGGCCGCTTCTTCTAGGTTCTCTGAAAGTATCGCAAAATCATCAGCGAAAGCCAAGCAATTGACTTTGATTCCTCCCGTTTTTCGTCCTAGGCACATCGGGGCTATCTCTTGATTTTCAAGTTCGGAATTCCAAATTCTCACAATCCTCTCGAGGACACAGTTGAATAGTAATGGTGATAATCCATCACCCTGTCGCACACTTGTCTTGATTTCAAATGACTGAGACAATTCTCCCATGAACTTCACCTTAGAAGTTGTGGCTGTTAAGGTTTCTCTGATAATATTGGCCAGTTTGGTTTTGACTCCAAATTCTCTAATGATCTTATCTAGGGTCCCTCTGTCCACCGAGTCGAAGGTTTTTTTGAAGTCAATGAATGAAACCACTATACTTTTGCCGTTCAGCAAATAATTCTTTATAATTTCCTGAATTCAAATCAAGTGATGGAAATGAAACTTTGTATAATGAACCACTCCCATGATACTTATTTACTTGTATATGACCCTATGGCTTACATTTAAAACAATCAAAGAGTCATGGAGAAGAATTAGAGAGGAACTGCATTCCTGCCAAATAAACCTTTTGATTAAATCCAAAATTTACCATAATACTTAAAAATGTGTTGATATTAAGAAATATTTTCCAGGACATTTATAATTCATCACCACCAAGCTCAGAAAATTCTAAGAATTTCCATAATTAGTTGACATGTTATTTATTGATAGTGCAGTATTTTGGTATGGCGTGGCTAGTCACACCCACCAGTCAATTGTCCCTATGAGTTGACAAGACTAGCTAAGTTATGAAGATGACTGAAGTGCGAACCATACAGCACGTGGACAACTCTTCGATTGCAGTTCGAGACGAGGGCACGCTGAATATCTATCTATAGTGTAAGCAAGATCCGTATAAATCAGGCAAAGGAGTACCTTGATAAATTGTGCTAATACATTCAGTAATACAGTGAAAAGGGATTTGCGAAAGCAGTATTTGCGGTAGAACAAAATAAGTTAATTTTTGTAATTTTTGCGAATTATTAAACGGCGTGGTTTGACCATGTGTAGATAAAATTAGTATCGTGTTTAAATTTCGCACGAAAGTGGCACAGAAGAGTAAAATAATTACGATAGATCCTCTGAGTACTCTGAAAAACAATTTGTATTTAAAATCTGCAGCCTGATCACTCAGATTTCACGAGATAACGTGCTACCATAAAGCAGAGTGATTCAGTACTGCTAACAAGTAAATTCAATATAATTGTGAAAACAAAAGTGAATGGGCAATTTTGAAAAGTTTTGCACAGTGTAAATTCGGTGTTTATCGAAAGAAAAATTTAATAAATAAATTCAGTATTTTTCAAAAATACGATTCGATTAAATATCAAGAAAGCGAACAACTTAAACGATTCCCTACTGGAGGTTGAGATGGGGAATAAATGGGCTGACGGACGATGGTGATCCAGATCCAGATCCATGATGAGTTCGAGGCTATGATATTGAACCGGGAACCCTCAGAAAAGTGAAATGCCTGCAGCAGGCATAGCAATAATATGCCACATTATGTGTTAAATCTTAGAGAACTGTGAATTTAAATCATCATTAGTAAGCCGATCGCATTGCACAGTATCAAACATTGATATATTAATTTTGTAGTATTGACGTTAGAATGAGCTCGCGTGTTCATGATATGGAGCGCGAGGATTCTTATAAGTGTCATACAGCAGGTAATGCATTTTTAGAAGGCACTGGTTTAACAAGTCCATTGGCAGGTGTTTGACTAACTTTCAAGTGTATTTATGAAGGTTATGCATTTTCATGTTCAAGACTAATTAACACATGAGCTAGGAAGCTGAAATCGAAACCAATGCTGTAGATTGTACAGTGAATTGAGGCGAAAGAAATGACATATTAGGTAGACGTGTTGACCCACTAAGAAAGTATAAATTGATCGCATTATCCTACTCTTAAATTTATTTACGTTCTTTGGGAAAGACAGTATACCTAATTCAGGGAGACAATTCCAGTCAATTGGTGTCATATTTACAAATGAGCATGTGTGTTTGATTAACCAAAGAGCTTGCTACTCCAAACACGTTAAAAGCCACATTCAAAAATAAATATTTTTTGTGCTTAATGTAGGGCCGATATATAAGAAAGCCGGAACATATTTCCCTTTATTTTCGATGTGCTAACTTCTCACGTGCGTTACACTAATAGTCTAGCACGAATACACTCCGTCGACCATCCGATCTCTGGAGGTTGTTGTTGTTGTCGTTGTTTGAGCTAATCGTTTCATCTCTACATAGCTACCACACACTACATCCGAGGCAATCTGTTGAACATATTCTAACGTTGGTCTACCCCTACAGTTCATATCCTCGACCAATCCTTCCATAGCTAAGCTTGCTATTCCTGAGTAGCTTAGTTTGTGTCCTACCAACCTATCTCTTCTCTTCATTAGCAGTCGCCAGAAACATCCCTCCTCTCCCACTCGTCTTAATACCTCTTGGTTTGTAACCCTATCTACCCTTCTAATCTTCTTCATTCTCCTGTAACACCACATTTCAAACGCTTCAATTCTCCTGTTTTAAGCTACACCAATATTCCATGTATCACTTCCATAGAGTGCCAAATTCCAATCTCTGGAGGATGCACAGTAAAGTAGCCATTGTCGTGGCTGAGGAGGTAATAGCTTCAGAATGGACTGTGACTGTAACCAACATAAGTGTGGCCGCGTACACATACATACTAACATAAAATGCTGGGATTGTAACTTCGATTAGGCACCGAGCTTACTTTCACTAGTCAAACAACATTGAATGTATACACGCTTATACAGAAATGTATATGTCGGGAGAGTTCATTTTCTTTCCCTCTTTCACACTCATATTCTTTTGCCACGGAGGGTGAGTGGATAGCGTGTCGGTCTACTAACCCCAAGATTGCAGGTTCGCTCCAGGCCGTGGTAAGTGATTTTTGAAAGGCGGCAAAAATACGACACGCATGTCATACGATGTTGGCATGTCAAAGAACCCATTTGAATTCAGTAGGCCGTGTTCACAATGGCTAAATTAATCTCGGGAGTTTCCGCCAACACAAAGTTCCTCATTTCTCTACTAGAAAGCGCTATAGTGTTCAAGGAGCTTAGATGTCTAACCTCCTTGACTTTCATAGTGATTCAAGGAACAACGAAATTCGACATGCAAGCTACCCTCTGGGTGTCAAATTACAAAGCTTGCGCCCGGCACCCGAGGCCATACGATTTTATTATTATTATTATTATTACCACAAATACAGTAGTACAAACTCTCTCCAAATCCTCTGCATTCAGGCGTATTCACAGGTACAACACTCCAAATAGAAATTATTGACAAACGATGAGCAGTTTCCTTAATACTCTATTTCGTGCTGGAGATATGATCGCCGCTGAGCAAGGATGCGCTGCGGTTTGTAGATCCTAGCGCTTGTGAGATGGCGGGGGAAGTTGCGAGCGCTACATCAAAGCAAGCTCAGCATTGGCTGTCCATACACGTAATTTTTAACTTCCTAATTCTCAGGAGGGTTGCCGAGACAAACGAAAAGCTAGGAACTTATGCATCAACCCAATACATCAGTATCGATGGTTTCCAGCGGGGGTGGTCCAAATGGAGCTGGGGAATTTATCGAAACTTTCTTTACAAAGTATATTGGTCTTGCATTGCTTAAGAACAGCACTAAGAAACTTCTGCCAATATATGTAACGTGCAGGCTACTCATAGTTAAATACAGGTATTTGAACACCCAGTCACATTTGGACGAGCCTTTGCTGGCTGTTCCTTGAGCAGGGAATCGCTAACTATACCTAAGAATCTTCGATCACTCACAAGTATGAGGATACATACCTTTGAGTCCATTCCTCCGGTCCCAACCCGCGATTTTTGGCCGAACTGGATGGTTTGTCCTAGGTCTGGCGTGTAGGTGGGGATGAGCCGAGCTCCCTCCTGGGATGGTGGGCACGTGTACATCCCATCTACGTCTGACATGAGAATCAGAAGATCGGCTTGAACTTCAGCGGCCAACATAGCTGCAAGGCTGTCATTGTCTTTGATGCTGATGACCTGCTTGTTGTAAAAATTTAATTAGTCTATTTCACAATACATACAAGCCATGCATTAAATCAACAAATTGCAGCACGAAGTTGTAAAACTTACGTGACCTACAAAAGAGAATTAGCACTAAATTGCGTTCTGGGGATACCTCCCAGGTATGTGGGTAAGGATAACAAAATACCTGTCTGTCTGATGATGATTCAAGTTTCCAAAGGCGGAACACCGAGGTCATCTGCCCCATTTTGCCTGACTGCTTCCCAATCCTTACCACATGCATTTTGCAGGCGCAATATTATCTTATAATACAGTAGAATATCATATTAAAAGGATGACAAATCAATTACCTAAGTAACTAAGTGATGTTCGGCTGTGTGGCTAAATGGTTAGCGTGCTAGGCTTTGGCCCAAAGTGCCCCGGGTTCGATTCCCGGCCGGGTCATCAGGGATTTTAATCTCCTGGGGTTAATTCCAATGGTTCGGGGACTGGGTGTGTGTGACGTCTTCATCATCACTTCATCCTCATTACGACGCGCAGGTCGCCCACGGGCGTCAGCTTGCAAGACCTGCACTCGACCTCTCCGGAGGCCACACGATCATTATCACTAAGTGCTAAGAGGCACCTAATTTTAAATCCCAGGTCTTATTTCCAGTTTCAGTCCCATATATTTGCTCTCCTACCCACAGCCATTGGTGAGGTCGGGTAAGTTAGGTTGCATCAGACACCTACAAACCCCTACCCAATAAGGGCCTACCCAGGCCCATACCCAAACGTAAGATCAATCGGGCGCGCCTGGCACGCTTAGTGGACTATCGAACACGGGACGGGTTGGGCTGGGCTGTAATTCAGACAGGCCAGGGCAGACTATTTATTTCGGTTTTTGTTGTCGTTGTTGTTGTTATTTGAGTCTTCAGTCTTTTGACTGGTTCGATGCCCTACATCCCAGGAAATATGTTTAACATCAAGGATCAAATTAACACATAATCGATTGGACACATATGCTTTCCTTTTGAGCTGACACATTAATTTCGAACAAACATAGTTGTAGATGATGTTGAAACCATGTTTGTAGCTTTTTCACTATAATGTTAATATTAGTTATTTTATTTGAAACTAACTATATAATTCCAATTAATTTAATTACGCCAGGCATGAAATGTAGCCCTTATATTAAATGCTGAAGCTCTAGGAAAACGCCAAATCTTACCTTGGTCTACCCATACAGTTCTTGTCCTCGACCTTTCCTTCCATAACTAAGTTTGCTATTCCTGGGTGTCTTAGTACATAGTATGTATCCTACCAACCTATCTCTTCTCTTCATTAGCAATCGCCACAAACATCTCTCCTCACCCACTCGTCTTAATACCTCTTAATTTGTTACCCTATCTACCCATCTCTTCATCATTCTCCTGTAACACCACATTTCAAACGCTTATATTCTCCTTCTTCTGCTGCACCAACAGTCCTAGTTTCACTTCCATAGAGTGTCACGCTCCAGACAAAGGCTTTCAAAAATGACTTCCTAATACCTAAATCTATATTCGATGTCAACAAATTCTATTTCTGTAGAAATGCTTTCCTTGCCTGAGCCAACGTACTTTTTATATCCTCTTTGCATGTTCCATCACTTGTTATTTTGCTTCCTAACTAACATAAGCCTCCTACTTCCTTTAGCTCTTCACCTATCAATTTGATGTCCATAGAGGTTTCTGATTTATTTCGGCTGCATTCCAAAATTTTTGTTTTATATTCATTGATTTTAATCATGAATTCTTTCCTCAAGACGGAGTCCATACCATTCAAAAACTCATTCAAATCCTCAGGCGTGTCGGCCAAGATGACGATGTCATCAGCAAATCTCAGAGTTGAAATTATTTCTCTTTGAATCTTCTCTCCCACTTCACATTTTTCTCCAACTTCCTTCATTGCTTGTTCAATGTAAAGATTGAAAAGTATGGGTGATAAGTTGCAGCCTTGCCTTACACCTTTCTGAATACCAGCTTCTCTCTCCTGTTCGTCAGCTCGAATGAGTGCTGTCTGGTTTCTGTATAGATTGTAGAACAACCTCCTATCCCTGTATTTTAATGCAATCGTTTTCAAAATGTCAAACAATTTAGCCCAATCAACGTTATCAAAAGCCTTTTCTAAGTCTACAAATGCCATGAACGTTCTCTTATCTATCCTTATTCCACCTTCCAAAATCAGCCTAAGACTTAGTACAGCTTCCCTTGTTCCTACATTTCTCCTGAAACCAAACTGGTCTTCACCCAACTCCGTTTCTATCTGGCTTTCCATCCTCTTATAAATTATTCTAGACAGGATCTTTGAAGCATGAGTAATCAAGCTGATTGTACGGTAATCTTCACATCTGTCAGCTCCTACTTTCTTTGGTAAGGTGATGATAACATATTTCGGTAACGGGTAAGATTTGACGTTTTCCCAGAGCTTCAGCATTTAATATATGGGCTACATTTCATGCCTGGCGAATTGAAATTAATTGGAATGATATAGTTAGTTTCAAATAAAGTAACTAATATTAACATTATAGTGAACAAGCTACAAACATGGTTTCAACATCATCTACATCTATGTTTGTTCGAAATTAATGTGTCAGCTCAAAAGGAAAGCATGTGTGTCCAGTCGATTATGTGTTAATTTGATCCTTGAAGAACATTGCTAAATATAAAGTAACTACGCTACATTTCGGGTCAGGTACCGTTGACTAATTGCGCCGGGTGTTGTAGAGATGCCTATTTCATCTCCAGTAAAATGGATCAAGTTTGTAGAAATATGTGCTAAATGTATAAGAGTGGTGCAAAATGGTATTTTGTTGACTCATTTCATAAATGACTACATTTTCGAAGTGAAGATGTTTATATCAACAAGCTGACTGAAATGAAATATGGGCCTGCTCCCCATGTGACCAAAATAAGGCACCCACTGTTTAGAACATAACCACTAGAAGCAATCTATTCTTCAGATTTTGAAATATGTTGAAATGACACATTAAAAGACAGGTTTAGTATAGAGTAGCCTAAATATCACAATCTATCATGGTAAGACAACAAATTAAGTAGTATTTATTGGGGATATTAATATTGCCGTTAGATTTCGGACTGAAAATGTAACACTATTCCTTGATAAAATTGATGTTACAATATTTTATAGTGTGAATGACAAATCAACATGGCAGGAGTCACGCTTGATAACAACATTAATAATATGTACAGAGAAAATCTAACATTTATATCAGTTGAGCCGCTGTTGTCAAATCATAGTAATGAAACCGTTTCCTCAAAATGTGTAAAAATGTTAGAATGTTAGGCCCTGATCAAACCAACCGGTAATATTTCATCTGACTGAGATAATTTGGAAAGAGATACTTTTAATCTTGTTTACTATGGAATGTGCAAGCTAGAATAGGTTCCTACCCCATCTTGTATATTTTGCAATGCTTGTTCTGAAAATATACACACATCAAAAAAAGTTTTGCATCACCTCGGTTCCAAGAGTTCCGGAACCGTTAAATACAAAGGGAATAGAGATCAACACAAACAACATTTCAGCTCGTTTTATTGCTCATGAGACCCACACATTGCATGTTGTACCATCATACAGCTAGACTTTCAGCATTTGTGGTCCAGATTGCAGTACACACCACTACCTCTAATACCCAGTAGCACGTCCTCTTGCATTGATGCATGCCTGTATTCGCTGTGGCATACTATCCACAAGTTCATCAAGACACTGTTGGTCCAAATTGTCCCACTCCTCAACGACAATTCGGCGTAAATCTCTCAGAGTGGTTGGTGGGTCAAGACGTCCATAAACAGCCCTTTTCAACATATCCCAGGCATGTTCGATAGGGTTCATGTCTGGCGAACATGCTGGCCACTGTAGTCGAGCGATGTCGTTATCTTGAAGGAACGCATTCACAAGATGTGCACGATGAGGTCGAGAATTGTCGTCCATGAAGACAAATGCCTCTCCAATATTCTGCCGATATGGTTGCACTATGGGTCGGAGGATGTCATTCAGGTATCGTAAAGCCGTTTCGGAGCCTTCCATGACCACCAGTGGCGTACGTCGGCCCCACATAATGCCACCCCAAAACATCAGGGAACCACCACCTTGCTGCACTCGCTGGACAGTGTGTCTAAGACGTTCAGCCTGACCAGGGTGCCTCCAAACACGTCTCCGACGATTGTCTGGTTGAAGGCATATGCGACACTCATCGGTGAAGAGAACGTGATGCCAATTCCGTGGGGTCCATTCAGCATGTTGTTGGGCCCATCTGTACCGCGCTGCATGGTGTCGGGGTTGCAAAGCTGGACCTCGCCATGGACGTCGGGAGTGAAGTTGCGCATCATGCAGCCTATTGCGCACAGTTTGAGTTGAAACACGACGTCCTGTGGCTGAACGAAACGCATTATTCAACATGGTGGCATTGCTGTCAGGGTTCCTCCGAGCGGCAATCCGTAAGTAGCGGTCATCCACTACAGTAGTAGCCCTTGGGCGGCCTGAGCGAGGCCTGTCATCGACAGTTCCTGTATCTCTGTACCTCCTCCATGTCCAAACAACATCGCTTTGGTTCACTCTGAGACGCCTGGAAACGTCCCTTGTTGAGAGCCCTTCTTGACACAAAGTAACAATGCGGACGCGATCGAACTGCGGTATTGACCTTCTAGGCATGGTAGAACTACAGACAACATGAGCAGCGTACCTTCGTCCTGGTGGAATGACTGGAACTGATCGGCTGTCGTACCCCCTCCGTCTAATAGGCCCTGCTCATGCATGGTTGTTTACATCTTTGAGCAGTTTTAGTGACATCTATGAACAGTCAAAGGGACTGTATCTTGGATACAATATACACAGTCAACGTCTATATGCCGGAGATCTGGGAACCGAGGTGATGCAAAACTTTTTTTGATGTGTGTATGTAGTTTAATTAGTTCACGTACTGAGAATTACTATGGTTACTCTAACTGAGTTTTAAAACATGTTAGAGCTATAATTGCATTTCAATTGGTATACCGTACAAATTACATTCTAAAAATTACTGATACAGTGCCTATTTATACAAAAAAGATGATAGACATTGTCCTGATAACTGACATCCTATGTCTTTAGTAACTACTGTATTTTATGTTCGACCCTCACTATTGCGTGTCAGAAAACTGTATCATAATGATGGTCATTATAACACTGTTTTCCATTATGATACAGTTTCTCCAGCCAATCAGAGCTCGTTCAATGACCAATTAGGTAACGATACCTTCGCGCATGCGCTCAAAATCCAACATGTCGGACATAAACACAACATCGAACTATAATAAATTACCGACATGGAATACGCACCGTCCATATGTTCGCGTAAATAAACTGGCGAATATGAGACAAGCAATAGCACTGTACCTTAAAATCACCAACGCTAATTTCTGCACAGCGCATTGTCCTCAAATGACACCGGTGACAATATTACTGAGGGACGGCTGATGTAAACATATGGCTGCATATGGCATTGCAAGCACACAGAGCGCATGCGTCGGTCGTTCAAAGATTTTGAAAGACAGAGATATAACACCCAACGCTCGCTCTGCGATCACAAAATTCAAGTACCGTAGCTGACTCTCAACAGATATTTATGAATATTTATGTTAAAACATATAATAAAGTTATAATTATCGTCGAACATAAACAGTCGTATGCAACTCGCCTATAATGGTAATTAAGACACTCGTATGGAAATTATAAAACTCGCATACGCTCGTTTTATAAAAATACTCGTGTCTTAATTATAGCCATTATAGGCACGTTGCATAATGTACTATTATGCAATACAATTCAGCACTGTATGGTATGCAATTTCTTTGAATTTAGACCTGGCCTGTCAACCACCGAGCAGTTGACGTCATCGTTGATAAGACACGACCAGTTTTGGATCTCGTACTTTAACAATTGCTATTTTGTTTAACTTAAGGTGGAGATAACTGATTAGTTGAACTGCTTCGTACAGCAGGAGTTATTAGTGGTCGTATTTCACTGATATTATAGCGTTATGGTCACAGGGAATCATCAAACACCCTGCATTTTAATTCATTGATTAAGAAAGAGACTGACATGAGATAGCAAACTACGGTACCATTAGAAACTCAAAACCAACCCCAAAACGGCACCATTGGGCTATGAGAAAATTCGTGGCACATTTTTGAGAGTTTATCTCATGAACATTCAATCCCTAAGATGCAGTAATGAAGTACTTGATTGAGATGAATTCAATCGTACCTCTCAAACCTGCAGCAACTGGTAGCTCAGGAAAAGCAGAGACCAGGATTGTTCATTGTTAAGACTGGTATGTTGAAAAGGTCTACGAAGAAATAGATGAAATTCTGAGGTATATCAAGGGGGATGAAAATGTTATAGTAATGGGAGATTGGAACGCTATGGTAGGAAAAGGGAGAGAAGGGAAGATAGTAGGAGATTTCGGATTAGGTGAAAGGAATGATCGAGGAAGCAGGCTGATGGAATTCTGCACCGAGCACGAGTTGGTCATAGCTAACACCTTATTCAATAACCACAATAGAAGAATATACACATGGATGAGACCAGGAGATACAGGGCGTTACCAAATCGACTTCATTGTGGTCAAGCAGAGGTTTCGAAACCAGATTTTGGATTGTAAAACATATCCTGGTGCTGACATAAACTCTGACCACAATCTGGTTGTAATGAAATGCAGATTTAAGTTGAAGAAACTGAAGAAAAGTCAAAAGCCAAAAAGGTGGGCAATAGACAGACTGAAAGTAAAGGATGTAAACGAAAGATTCAAGAAGAGTATAAAGGAAGGACTAATGAAAAACCCTAAACAAACTTCAATTGCAGACGAATGGGCACTTTTGAAGAATGAAATAACAAAATCCGCAGAAGAAAACATTGGTAGGAAAGAAAGAATAGGTAGAAAACCGTGGATCACTCAGGATATACTAGAATTGATGGATGAAAGGCGGAAACAAAAGAATCTAAGAGATGAAAAGGGGAAAGCAGAATACAGACGTCTGAGAAATGAAGTTAACAAGAAGTGCAAGGAAGAGAAAAAACAATGGTTGAAAGAGAAATGTGCAGGTATAGAAAATTGTCTGAAATTAGGAAACGTAGACACAGCTTATCGAAGGATTAAGAATACTTTTGGGGAAAAGAAGACTAAGTGCTGTAATATTAAGGACCCAAATGGAAAGCCTGTAACAGATAGGGAAGAAAAGGTTGAGAGATGGAAAGCTTACATAGAGTGTTTGTATAAGGGAAAAGAGATTGAGAATCGAGTAATGGAAAGGGAGGAGGAAATTGATGAGGATGCAAAAGGAGATTTAATATTGAGATCAGAATTTGACTTAAGCAGGACCAAGCACCAGGCATAGATGATATACCGATTGAGTTGCTACGCTGCATAGGAGATGAAGGTCTGATCAGGTTATTTCACTTGGTGTGTAGGATTTATGAGACAGGTGAGGTACCACCTGATTTCAAGAAGAATGTTATCATCCCTATACCAATGAAAGTGGGAGCTGACAGATGTGAAGATTACCGTACAATCAGCTTGGTTACTCATGCTTCAAAGATCCTGTCTAGAATAATGTACAAGAGGATTGAAAGCCAGATAGAATTGGAGTTGGGTGAAGACCAGTTTGGTTTCAGGAGAAATGTAGGAACAAGGGAAGCTGTACTATGTCTTAGGCTAATTTTGGAAGGTAGAATAAGGAAAGATAAGAGAACGTTCATGGCATTTGTAGACTTAGAAAAAGCATTTGATAACGTTGATTGGACTAAATTGTTTGACATTTTGAAATCCATTGGAATAAAGTACAGGGATAGGAGGGTGATATACAATCTATACAGAAACCAGACGGCAGTCATTCGAGCTGAAGGACATGAGAGAGAAGCTGGTATTCAGAAAGGTGTAAGGCAAGGCTGCAACTTATCACCCATACTTTTCAATCTTTACATTGAACAAGCAATGAAGGAAATCGGAGAGAATTTAAAGTGGGAGTGAAGATTCAAGGAGAAATAATTTCAACTCTGAGATTTGCTGATGACATCGTCATCTTGGCCGACAAACCTGAGGATTTAAATGAGTTTTAGACTGGTATGGACTCCGTCTTACGGAAAGAATTCATGATGAAAATTAATAAATGTAAAACAAAAATACTGGAATGCAGCCGAAATAAATCAGAAACCTCTACGGAGATCAGATTGACAGGTGAAACGCTGAAGGAAGTAGGAGACTTCTGTTACTTAGGAAGCAGAATAACCAGTGATGGACGAAGCAAAGAGGACATAAAAAGTAGGTTGGCTCAGGCAAGGAAAGCATTTCTACAAAAAAGGAATCTGTTGACATCGAATATAGATTTAGGTATTAGGAAGTCATTTTTGAAAGCCTTTGTCTGGAGCGTGGCGCTATATGGAAGTGAAACTTGGAACTATTGGTGCAGCAGAGAAGAGGAGATTTGAAGCTTTTGAAATGTGGTGTTACAGGAGAATGATGAAGATCAGATGGGTAGATAGGGTTACAAACGAAGATGTTTTAAGACGAGTGGGAGAGAAGAGATGTTTCTGGCGACTGCTAATTAAGAGAAGAGATAGGTTAGTAAGACACATACTAAGACACCCAGGAATAGCAAGCTTAGTTATGGAAGGAAGGGTCGAGGACAAGAACTGTAGGGGTAGACCAAGGTTAGAATATGTTCAACAGATTGCCTCGGATGTAGGGTGTGGTATCTATGTAGAGATGAAGCGATTAGCTCAGGACAGGGAGGCATGGGGAGCTGCATCAAACCAGTCAAAAGAATGAAGACTCAATCATCATCACTGGTATACCTCAGGGTTCAGTACTTGGCTCATTTCTCTTTCATGTATATAGTATATAAATAATCTACCTACTGTAAATGGCTTTCTTGCGGAATTGTACTTTGCTCAGATGACATAACTTCTACCACAACTGATGATCTAGAAACAATTTAGAATTCTTGAAATTATGGAAAATATGAATAATACCGACAGTAGTGGCTATAAATAGGAATCTCCGTTTCGCGGGCTTCTAGGTCGTGTTCCAAGGACATTTTGTCGTCCTGACGTTTCGCTGAATACTGCGTTCAGCATGTTCACAGGTTACATAAAGCGAGGTAAAACAAGTAAACAGAAGATATATAAATAGTCAACAACCCACACATAGAGGCTACCATAGCAACGGCGTACCACATAAAAGTAATGCATCAAGGACAGGGCTGCTCGTCTGTTGCATCTTCTCGTCTACGACGGTCAATAAGGGCAGGCTTGAGGAGATTAAGGACTGAAAGCCAAGCTCTGTTCACACGTTCTGCTTCCTCCTTAAGATTGAAGCTGTTAGTATGCTTCATGATTTCAATGGCCTCCCTTTGTAGCCTGGCATGATAAGACACCGTGGTGGACAGAACTTCGGTGTCTCCATATCTTATATCGTGACCTGCAAGTAGCGAGTGTGCTGCTACAGTGGATTTATCTGTTTGTCCCAGCCGGCTGTGTCGTTCGTGCTCCTTGAGGCGAGTGGCAATACTTCTTTTCGTTGTTCCAATATATACTTGGCCACAATCACACGGGATTTTATAAACCCCTGCCGCGGTATGAGGATGTCGCTTATCTTTAGCGGACCTAAACATGTCCTTAATTTTTCGTGTAGGCCTGTATATGGTCTTTATATCATGGGACTCGAGTAGCCTCCCTATTCTGTCCGTGACCTTTTTTATATATGGAAGAAAAGCTCTAGCCAGGGGCTGCTTGTCTCCAATTACCCTTGTAGTTGGACGTTTCGGATGGAGTGCTCGCTGGATATCTTTCTGGCTGTACCCATTCGCGCGTAAGGCCTCGTTGAGGTGTTCAATTTCTTGTTTTAGGCCCTGCTTATCACAAATTCTTTTAGCGCGGTCAGCCAGTGTTTTTATAACTCCGTATTTCTGTCGTGGGTGGTGGTTGGACGTCTTATGTAGATATCGGTCAGTATGGGTCGGCTTACGGTAAACTGTATGTCCCAAAGTTAGATCAGCGGTCTTCGTTACCATAACGTCGAGAAACGCGATTTTCTGTTCATTTTCTAACTCCATGGTAAACTGAATGTTCGAGTTCTGGCTGTTAAGATGTTGTAAAAACAGATTTAATTGATCTTTACCATGGCCCCATATTACAAAGGTATCGTCCACGTATCGTAGCCACACTTTAGGTTTCAAAGGTGCGGTCTCTAGTGCTATTTGTTCAAATTGTTCCATGAAGAAATTCGCGATCACCGGACTAAGGGGACTGCCCATGGCGACGCCATCAATTTGTTCATAGAAATCACCCTTCCACAGGAAATAGCTAGCGGTGAGGCAGTGGCGGAATAAGGCGGTGATATCATCAGGAAAAATCCGTGCGATGTACTCCAGGGCTACCTTTATAGGTACTTTCGTGAAAAGAGAGACCACGTCAAAACTTACTAGTAAGTCACCAGCTTCTAGTTGAATAGTTTTCAATTTTTCAATGAAATGGCCGGAATCTTTGACGAACGACTGTGTACCGCCGATATGTGGTTGAAGTAAGGTAGCTAAATGTTTGGCAATGCTATAAGTTGGTGATCCAATAGCACTCACGATAGGACGAAGAGGAACATTATCTTTGTGTATTTTAGGTAAACCATAAAGTCTTGGTGGTAAAGCTTCACTTCTGGTGGTTACCTTCTTTACGTTTTCAGGTAGCGAAGATACCTTGATCAGTCCGTTTGTTTCACGAAGAATCCGGTTGGTAGGATCTCTCAGTAGTTTGCGGTAGGTACCCGGGTCTAAAAGTTCCAAAACCTTGGCAGTGTAGTCGTCCATGTCCAAGATAACCGTTGCGTTCCCTTTGTCTGCAGGAAGAATGATTATGCTCTCGTCCATGTTGAGAGTCTTTATAGCCTTTCTCTCCTGAGGTGTGAGGTTACTCTGCGGTGCCTTCTTGATTATACGTGAGGCTTCATGACGAATTTCATCTGCTTGTTCAGATGGTAGCTCACGGATTGCCGCTTCAATATTGGCGACAATGTCTTCCACGGGAATCGAAGGAGGGGTCACTGCGTAATTTCCTCCTTTCGCTAGTATAGAGATTTCCCACTCTGACAGGTGGCGATTGGTCAGGTTAACAATTGTCCGTGAGATGTCCAGCGTAGGCGCAGGTACCGGCGCGGGTTGGTCTCTCTGTAACCGCTCAAACTTTTTCTTCTGCCGGATGCTAGACTGTTCAAATGTTGAACGCATAGAGTAGAAGGTGATGCGATCTACATTTTCCCAGTCCTGATATGAGAGTGTGCTGCTGATGCGGTAGTGCAGCTGTAAGAGTGCCTGATCTGTAGTAGCGAGCCCCTTACGTGCAAAGCTTATGCGTTCACGTAATAGCGAACGTTCAGTTCGATCATATATTCTATGGGCTCTAGCTGAGGTCAGTGGTCTCTTCATTTTAATAAACTTGGGAATCATACCTGTGTCTCGGCATCGAAGAAGAAACGCGAGTGATGACAGAAGTTGCGACTTTTTCTTCCTTAACCTCTCAAAGCGACGAACTAAGTGTGATATTTCCTCCCCGTAGAGGCGAATTAAGTAAAAATGTAGACTTTCACGACCGGCGTTGAAATAGGAATCTCCGTTTCGCGGGCTTCTAGGTCGTGTTCCAAGGACATTTTGTCGTCCTGACGTTTCGCTGAATACTGCGTTCAGCATGTTCACAGGTTACATAAAGCGAGGTAAAACAAGTAAACAGAAGATATATAAATAGTCAACAACCCACACATAGAGGCTACCATAGCAACGGCGTACCACATAAAAGTAATGCATCAAGGACAGGGCTGCTCGTCTGTTGCATCTTCTCGTCTACGACGGTCAATAAGGGCAGGCTTGAGGGGATTAAGGACTGGAAGCCAAGCTCTGTTCACACGTTCTGCTTCCTCCTTAAGATTGAAGCTGTTAGTATGCTTCATGATTTCAATGGCCTCCCTTTGTAGCCTGGCATGATAAGACACCGTGGTGGACAGAACTTCGGTGTCTCCATATCTTATATCGTGACCTGCAAGTAGCGAGTGTGCTGCTACAGTGGATTTATCTGTTTGTCCCAGCCGGCTGTGTCGTTCGTGCTCCTTGAGGCGAGTGGCAATACTTCTTTTCGTTGTTCCAATATATACTTGGCCACAATCACACGGGATTTTATAAACCCCTGCCGCGGTATGAGGATGTCGCTTATCTTTAGCGGACCTAAACATGTCCTTAATTTTTCGTGTAGGCCTGTATATGGTCTTTATATCATGGGACTCGAGTAGCCTCCCTATTCTGTCCGTGACCTTTTTTATATATGGAAGAAAAGCTCTAGCCAGGGGCTGCTTGTCTCCAATTACCCTTGTAGTTGGACGTTTCGGATGGAGTGCTCGCTGGATATCTTTCTGGCTGTACCCATTCGCGCGTAAGGCCTCGTTGAGGTGTTCAATTTCTTGTTTTAGGCCCTGCTTATCACAAATTCTTTTAGCGCGGTCAGCCAGTGTTTTTATAACTCCGTATTTCTGTCGTGGGTGGTGGTTGGACGTCTTATGTAGATATCGGTCAGTATGGGTCGGCTTACGGTAAACTGTATGTCCCAAAGTTAGATCAGCGGTCTTCGTTACCATAACGTCGAGAAACGCGATTTTCTGTTCATTTTCTAACTCCATGGTAAACTGAATGTTCGAGTTCTGGCTGTTAAGATGTTGTAAAAACAGATTTAATTGATCTTTACCATGGCCCCATATTACAAAGGTATCGTCCACGTATCGTAGCCACACTTTAGGTTTCAAAGGTGCGGTCTCTAGTGCTATTTGTTCAAATTGTTCCATGAAGAAATTCGCGATCACCGGACTAAGGGGACTGCCCATGGCGACGCCATCAATTTGTTCATAGAAATCACTCTTCCACAGGAAATAGCTAGCGGTGAGGCAGTGGCGGAATAAGGCGGTGATATCATCAGGAAAAATCCGTGCGATGTACTCCAGGGCTACCTTTATAGGTACTTTCGTGAAAAGAGAGACCACGTCAAAACTTACTAGTAAGTCACCAGCTTCTAGTTGAATAGTTTTCAATTTTTCAATGAAATGGCCGGAATCTTTGACGAACGACTGTGTACCGCCGATATGTGGTTGAAGTAAGGTAGCTAAATGTTTGGCAATGCTATAAGTTGGTGATCCAATAGCACTCACGATAGGACGAAGAGGAACATTATCTTTGTGTATTTTAGGTAAACCATAAAGCCTTGGTGGTAAAGCTTCACTTCTGGTGGTTACCTTCTTTACGTTTTCAGGTAGCGAAGATACCTTGATCAGTCCGTTTGTTTCACGAAGAATCCGGTTGGTAGGATCTCTCAGTAGTTTGCGGTAGGTACCCGGGTCTAAAAGTTCCAAAACCTTGGCAGTGTAGTCGTCCATGTCCAAGATAACCGTTGCGTTCCCTTTGTCTGCAGGAAGAATGATTATGCTCTCGTCCATGTTGAGAGTCTTTATAGCCTTTCTCTCCTGAGGTGTGAGGTTACTCTGCGGTGCCGGTGCCTTCTTGATTATACGTGAGGCTTCATGACGAATTTCATCTGCTTGTTCAGATGGTAGCTCACGGATTGCCGCTTCAATATTGGCGACAATGTCTTCCACGGGAATCGAAGGAGGGGTCACTGCGTAATTTCCTCCTTTCGCTAGTATAGAGATTTCCCACTCTGACAGGTGGCGATTGGTCAGGTTAACAATTGTCCGTGAGATGTCCAGCGTAGGCGCAGGTACCGGCGCGGGTTGGTCTCTCTGTAACCGCTCAAACTTTTTCTTCTGCCGGATGCTAGACTGTTCAAATGTTGAACGCATAGAGTAGAAGGTGATGCGATCTACATTTTCCCAGTCCTGATATGAGAGTGTGCTGCTGATGCGGTAGTGCAGCTGTAAGAGTGCCTGATCTGTAGTAGCGAGCCCCTTACGTGCAAAGCTTATGCGTTCACGTAATAGCGAACGTTCAGTTCGATCATATATTCTATGGGCTCTAGCTGAGGTCAGTGGTCTCTTCATTTTAATAAACTTGGGAATCATACCTGTGTCTCGGCATCGAAGAAGAAACGCGAGTGATGACAGAAGTTGCGACTTTTTCTTCCTTAACCTCTCAAAGCGACGAACTAAGTGTGATATTTCCTCCCCGTAGAGGCGAATTAAGTAAAAATGTAGACTTTCACGACCGGCGTTGAAATAGGAATCTCCGTTTCGCGGGCTTCTAGGTCGTGTTCCAAGGACATTTTGTCGTCCTGACGTTTCGCTGAATACTGCGTTCAGCATGTTCACAGGTTACATAAAGCGAGGTAAAACAAGTAAACAGAAGATATATAAATAGTCAACAACCCACACATAGAGGCTACCATAGCAACGGCGTACCACATAAAAGTAATGCATCAAGGACAGGGCTGCTCGTCTGTTGCATCTTCTCGTCTACGACGGTCAATAAGGGCAGGCTTGAGGGGATTAAGGACTGGAAGCCAAGCTCTGTTCACACGTTCTGCTTCCTCCTTAAGATTGAAGCTGTTAGTATGCTTCATGATTTCAATGGCCTCCCTTTGTAGCCTGGCATGATAAGACACCGTGGTGGACAGAACTTCGGTGTCTCCATATCTTATATCGTGACCTGCAAGTAGCGAGTGTGCTGCTACAGTGGATTTATCTGTTTGTCCCAGCCGGCTGTGTCGTTCGTGCTCCTTGAGGCGAGTGGCAATACTTCTTTTCGTTGTTCCAATATATACTTGGCCACAATCACACGGGATTTTATAAACCCCTGCCGCGGTATGAGGATGTCGCTTATCTTTAGCGGACCTAAACATGTCCTTAATTTTTCGTGTAGGCCTGTATATGGTCTTTATATCATGGGACTCGAGTAGCCTCCCTATTCTGTCCGTGACCTTTTTTATATATGGAAGAAAAGCTCTAGTCAGGGGCTGCTTGTCTCCAATTACCCTTGTAGTTGGACGTTTCGGATGGAGTGCTCGCTGGATATCTTTCTGGCTGTACCCATTCGCGCGTAAGGCCTCGTTGAGGTGTTCAATTTCTTGTTTTAGGCCCTGCTTATCACAAATTCTTTTAGCGCGGTCAGCCAGTGTTTTTATAACTCCGTATTTCTGTCGTGGGTGGTGGTTGGACGTCTTATGTAGATATCGGTCAGTATGGGTCGGCTTACGGTAAACTGTATGTCCCAAAGTTAGATCAGCGGTCTTCGTTACCATAACGTCGAGAAACGCGATTTTCTGTTCATTTTCTAACTCCATGGTAAACTGAATGTTCGAGTTCTGGCTGTTAAGATGTTGTAAAAACAGATTTAATTGATCTTTACCATGGCCCCATATTACAAAGGTATCGTCCACGTATCGTAGCCACACTTTAGGTTTCAAAGGTGCGGTCTCTAGTGCTATTTGTTCAAATTGTTCCATGAAGAAATTCGCGATCACCGGACTAAGGGGACTGCCCATGGCGACGCCATCAATTTGTTCATAGAAATCACCCTTCCACAGGAAATAGCTAGCGGTGAGGCAGTGGCGGAATAAGGCGGTGATATCATCAGGAAAAATCCGTGCGATGTAATCCAGGGCTACCTTTATAGGTACTTTCGTGAAAAGAGAGACCACGTCAAAACTTACTAGTAAGTCACCAGCTTCTAGTTGAATAGTTTTCAATTTTTCAATGAAATGGCCGGAATCTTTGACGAACGACTGTGTACCGCCGATATGTGGTTGAAGTAAGGTAGCTAAATGTTTGGCAATGCTATAAGTTGGTGATCCAATAGCACTCACGATAGGACGAAGAGGAACATTATCTTTGTGTATTTTAGGTAAACCATAAAGCCTTGGTGGTAAAGCTTCACTTCTGGTGGTTACCTTCTTTACGTTTTCAGGTAGCGAAGATACCTTGATCAGTCCGTTTGTTTCACGAAGAATCCGGTTGGTAGGATCTCTCAGTAGTTTGCGGTAGGTACCCGGGTCTAAAAGTTCCAAAACCTTGGCAGTGTAGTCGTCCATGTCCAAGATAACCGTTGCGTTCCCTTTGTCTGCAGGAAGAATGATTATGCTCTCGTCCATGTTGAGAGTCTTTATAGCCTTTCTCTCCTGAGGTGTGAGGTTACTCTGCGGTGCCGGTGCCTTCTTGATTATACGTGAGGCTTCATGACGAATTTCATCTGCTTGTTCAGATGGTAGCTCACGGATTGCCGCTTCAATATTGGCGACAATGTCTTCCACGGGAATCGAAGGAGGGGTCACTGCGTAATTTCCTCCTTTCGCTAGTATAGAGATTTCCCACTCTGACAGGTGGCGATTGGTCAGGTTAACAATTGTCCGTGAGATGTCCAGCGTAGGCGCAGGTACCGGCGCGGGTTGGTCTCTCTGTAACCGCTCAAACTTTTTCTTCTGCCGGATGCTAGACTGTTCAAATGTTGAACGCATAGAGTAGAAGGTGATGCGATCTACATTTTCCCAGTCCTGATATGAGAGTGTGCTGCTGATGCGGTAGTGCAGCTGTAAGAGTGCCTGATCTGTAGTAGCGAGCCCCTTACGTGCAAAGCTTATGCGTTCACGTAATAGCGAACGTTCAGTTCGATCATATATTCTATGGGCTCTAGCTGAGGTCAGTGGTCTCTTCATTTTAATAAACTTGGGAATCATACCTGTGTCTCGGCATCGAAGAAGAAACGCGAGTGATGACAGAAGTTGCGACTTGTTCTTCCTTAACCTCTCAAAGCGACGAACTAAGTGTGATATTTCCTCCCCGTAGAGGCGAATTAAGTAAAAATGTAGACTTTCACGACCGGCGTTGAAATAGGAATCTCCGTTTCGCGGGCTTCTAGGTCGTGTTCCAAGGACATTTTGTCGTCCTGACGTTTCGCTGAATACTGCGTTCAGCATGTTCACAGGTTACATAAAGCGAGGTAAAACAAGTAAACAGAAGATATATAAATAGTCAACAACCCACACATAGAGGCTACCATAGCAACGGCGTACCACATAAAAGTAATGCATCAAGGACAGGGCTGCTCGTCTGTTGCATCTTCTCGTCTACGACGGTCAATAAGGGCAGGCTTGAGGGGATTAAGGACTGGAAGCCAAGCTCTGTTCACACGTTCTGCTTCCTCCTTAAGATTGAAGCTGTTAGTATGCTTCATGATTTCAATGGCCTCCCTTTGTAGCCTGGCATGATAAGACACCGTGGTGGACAGAACTTCGGTGTCTCCATATCTTATATCGTGACCTGCAAGTAGCGAGTGTGCTGCTACAGTGGATTTATCTGTTTGTCCCAGCCGGCTGTGTCGTTCGTGCTCCTTGAGGCGAGTGGCAATACTTCTTTTCGTTGTTCCAATATATACTTGGCCACAATCACACGGGATTTTATAAACCCCTGCCGCGGTATGAGGATGTCGCTTATCTTTAGCGGACCTAAACATGTCCTTAATTTTTCGTGTAGGCCTGTATATGGTCTTTATATCATGGGACTCGAGTAGCCTCCCTATTCTGTCCGTGACCTTTTTTATATATGGAAGAAAAGCTCTAGCCAGGGGCTGCTTGTCTCCAATTACCCTTGTAGTTGGACGTTTCGGATGGAGTGCTCGCTGGATATCTTTCTGGCTGTACCCATTCGCGCGTAAGGCCTCGTTGAGGTGTTCAATTTCTTGTTTTAGGCCCTGCTTATCACAAATTCTTTTAGCGCGGTCAGCCAGTGTTTTTATAACTCCGTATTTCTGTCGTGGGTGGTGGTTGGACGTCTTATGTAGATATCGGTCAGTATGGGTCGGCTTACGGTAAACTGTATGTCCCAAAGTTAGATCAGCGGTCTTCGTTACCATAACGTCGAGAAACGCGATTTTCTGTTCATTTTCTAACTCCATGGTAAACTGAATGTTCGAGTTCTGGCTGTTAAGATGTTGTAAAAACAGATTTAATTGATCTTTACCATGGCCCCATATTACAAAGGTATCGTCCACGTATCGTAGCCACACTTTAGGTTTCAAAGGTGCGGTCTCTAGTGCTATTTGTTCAAATTGTTCCATGAAGAAATTCGCGATCACCGGACTAAGGGGACTGCCCATGGCGACGCCATCAATTTGTTCATAGAAATCACCCTTCCACAGGAAATAGCTAGCGGTGAGGCAGTGGCGGAATAAGGCGGTGATATCATCAGGAAAAATCCGTGCGATGTACTCCAGGGCTACCTTTATAGGTACTTTCGTGAAAAGAGAGACCACGTCAAAACTTACTAGTAAGTCACCAGCTTCTAGTTGAATAGTTTTCAATTTTTCAATGAAATGGCCGGAATCTTTGACGAACGACTGTGTACCGCCGATATGTGGTTGAAGTAAGGTAGCTAAATGTTTGGCAATGCTATAAGTTGGTGATCCAATAGCACTCACGATAGGACGAAGAGGAACATTATCTTTGTGTATTTTAGGTAAACCATAAAGTCTTGGTGGTAAAGCTTCACTTCTGGTGGTTACCTTCTTTACGTTTTCAGGTAGCGAAGATACCTTGATCAGTCCGTTTGTTTCACGAAGAATCCGGTTGGTAGGATCTCTCAGTAGTTTGCGGTAGGTACCCGGGTCTAAAAGTTCCAAAACCTTGGCAGTGTAGTCGTCCATGTCCAAGATAACCGTTGCGTTCCCTTTGTCTGCAGGAAGAATGATTATGCTCTCGTCCATGTTGAGAGTCTTTATAGCCTTTCTCTCCTGAGGTGTGAGGTTACTCTGCGGTGCCGGTGCCTTCTTGATTATACGTGAGGCTTCATGACGAATTTCATCTGCTTGTTCAGATGGTAGCTCACGGATTGCCGCTTCAATATTGGCGACAATGTCTTCCACGGGAATCGAAGGAGGGGTCACTGCGTAATTTCCTCCTTTCGCTAGTATAGAGATTTCCCACTCTGACAGGTGGCGATTGGTCAGGTTAACAATTGTCCGTGAGATGTCCAGCGTAGGCGCAGGTACCGGCGCGGGTTGGTCTCTCTGTAACCGCTCAAACTTTTTCTTCTGCCGGATGCTAGACTGTTCAAATGTTGAACGCATAGAGTAGAAGGTGATGCGATCTACATTTTCCCAGTCCTGATATGAGAGTGTGCTGCTGATGCGGTAGTGCAGCTGTAAGAGTGCCTGATCTGTAGTAGCGAGCCCCTTACGTGCAAAGCTTATGCGTTCACGTAATAGCGAACGTTCAGTTCGATCATATATTCTATGGGCTCTAGCTGAGGTCAGTGGTCTCTTCATTTTAATAAACTTGGGAATCATACCTGTGTCTCGGCATCGAAGAAGAAACGCGAGTGATGACAGAAGTTGCGACTTTTTCTTCCTTAACCTCTCAAAGCGACGAACTAAGTGTGATATTTCCTCCCCGTAGAGGCGAATTAAGTAAAAATGTAGACTTTCACGACCGGCGTTGAAATAGGAATCTCCGTTTCGCGGGCTTCTAGGTCGTGTTCCAAGGACATTTTGTCGTCCTGACGTTTCGCTGAATACTGCGTTCAGCATGTTCACAGGTTACATAAAGCGAGGTAAAACAAGTAAACAGAAGATATATAAATAGTCAACAACCCACACATAGAGGCTACCATAGCAACGGCGTACCACATAAAAGTAATGCATCAAGGACAGGGCTGCTCGTCTGTTGCATCTTCTCGTCTACGACGGTCAATAAGGGCAGGCTTGAGGGGATTAAGGACTGGAAGCCAAGCTCTGTTCACACGTTCTGCTTCCTCCTTAAGATTGAAGCTGTTAGTATGCTTCATGATTTCAATGGCCTCCCTTTGTAGCCTGGCATGATAAGACACCGTGGTGGACAGAACTTCGGTGTCTCCATATCTTATATCGTGACCTGCAAGTAGCGAGTGTGCTGCTACAGTGGATTTATCTGTTTGTCCCAGCCGGCTGTGTCGTTCGTGCTCCTTGAGGCGAGTGGCAATACTTCTTTTCGTTGTTCCAATATATACTTGGCCACAATCACACGGGATTTTATAAACCCCTGCCGCGGTATGAGGATGTCGCTTATCTTTAGCGGACCTAAACATGTCCTTAATTTTTCGTGTAGGCCTGTATATGGTCTTTATATCATGGGACTCGAGTAGCCTCCCTATTCTGTCCGTGACCTTTTTTATATATGGAAGAAAAGCTCTAGCCAGGGGCTGCTTGTCTCCAATTACCCTTGTAGTTGGACGTTTCGGATGGAGTGCTCGCTGGATATCTTTCTGGCTGTACCCATTCGCGCGTAAGGCCTCGTTGAGGTGTTCAATTTCTTGTTTTAGGCCCTGCTTATCACAAATTCTTTTAGCGCGGTCAGCCAGTGTTTTTATAACTCCGTATTTCTGTCGTGGGTGGTGGTTGGACGTCTTATGTAGATATCGGTCAGTATGGGTCGGCTTACGGTAAACTGTATGTCCCAAAGTTAGATCAGCGGTCTTCGTTACCATAACGTCGAGAAACGCGATTTTCTGTTCATTTTCTAACTCCATGGTAAACTGAATGTTCGAGTTCTGGCTGTTAAGATGTTGTAAAAACAGATTTAATTGATCTTTACCATGGCCCCATATTACAAAGGTATCGTCCACGTATCGTAGCCACACTTTAGGTTTCAAAGGTGCGGTCTCTAGTGCTATTTGTTCAAATTGTTCCATGAAGAAATTCGCGATCACCGGACTAAGGGGACTGCCCATGGCGACGCCATCAATTTGTTCATAGAAATCACCCTTCCACAGGAAATAGCTAGCGGTGAGGCAGTGGCGGAATAAGGCGGTGATATCATCAGGAAAAATCCGTGCGATGTACTCCAGGGCTACCTTTATAGGTACTTTCGTGAAAAGAGAGACCACGTCACATTTCATTGAAAAATTGAAAACTATTCAACTAGAAGCTGGTGACTTACTAGTAAGTTTTGACGTGGTCTCTCTTTTCACGAAAGTACCTATAAAGGTAGCCCTGGAGTACATCGCACGGATTTTTCCTGATGATATCACCGCCTTATTCCGCCACTGCCTCACCGCTAGCTATTTCCTGTGGAAGGGTGATTTCTATGAACAAATTGATGGCGTCGCCATGGGCAGTCCCCTTAGTCCGGTGATCGCGAATTTCTTCATGGAACAATTTGAACAAATAGCACTAGAGACCGCACCTTTGAAACCTAAAGTGTGGCTACGATACGTGGACGATACCTTTGTAATATGGGGCCATGGTAAAGATCAATTAAATCTGTTTTTACAACATCTTAACAGCCAGAACTCGAACATTCAGTTTACCATGGAGTTAGAAAATGAACAGAAAATCGCGTTTCTCGACGTTATGGTAACGAAGACCGCTGATCTAACTTTGGGACATACAGTTTACCGTAAGCCGACCCATACTGACCGATATCTACATAAGACGTCCAACCACCACCCACGACAGAAATACGGAGTTATAAAAACACTGGCTGACCGCGCTAAAAGAATTTGTGATAAGCAGGGCCTAAAACAAGAAATTGAACACCTCAACGAGGCCTTACGCGCGAATGGGTACAGCCAGAAAGATATCCAGCGAGCACTCCATCCGAAACGTCCAACTACAAGGGTAATTGGAGACAAGCAGCCCCTGGCTAGAGCTTTTCTTCCATATATAAAAAAGGTCACGGACAGAATAGGGAGGCTACTCGAGTCCCATGATATAAAGACCATATACAGGCCTACACGAAAAATTAAGGACATGTTTAGGTCCGCTAAAGATAAGCGACATCCTCATACCGCGGCAGGGGTTTATAAAATCCCGTGTGATTGTGGCCAAGTATATATTGGAACAACGAAAAGAAGTATTGCCACTCGCCTCAAGGAGCACGAACGACACAGCCGGCTGGGACAAACAGATAAATCCACTGTAGCAGCACACTCGCTACTTGCAGGTCACGATATAAGATATGGAGACACCGAAGTTCTGTCCACCACGGTGTCTTATCATGCCAGGCTACAAAGGGAGGCCATTGAAATCATGAAGCATACTAACAGCTTCAATCTTAAGGAGGAAGCAGAACGTGTGAACAGAGCTTGGCTTCCAGTCCTTAATCCCCTCAAGCCTGCCCTTATTGACCGTCGTAGACGAGAAGATGCAACAGACGAGCAGCCCTGTCCTTGATGCATTACTTTTATGTGGTACGCCGTTGCTATGGTAGCCTCTATGTGTGGGTTGTTGACTATTTATATATCTTCTGTTTACTTGTTTTACCTCGCTTTATGTAACCTGTGAACATGCTGAACGCAGTATTCAGCGAAACGTCAGGACGACAAAATGTCCTTGGAACACGACCTAGAAGCCCGCGAAACGGAGATTCCTATTTCAACGCCGGTCGTGAAAGTCTACATTTTTACTTAGTAGTGGCTATGCTGGCTAAAACGCAGCATTAGGTCATGGGGCCAAGCTCTCTGCTGACTCGGTAGACGCGTGGGTTCGAGCCCCACCGTCGGCCGTCCTTGAAATGGTTTTCCGTGGTTTCCCATTTTCAACACCAGGCAAATGCTGGGACGGTACCTTCTGACAGGCCACGGCCGCTTCCTTCCCCATCCTTGCCCTGTTTCATTCACCATCATTCATTTCATCTCTCATTAACTCCTCTCATGAGGTTGGCGTCAGGAAGGGCATCTGGCCGTAAAAACCATCGCCATAAAGACTTTCATCGCATCTCATCCCCGACCCCGTTGGAAAAACGGGAATAATAAGGGGTGGACATACATACATGGAAAATATGAATAATACTGCAATACAGTGTAATGGACTGAATATGAATCATACTAAATCTGAAATAAAGTAGGCTACATTTTTTGAAATAAAACAGAGGAACCTTATGAATGCTCTTCTCTTAAAATATTGCGCATTAATTAAGATCCGAAGTTAACATGGAATGTTCACACCCAATAGCTATACACAGAAAACTACAGTGTGTCAGGTTTTATTATTCGATAAACCTTGTGTGACTGAAAAACATATTAGTTATGCCTTCTATGCAGTTTTACAGTCTCACTTAATGTACTGTGTAAGGCTGTACGGCTATTCCTGTGCTGCCCAGACCATATTTAAGTGGCGCAAAGGGGCATCCGGTGTATCAGGGAACTTGCTAATTCAGATACGTTCCGTATTACACTAAGAAGAGAAATAAACTGGACACACACATTTCCTAGATAGCGCAAATCGCAAAACATCTGTCAAATATATTAGAGGAAGTAAGTTACCCCAGGAAAACTATGTCTTTGAAACATTTGGTAAACATATAAAGAACTGGCCGGAAAAATTTGAAAATTAAAAAAAAATCATGCTTTGGAAAAGTTTATTTTGAGAATGATCAACATGCCTATAACTTGAAACAATCTTTATTACCAATTCATATGCCTTACACTCTTGTTATTAAGAAACCATTATCGTACGCTATATTGAGTCCAGTTGTAACTTTTACATGAAAACTACATTTTCAGAATTACTCAATATATGATATCTCGCTAAAAATGGCTTTGTCACGAATTTGCTCATATCCCAAAGGCGCCATTTGTTCGTCTTGAGTTTCTAATGGTAGTTTGTTCTCTCCTGCCAGTCTCTTTCTCAATCAATGAATTAAAAATCATTGTGTTTGATGATGCCCTGAGACCATAACGCTATAACGCCACTGAAATACGACCACCAATAGCCTCTGCTTTACGAAGCAGTATCCATGCATACGGATTTGATAGACACCAGCTCATTGACCATCAAGTGATCATTGGCTATTAATGAAGTGGGAGCTCTCCACTGAATAAATACTATTTTACGTTACTTGCTACCACGATTCAAATCCTACCTTATTACTTCATGCAGACTAATTCCAGTCAAATCCTCTGAGAGAAATAATCAAAACTTTAACAAAACAAACTGGTATTCACAGTATCTCTCTCAAAATGTAGAGGCAGATGACGTAGATGATCCTCCTCCTTAACCTGCAATCATACCCGTTACCATCTCTAAAACCTCGTACTTACTTGGGTGAGAAATAAATAAATAACCTTCTATCTTCTCAATGGATGCGAGGAATACGGCTACACACACACACTAAACCAACTGTGGGACCTAATGTTGGGGAGGTGGGACAGTCTCGCGGACAATGAGGCATATTCTCGGAAGCTGATCGTCTTTTAACGACTGTAAAATTGTATTTATAATTGAGACTAGGATTGAAATGAAGCCATCCGTGGCTTTTACTTTGGAAACATCCCGGCATGTGCCTGGGATAGAAGTGCTAAAGCACGGAAAACCACTTCAAGGCTAGCTGAGGTGAGAATCGGACCCACTTCTTCTCAGTTCTTCCCCACGTTCTAGCCTTGAGACCTAAATTATCTTTCTTGACAGGTCCGAAACTCGAACTTGGGCCTCAAGGCTGACAGCCAATAATGCTAACCATCACACCACGAGGTAGTCCGAATTATGGGCATTACAGCTATTTTAATTGTAAGAAAGGAAACATGCAATATTTAAGAACATACCTCAAAACAAAATCTTTGACTCCAATGTCTGCTTGAGTATCATCGTACTTTCTTGAAATAAACCTTCCAATTTTTGTAAGCATTGATAGATAACCAATTTTTCAGTGCAAAAACGGGTACCGGTACCCTACGTAAGTAAGAGTTACATCTGATGTTATGTGGTCGAAGAAAATGAGTGATATTGAACATAGAACAAATATCATTACGCAATAACTCCCATTAGTTTGGCCTCTCCACACTTAAGTATAACATTTGTTTTCTTCAATACCATCTTTGTTGTTTGTAAGGGCAGGACCTACATAGATCGTAGTAAGAAATTGATGAATAGCAAATATTGGTGAAAAGATAAATTATTTAAGAGAATTCATCATTGGAAATGCGATTTCTGAATAATAAGGCGAGAGGCAGTTCAAAGACAGAAATACGACCAGACTACGTTGTAGATTCGTAGCCATTCTGTTAATTAATTTTATAGCTTACGATCTCATATGGTATTTGATGGTATCATAATATCCAACCTTGGTTCAATAGCTGTTTTATTCGAAACTGTTTTCTTGGTGGCTTTTCACCGATGTCTCAGTCTCACTCATGGCAGTGATTATATGGAAGCTACTGAGGTATGGGTGGTGCTTAGTAATGCCATCCAGGGCACAGTAAGTGTCTATGGATGCTGTGAAAGGTTATACTCATAGGGTTAGTACTGCTGTTCTGACTCAGTGAGGAAAGCAATGGCAAACTACCTCACTCCTCATCTTGCCTAGTACGCCTCAATATAGCGCTGCCTTGGGTTTTTCTGGTTATCAAACCACATGACCTAACGGCGGTGCTTTTTGAGGATCCAACCAGCCTTCGGGCTGACTACCTAACAGGCAGACAGGTGCTGAAATCTTGAAATCTATCCTTTGTTCCAAAGCTGTTTTATCCGTAACTGTTTTGTGGTGCTAAAATCTTGTATTTGGTTACATTACCCTTTGGTTACCACTACAAAGAATCTTCAGGCGTGAAAATTTGAGTTTCAGATTCATTAAGATGCTGTGCTTACGAAAAATTCAATTTTGGTTGATACTTCTAGCACATCTGTTTTGAGGAGAGAAAATCTGAAGAAGAAATACATCTGCCACTTGACTTCGGGAATATTATTATCAACGATATGATACGTTAAGCAGTCTCGAATGAAATAGAATGACAAGATATGAAGAGATTAGTCACAAAGTCCCATTAAAAGTTAAGATTAGTTACATAAGCAGCAGTTAAGTAGTATAAGCAGCGAGGCGAATCATTCAATGTAAGCTGAGAATGCTAAGTTTCCAGATTTAATTGTAAGATAATGCAAACGTAATGACTAGTGATGAGATTTATATGCAAGGTGAAAATCGCATGCAGCGCCAACGTAGAGTCTTTGAGACTGTAATACCACGTATGTGACAGAAGTTCTTTCTTTCCACTTCCTTCGTAATAACTGATCACAAATACCAAACCAATTGGAGCCTTATGTTGATTCACACTCCCAAGCAATAATTTGCATATGATTCGTCTTCCCGTGTTCTCCAAAGAAGGACAATGAACCAATAATGCATTTCACTATATAATTGTATATTTGGAGTCCTAAGGCACAAGGCATTTAGGCTTAATATTAATACTTGACAATCTACAGAAAATTAAAAAGTTAAATATATTTTAGTACGGTATATGTACACGCACTGCAGAGGTTTATAACCAGACATCAGGACATCTTAATGAAAATAGCCTATACATAAACCAAATGCATATTTATGCGAAAATATATAAGTATAAAAGTAATATGTAAATAATGTGTAATCACTAGAATTTCCCTTATATCAAATTAGAAGTTAGGCAGTTCATGGAAAGAAACGGTGATTAGTTGTTTTAAAATAGTTTGTCTAAAATATGAAAAAATGTACATTATGCACCATATGGTCACATAAACATAGCTTATTTTATGAAAACATAATTACTCGAATTCTAATGCGTTAGTTAAAGTTAATATTAAAATATTTAAATGAATTTCTAGATATAATGCTGATTGACGACTTCTTGACTCAAAGCAATTTACGCAAAAGAGATTAATTTTATGAGACAGGAGCAGGGTTTTCTTTTATTTCAGACCACAAGGTACATCTTAATCTTGTTCAAGGAATTCCCAAGAATGCAGTTTTCAGCAAATAAAGGGCACTGTAGAAGAGAGAGTTCATCATGAATCTTTAGAATCCCTTAGATGGTATCCTTCACTGCGAGTTAACTAAAACATGGCAATTCAACCAACTACACCTATTTGTTTTCCATGTCACTTACAAGCCCGCATTTACAAAATAACCTTGTGCGTCTTTCTGTTACAACTTCCAAATTGAAGTCGTACGTATCAAGACGCTTAAACTTGGGCTCTAAACTAGCCGTTACACTAAAATCTTCTCCATACTTCTGTTAACCTGAACAATTACTCGATTCTGCGTCATAGACGAATGGAAATGATCCTTAAACAATTTAGATACGGTGAAATCTCCACCTGGGATATATAAGGATAAATGACACCAATATATATATTAAAAAATAAAAAAACATCCACAATGAAATATTTATATACTATTCGTTGCGCTGATTAGTGTTGGCAATCGTTCTCTCTTCCTGTGTATAACACTTTCAGTTTATTAAATAGAGCACCAGTGTCGACCCAGTTTTCAGTCCCGTACAATTGACAATTTTTAGTTTTGTATTTCGAATAACTTCTCTCGTAGATTACAATAGGCCACAACAGGAAAAAAAAAAGAATTAGCTTCATCACCTCTGGATGTTATTTCTTCCATTGTACTGCTGAATACATAATCTAAGAACTCTTAATGATCCACCTGTTGAAATCTGGCATTCCTTACTTATCATTCTACTCTCTTATGTTTCTTCATTCACGGTGTCACTAAAGTAATATTCAAGTTGTGATATGTCAGACTGGTAGATTGCAATAACTGTCAGAACAAACAGCTCTTTAGCATAAGTGAATTCACCTTGCACGGTTTATATTTTGCACGATTTTCCACCTGAGTTCCACGTTGCCAGTTTACGCCTTTCGGCAAGCACGGTCAATGAGCAGTGATTATATTTATTTACAATACCAACAGGCAAACTCTAACAAGGAAAATGTGCTTTTATAAGTAGCCTTCGGCAGCGATTGCTAGCTAATCAGAATTCACTCATACTACTCCTAAGTAAAACGGGAGGTAAAGGGGGAAGGCCACCCCCACGAATGCCGTCCCCAATGAGGCCGCCATATAATAGTATGGTGTCCTGTCATAAACGATGAGTAACTCACTGCACCTCCTGTGCACGTCACACTATATCCAAGTGAATGTACACATGACTCTCGGTGACGCTGCCGAAGTCTAGTAACAGCACATGCGATCATGCGGGGTAAGCTACTGATGCGTGGAAAGTACCAAAATGTTAATAGTATTTCGAAGCTGAAATCACAAGTACACTGTATGATTTTAGTGCTACCATCATTAATACAGCTGTTCTCGATTCAGCTCGGACGGGTTTTATTCCATCACAACAATTTCACATTTTAAAAAAGGTGCGTGCATTTTAACTTACTGCCACATCGAAGATAATTTGTCTTGTGCTGATCTGAAACAAGGGAATAGCAGCATGACTCATCAGTTACACTTAATGATAGAATGCTCCTTTGGGGGAAAACTCAGGCAGCACGATACAAACTGAGTTCCAAATATAAAGGCACCACAATAAGTTTGTGGAAGTGAGCAGGTAGTTTAGAATACTCTTCTGATGCAACAGATCCCATACGTCATTTATTTAAAACGAATATTGTATTGAAAGTTTCAAACCCTTGGGCAGACAGAATGTTTACCGTACATCAATTTGTCAGGTGCTGGGCTAGCAGTGATTGCAGCGGCCAAGTCACGAACTATACTGGACTGATGAATATCCTTCCTATTATTTATCCATTAACTGCATGCAACGCTTTTTGTTCTATAATAATTTATCCACACTATTGCCGATTTACATTGTAATAAGCATCAATCGAAGCATATGTAGCTGTGGTTTGTTTATATTGTTAGGAGAGAGTGTGGTAAAGCTGACTGAAATCCATGCCTGCATCAATTATACAGTATACAGGGACAGGGTGGATGAGCTAAGAAAGTAAGAAAATGAAGTTTCCGGCCTGACGAAAGAAACATATCACCTACCAATGCATCTTCTATGTACGGTAATATTGTGTATTTGTGTGTTAATTTCATGTTTTCCATGGGATATTTTGAATGCATTATATTGATATCAACTGCTGAAGGTATATTGGGATTTGGTCAACGCGACGCCTGACAGAAAACTTAATCTTTTTATAGTGTTTGTATACTGGAGTTTTGCATTCAGTTGCATATAAATAAAATGCAAATATTTTGGAACTTTTGTGCATATATGGTACCTCCTAAGTTCGATCAAGAACAAAATTATAGCTTTTATTTTCCCAAACAATGTACTTGTGATGTTCATGCATTTATTTAATGATTAAGTTAGAGTTAAGTAGCAGTCAGTAACACCCAGCATGCTGAGAATTTATGACTGTGCACCTTTTTTGAACCTACTCCTGCAAGATCTTCATCTGCTTGAGGGGGCGGTGAAACTGCGTCATTGGTGTTGATGATGGGCACAATGTTGAGGCTGATGAGCTCAGACAGCGTGCTGAATAAGTTCCTCCGGGTTTCTTCGTTGTAGAAGTCTGGCTTCGTTACGAGCACCTGAAGACATTACACAGATATGTATTGATGGAAATGTTTCTATCTTGTAGAAGTTGGGGTCACGTTAAGACAAACCTAAGAAAGAAATGGAAAATCAAGATAGGGACAATTATGAAATTCCTAAATTTCTCCATAAAGTTGTGCTTACATAGGAAGCACAACGTAACATATTCATTCCTCTTAGAAACCCTCGATGTGCACTTGTGCCACTCAGTCAGTTATAGAAGGCTTTGAAGCCGGTTTTTGGTGTTGCCTTGATTGATGATTGATATAACAACATTTCAGCCGGTGAACACTCCCAATTACTGAGACATACGAAAAATAACCTAAAAAAATTACATGTGATTAATATATATATAATATATTTGTTTTGGACTACAAAATAAGGAGAAAATTACGGGCTGACGTGTTTCACTCGTCAAAGGACCATTATCAGATCCAAATCCATACAAGATATGATAATGCTCGCTTGACGAGCAAAACGTACATACATATTCTCCCTTATTTGTAGTCCAAAACAAAAATTCTCTATATGTATTTTAATCACATGAAATCATTTTCAGGTAATTTTTCGTATGTCCCAGCAATTGGATTACATTGCGATGGCCGAATGATTATTAATTTGTAACATCAACTCAATCGGTCCACACACATTTTTTCTCGAATTTGTCGCAACTCACTGAAAAAGTTGTTTCCCCTGAAATTTAAAGAATTCCTCTTTGACACAAAGAGCTCACATTAATTTAACGAGCAGACAATAGTTCATTGAACAAAACAAAAAATTGATCACAATCGAAGTCTGGTGGTGGTGAAGATTGTTGTTTGAAGAGTCGGAAATTCAAAGTCTCTGCTCCAATGTGACTTACAAAGAACACTCACCAAATCGACCTCACCTATCTGGACGAAGCTTGGTGAGCGTCGTAGTGTTATAAACTTGTTGCTCCTACCCACATTTAATGCAGTTACAACCTGCTAAAACTGAAGAGTTTAAATATTGGTCACCGTCAGTCACTCCTCCACTCCTAACAGCCTGAGTGCTGTGATGTGGGGAAGGGGAGAAGCCCAGGAGAAGCAAGCAACGAAAGCGTGGTGATGCCCTGGCAAGGCACGACGAAACGAGCTTTGAGTATTCCTGTAACTAGATTTAATCAACCACAATGTTGATAAATGAATGCTCTACGCTATTAGGTGCAAGCCATGGAGATGGGACGGGAAGCTAGCGAAGTGAAATGTCTGAAATGCGAACCCAGGAATATTCATCTTAGTGCAGTTTGGTTACCCCCCACCCCACTATCTATCCCGTCTTCGTCCGACCCCCATAACATATCGCCACTGGCCACACTCACTTCCATTCACTGAAACAGTGCATAAGAGGATACTTCACGTACTGTACACTAAGATGCGGTAAAAAAAGAAGAAATAGAAGAGTGTGTTTTTCTCGTATTCGAAACTGTAACATGTAAGACTCGCGAATGATAGAGCTCGGATTACTCTTCCCATCTACGATATACTCCACCGCGGCACAAAGCGTGTAGGTTACAGCTCGCTCGATAGTTTTCACTTCATGTTCACAGGCGTTTCATTTACATATCAGATGTTTCCAGGATACATATAAAACTGCGGTTTGCATAAACCAATACTGGTAGAGGCAGCTAATTGGCCTGCTATATTGGTGGTGCTGGATAATGGGCATAAGAAGTGAGTCGACCAAAACTGGTGCCAGAGTGAACACGAAACTGCTCGAAGTTCCAGTAAGAAAGACAAACCGGATAAGTATCAGCCTGTATTATTACAGTATAACCATAGTTGATTTTGTATAACCATATAATCACCCCAAACAGACAAACTCCGGATTTTTATCACCATTTTAGCATTTCACCTAACATTGGATGTACTAAATTTAGCATACACCGACAGTTGCATTACCAATACTGCAACTAAATAATTGTAGATATTGTAAATATTTTTCACCTGTATTTTCAAACATAGATGTTATAGCCTAAGTGTAATGGATCTGATGATGATCGCTTGACGATCGAAACTGGTCATCCTAGTGTATTTATTAATCTCAGGTAATTTATTTCAGGATTAGGGCACAACCCAGCTCTTTTTGGGTACATTCGTGTTGACCGACTGAAAAGCACCAAACTTTTGTTTAATTAGGCAACACTGAAAAATGGCTTCAAACCTCACAAATAGAAAATTTGAAGGTAAGATTGCCAACTGCATACGAGTATAGTGGTAATACTGTAGATAGTGTATACCCAGTGAGCCGCTGTTAAAAGCCATAAATCCAATGTAGGCAACATTTCTGTTAACCGCAGCCAACCGTTTGCATAATCATGAGTGTATGCGTGCCTTGCTCTAAATCCTTTTCGCGGGTAGATATTAAAACATTCAGCGTACCGCGTGCAATGATAGGCACCGCGGTTCCTGTATTTCATTTTTCGAAAGGCCATGGAAATACAGTACACGTAATCAAGCAAAACACGGAAATCTTACGCAAACATTAGTTTAGGAGATGCAGTTGGATGTCCTAGGGTATGTGAAATATATGACTTATCGTTATCGATTGAAGAACTGGTAAGAAAAATCTGACAAAATCGCAAGACGTTACGAATGGGGAACTTAATAAATCATTCAATTTTGTACTTGAAAGATTAGAAAGAAAATTATTTATGGCTGAAGCCTCAGAAACATTGCTTAATATAATATATGGACACTATTGTGCTCCTTAGCAGTGAGAGTACTTCATTGAAGAAACATGTGTGTATTTGTATTTCAGGCGAGGATTGGGATGGAAGCGACCATGGCCTAAGTAAGTTACCCTCCCAGCACTTGCCTGGAGTAGAAATGGGAAAACACGGAAAACTATTTCTAGGATGGCCGAGGTGGGAATCGAACCCGCCTCTTTTCAGTTTTGCCTCACGACAACATGAACGAACTGTTTAGTGTACGCTTTCGTTGTGACATAGTATACACTGGCCTACACATGATATGATTGTTTCTATACATCAGTCATCTTCATTTCAACTACATTTATATTTTGCCGAGTTGATTCTATTTTAATGATAATGAGAAATGAATGTTCTTAGCTATGTATCGAAAAGTCATTGTAAGGCATGGGAGAAATAATAATGAACAATAATAACAATAAAAATAATTATTACATTAATAACAACAATAATTCAATGAACTGGATTCTTATGACCACAATGATACAAATGAAGGATTTTTGGTATGTGATGGTGTCATTTATAAATTACTAGCAACCTGCCCCGACTTCACTCGGTATCTTTAACGGTTTACCTAGCGTAAGCCTAAACGGCGCACAGACGGCAGGTCCCAGACGCAATTAAGAAAGGCTGAGGTGAACAGCGAAACTCCTAACACATATACTGTTCTCTTCTCTGAAGTCTTAACTCGACACGATAGACAGTTTGATGCAGCCTGAAGCTAGGGTCGCTCGTTAGCTCGTAAAATCGCTCCGAAGCTAGTAATTTAAATTTCCACTGAATGGAGATTGTTGAAGGAAATGAAAACGTAAAAACACTTATAGTGAGCGACATATTAAATATAGAGATATGCTGACGTTGACATTTTTTCAGACCTTTTCGTGCTGACAAATTCTTACACTTACAGTATAGACTATAGCCTGGATCGTTTTAAGATAAGCTTAAAAGGTGCACGGATAGAAGGTTTTTCTTGACTTGATTCACTGAAATCGTTACTGCTCGGCTTCTTTTGGTCATATATGAATGCTCTTCTACGGAAACCTTCCTCGAGAAATTCTTTACAGAATGGTCAAGACTGCATCAAAATCCATCCAGCGGTTCTCCAAATTACCCGTTACATCCAGGAATACTATGTAGAGATGGTAGCCATAGAGACGCAATTTGTAAGATAAAAATGTCTGACCCAAATGGGACTGAAACCCGCGACGTCCAGCTTTTTACGCCGGCACTCTGACTACTGAGCTATTGCGTAAGACTTTAATTCTCACTTCGTGGGTTCGTGTATAATAATAATAATAATAATAATAATAATAATAATAATAATAATAATAATAATAATAATAATAATAATATACCAAATAATAATATACCTAATAATAATAATAATAATAATAATAATAATAGTAATAACAATAATGTTGACGTCCTTTTTAACTACTGTGTCTGACACTAGCCTCTCGTATTTAGGCACCCTCAAATGCAAACTGACAACACCAGGGTTCGATCCCTCAACCTTGGTCACAGCAGGCGAGAAACTTTCTTCTGTACCTCGCACATATCCAGGGAGGGAAATGTCAGGATAAAGATAAGTTTTTTCCCAAGCATGTAGTATGATATTTAGATTAACTATTGGCTTGGTTCTAAAAGGCGATTGGAAAATCCTAAACTTTGCTTTTTAAGGTTGGAATTGGAATTCATTTTAAGACAAATCAAATGTTTTCATTCAGTTGCATCCCGGTGTAATTACAAGGTATGATGAACACATAAAAGAGTAAAATGAAATTCAAACAATCAATGGAATCAAAACAAGGTAAAAGTGGCCAGAACATTATAATAATTGTTATCATCCATTGAACTTTGTTAGAACATACCTGAGCCAGCTTGACTCCATACTGAGCAAACATGGCGTCATAAAGTGACATAAGTCCTGATTGGCCGACAGCTGCCGCTGCTCTCGGCTCTAGTAGTGTGCCTGCGTCCTAAAATAAGAAGATTGCGGGGGTCAACACATTTGACAACACTCCAGTGGTGTCGAAAGTTATCACCAAATATTTTTGAAATCATTAGATATGTTAGTGTAGTATGAATTGGACATAACCCGTGCCTAGTTAGGTAAAGGAATGTTACACTAGTAAAGTATATTTTTAGCCCGGAAGAACATTGACAACTCAATTTTTCTTTTTTCAGGAGAAGCCATCACAGTTCAAGTGTCACAAATTTCAACCCAAAGCCAGTTACTTGTTGAGATATCTCATTACTTACGTCACAGCTCAACTGACCTGTGACGCTCTTCTTCCCTCGCCAGGTGAGAAACACGTCCGGAAGAGAAGCGATACTGCTCCTTTCTAGCTGTGGGGATGGTAAGCAGAATTGTGCCGCTTTTCAAGGGGAAGGTAAATTTACCTTTGTAAATTTATTCTTATGCAAAACTTAAAATTAGACTACTTTGAGTTCTGGCACTGTTCTTCCGGTCTAACACTATGTTGAGGAGGCTTACTTCTCTGGTGTGGTCCTTTGGAGACAAGGTCTCCCGCATGCTGAGGGACATGAGGAGTTCTTGAGTGAGTTTCTGCTTCCCGAAGGCCACAGCACCACTAGTCACCATGATGCACTCTCGCCCTTCGATCTGACACTCGGCGACCTGCACATCAGCAAAATGCTCAGAGGACAAAATATCCAGCCTCGAAGACCTAGCTGGTAAGAAATATGTGACATATTCCTACATACTAAAATATCTTCACAAGATAGTTCTGAGCGTAAATTGTAGCAGGGCTCTCATCCAGGCAAGGACAACACAGGAGACAACATATCCGGGCTCGTTATAAATGGTATTACTGGAACTGTGATTTTTCCCTTTTTTCCTATTTGATTCTTTTGCACATAATTATAGGATTTTTGTAAACTATCAGTTTCAAGGCCTTAGGGTTATAATATTACACTTTTATTGTGTCTAATATTACCTATGATTAGTAAAATATCCGTTTAAATGCCTTAGGGTTAAGATACTAAACTTTCATAGTGCCCAATATCGCATATTTTGCTGATAATTGTCTATTTCTGGAATTGGAATCTAAAAATGTCTATATTACTCTTTATCTCTTTGATATTTCTAAATCAATATTTTCCTGAATTTCACTGTAAAAATGATAAAAGAAATCGAAACGTTTTGAAGCCATTCTTTCAGTTGTAACTGACAGACAAAAGAAACCCATGAAGATATTTCTGTGCTAATTCGTGTTTGGCTGTGTTGAATATCTGATAACCTGTGTTTCTGTGGTGACTAGCTGTAGTTATTTGGGTCGGGGATGGGGTAGGTGCCCCGGAACTTGGAATTAGGTAGGCCTATTATCCTGGCATTTGCTTGGGGAGAGTGTGGTTGAAACCGCGTTCAACCACACTCAGCAGAGCCGCTCTCAGCACCGGGATTTGAACGTTCGATTTTAGGACTTGCTGAAGCTCCCCCATCACGAACGTGGTGAGCGATTTAACGCGCACGGCTAAGCCGTGTGACAAGGTGTGGACATCAAATGGTTCCATCCACGTGTGCTGACTTGAGACTGTCAAGGTGTAGATATCAAATGGTTCCATCCACGTGTGTTGACTTGAGACTGTCAAGGTGTGGATATCAAATGGTTCCACCCACGCGTGTTGACATGAGACTGTCAAGGTGTAGGTATCAAATGGTTCCATCCACGTGTGCTGACTTGAGACTGTCAAGGTGTGGATATCAAATTGTTCCATCCAAGTGTGTTGACTTGAGACTGTCAAGATGTAGATATCAAATGGTTCCATCCACGTGTGTTGACTTGAGACTGTCAAGGTGTAGATATCAAATGGTTCCATCCACGTGTGTTGACTTGAGACTGTCAAGGTGTAGATATCAAATGGTTCCATCCACGTGTATTGATTTGAGACTGTCAAGGTGTAGATATCAAATGGTTCCATCCACGTGTGTTGACTTGAGACTGTCAAGGTGTCGATATCAAATGGTTCCATCCACGTGTGTTGACTTGAGACCGTCAAGGTGTAGATATCAAATGGTTCCATCCACGTGTGTTGACTTGCGTAAGACAAGGTGTATGGTGGATGTCATGTTGCCTATGCCTGTAGTAACATGATATCCAGGCCAGGGTTGGCAAGTTAGGATCAGGGAGAGATTCCACTCACACTTTGCAACGCCAGTTCCTCATGCCAGCGTCAGAGAGGGAAATTTGAACCCTACTCTCTTCCCAGGTATCCTCACCAGGCAAAATGTATCCTAGTAAAATCCTCACACCTTCTTGGCATAGCCGGAAATCTAACCAATGGCATATGTGATAAAAGCTATTATAGAAAACCTAAGACAAATATGGTATTATTTTGCATTCCATTAAGATTTAAGTTTGAATACATAATAATATCATTAGTACCAGTAGTAAACATATTGTCAATATTCAGCATTGTTTGCCGACACAGAATCTAATTATTCTAAAACACACGCATGCTAATCAGTTATTCAGAGAATCGAAGAGGCTTTATTACTGTATGTAATATGTTCTAGATCAACATATCAGTTGAGAAGGTAATGGCAGACTCACCTGTTCCACAATGGATGCCAGACGTCCTAAGGCTAGACCGTGCTCGTCCTCCCGAGTGATTACGGCACTACCAAGTTTCACCACGAGGCGGCGTGCATATTTCAGCTGACTACGATCAGAGAATGTGGGGCGGCGCCTTTCGACTGTCTGCATAGCTCGCCTGATGTCCGTCTGTCCATTCTGTAATGGCAACTACATGGTATTACTAAACATTCACACACAATCAAACAAATACAAAGCTCTACATGATTTGAAACCAAAGAGTTGAACATTTAAGAACAACTTTGGACGATTCTGGATCGAATACTGACCACAGTCTTATTTTCAACTTATACACATCAAAATTTAGCTGCGTCAAGGTGACCGTTTCGGCAGAAATGTGAGAAATATTACATTTTCTGGAAAGCAGCTCATTAAATTATTTGCATATTTCTGAT
The DNA here is from genome assembly GCA_946902985.2 of Meconema thalassinum. Lineage (NCBI taxonomy): Eukaryota > Metazoa > Arthropoda > Insecta > Orthoptera > Tettigoniidae > Meconema > Meconema thalassinum. The sequence continues at coordinate 190,561,126 of OX336389.2, forward strand.
CAAAATGGCATATGATTTATAAAAACAATCCATTTAAAACAATTTTATTTTAATTTTTAAAAAGGTATCTGTTTCAAGAAAAAAAAAAAACATTTTGACATGTAATATTTCAAAACTAAATGACATTACAAATTTGATAACCTGTGTCATTGTAATATCTGTATTGGTGTGTGTATTTGTAATTGAGGCGAGGATTTAGATTGCAGAGGCCGTAGCCTTTAGAAAGATCAAACACATGTAAGAGATAAATGTAACCCCTTCCAACTTTAATTTATTTTCCTGTCAAGTGTCAATTTTCAAAATGAAGGGTCCTTTATATCTGGAACCATAAGACCAAAGTTTCTGATTTTTTACAGCAGTTCAATAACACCTTCATGCATACACTGAACCTCTACATGAGGTAAAAGTTTGAAAACATCTTACAAAAGAAGAATCTATACCTTGGTAATCTCATATTTTTTCATCAAATTTTGGCTTCTCCTAAAAGATCTATGAGTCCAATCCTATCCAAATGTTCTATATTTTAAATGATCAGTTTAATCTGAAGAGCTCTCTAAAACTTATGTGGAAGTCTCAGATCATCATCTACCATGAATTTGGAAAAAAGTGATCCTAATTATGGCTAAGTTAATATTATCGACATTGGGATGGCATGGCTCCTTAAGAGAGGCTATATTCTCAAGTCTCGAGTTTGAGGCCCGAAGTAGTCAGTAGGAATTTGAAGGTGCTTCAGTGCAGGATACCAGTGTCAGTATGTTTTCTGGGAAGTTAAAGATCCCCTTCAGGGCGTAATTTTGGCACTCTGGCAACTCAAAAGCCACAATAACTAAAACTGACTTAAAATATGGTGATTGTTTTCAAGGGTGGAACATCAGGATATATTCTCCAGGTTTCTAAAGTAATATAAATTAGAGATTATACGCATGCTAATTTCTGAAAAGGAGCATCTCATACTCATGTCTTACTGAACCGGTCTTTCGGGAAAGTTGATACACCAGTACCATGAAATAATTATTCTGGTATAGATGGGCCAGTCATTCGTGGCCGGTCGTAAGTGTGTGAGAATTCTTCTTAAAGCCCGAGTAGAACCCTGAGACCACTGAATAAACACATGAGCTGCCGAGGACACATTGCGCACTTTATTTGCATTGATCACAAAGGTATGAAGGCCCACTGTGCGTGTAGACACGTAGGCTAATATGTACCGGTCAAGATGGAAAAGCCCTCTTGTAAATCCTCGGCTGGTGAGTTCGGGAGTTGGCGACCCCGAGGTATTCCTGAGCTGGGTCCGTTTTCCCCTTTAGTCCCTTACCTTTGGGGCGGACCCTCTCTTCTTTCACTTTCCTATCTGCCTTTCATGGCTCTCCTTCCTTCCAAGTCCCTCAGTCCGCATTCTTCGAGGGTTGAGGGCATTTCTTTTCCTCCTGTCCTTTATTTGCCTTATTCTCCTTTAGTTTTCCATTTCTTCTTCTAGTATGTAGGTTAGTAGTTAGTTTTAGTTTTATGATTGCATTTCATTTTCATCTTCACGATCACCCAAACCATCAGGGGCCGATAACCTAGATGTTAGGCCCCTTAAAACAGCAATTATCATCATCATCTTGTAAATCCTTTCTTGTTGCATTCAAGCACTGTAGATAACCGCCTCATCGTATTACTTTGGACACATATTTTCCAGTACTGGAAGTTTGTTGATGTGAGTTACCTTGAGTAACGAAGAACGCTTAGGTTTTAAAAGACAGGCAACACACTAGTACCGCTTTCCTCTCATAAAATATTATTTCTACGAGGGGCGTACCGGTACTATATTGTTTTACACTTTATGTTTTGTACGTTCGGGTATGGTTCACATTTCACTTTTGAAGGTTGTGACGTGTAACTAGTGTCTTGTTCCTCCGTTTGGTAGCAGCACACGCACAGGGGCCAACGAATGCACTCGTTATAGGCGACTTCATGGCTAGGCTTGTGACTGGTGTTGAGACATGGCTCCATTACCATGAGCCACAAACGTAACATCAATCGATGCAATGGAAACATAGGAGCAGTCCACCGTCAAAGATATGACGAGCAGTGCCAACAGTTTGCAAGTGAATGGTGACAGTGTTCTGGGACACAAAGGGCATCATCCTCATTGACAGGCTGGAATTGGGGGCCACGATTAACAGTGCAGCATATGTGGCAACCCTTAAGCGGTTACGTCGTGCCATTCAAACTAAGCGGCCAGGAAAATGGGCTAAAGGTGTGCTTCTGCAACATGACAATGCCCGCCCCCACACTAGCCGAGAGACCACCGCTGCCATTGATCAAATGGGATCCACGGGGCTGCCACATCCACCATACTCTCCCGACTTGGCACCAAGTGATTTTCACCTGCGTCGTCGCCGTTTTGTGGAACTGGACACACCTGTAAAAGCATGGGTACGCAGCACTCCGAAATAATGGTTTCAGGAAGATCTGGAGAGACTGACACATCGATGGCAAAAGTTCATCAAGTTACAAGGAGATTATGTTGAGAAGGTGGACGTAACATTTGATGTGTAATGTACTTCATTTGGATAGAAAGAAATAAAGTGTAAACTCCCTTCGTATATTTTTTTTCAATTACTGCATGTTTCGATTTTGAGTTTTAAATTTGAATTTGTTGCTCTAGAATAATTTATGAAAAGTAAAGCCATTCTTTCCGGACGTTCTAGCAGGCCAATTTCCTCAATTCTTTTCTTAAATGATAGCTATATATATGCAAAGATATGTCATCGGTCATATAAAACTACCTACAGTACATCTCACCTTACTTGAGTTATAATAAAGACAATTTTAATTATATTTTCCACTCTTCTCTTCATTCAATCACCCATATTCAGGCTGTAATTGCTGTACACCACTAGGTAAAATAGATTAAAAACACTATATCATTGTACCGTACTTCGTATTACCGGTATTCGCATTCTCATGTGGCGGTGCTACCGCTTGAATTAAACTAGAGGATGGTGATACGAACGTAAACACGCCACTGCATTTAATGTGTAATTGAGCGTTATGCTCAAGCTTTTCTCTGTTTAAGAAAATAATAGACGATAAAAATATAACTAACATTTCCCTAAATATAAGACAAAAAAAGAAAAAATGAAATCGAGTGCATGATCGAAGAAATACGCAGATCGTGGTTTTACATAAGTATGATTACTTTTTTCATGCCAGGGAGTATTCATTTGTACCAGTGACATAAATAATATAATGTACTGTCAAGTCAAACTAATAAAAATAATTTTGAGTTCCTTAAAATTTATGTAGTCCCCAGCATGTTAAGGCTTAAAGAGGGGAAAATTAGCCTTCTAATATTCAATAACTGGCATTGTTGTTAATGTTGTTGCTTTATTTGGGAACAGGCTTAACTTTACCCCTTGTGCTTGACTGTGAGTGAAATTTATCTAACAACCTGTGTGGTGTCTGTAGGCGAGTGTGATTAAGTTATGTTATTTTAGAGTACCGTACCGTAATTTTGAGATGAGTGGTGCATGAAACATAGTACCAACGTTTAATGCCAAAGCGGGTTTGTAAAATTTTACAGAAATTTTGCCACCCATAAAACCTGCCGCCCTGGGCAGTTGCCCAGTTTGTCCCCCAGTAAATACGGGCCTGAATACAGTAAATGATCCTATAGTATTGTAAGCAGGGCATTAGAGGACCAGTGATTTACTATTCCGCAAAGTAAACCGTATTTTAGGGCTTACGATCTGCTAGCGGTGTTGGAATGTCTAAAAATATCTCCAGAACGTGCTTTCATATCGCCACTGCCGAAGTGGGGTGGCAAAAGAAGTAGTCACACGTGATAGTTGTGGGGGACCATACGGTAATTAACACCAGACATAACCATATTGAAAATTGATTATCCAATGTATGGCATCGATATAACCATTCTTTTAAAATGTAAATACATATTACGTCAGCAACAATAAAACATATTTATGTTGTAACAGTTGTAAGTTGACAGGCCCCACCTTGCACTCCCCCCCCCCCCCCCCCCCCCCTACGGGCGCCCATGAGACAGTGCGAGTAATGTCAACTCTGCTGGAATATCTATGGACTAACTTAGAGCCCCGACTTCGTAGGAAGAAGTAAAAAGGAAGGCGTGAATGGCACTTAAGTTAAAGTTTGGTATTATATTTTGTGAAAATGTGGAAAGAATATACTGGGGTGTTATTAATTATGGGTCTTGGCAGGAAAACTAAACGTGCAAAGCGAATATGTGAAAGACGACGATGCGAAACGAGCAAACGAAGCAAACTAACAAAAAATCCTCAGACAGATCCTGATGTGATGTCATGTGGTTCTTCAAATTCAAACGGTTTCGAAGAGATATGCTTTGTTGGCAATGTAATTGTTTATTCCGTGCAATTTCGTATTGCCTACATGGAACAAATATAATGGAATGCAGCCGAAGGAAATCAGAAACAAATATATGACGTAAAATTGGCAAGTAAAAGGGTATGAGAAGTAGGAGACTTCTGCTACTTAGGAAGTCAAATAACCAGTGATGGACGAAGCAAAGAGGATGTTAAAAGTAGGTTGGCTCAGGCAAGGAAAACATTTCTACAAAAAAATGTTGACATTAAATATATACAGTATTTAGCTATTAGAAAGTCATTTTTGAAAGCCTTTGTCAGTAGAGTGACCCTATATAGATGTGAAACTTGGACTTCTGGCGCAGCAGGAAAGAGAAGAATAAGGGTATTTGAAATGTGGTGTTACAGGAGAATGTTGACGATCAGATGGGTAGATAGAGTAACAAATGGAGAGGTATTAAGAACAGTGGAGGGATGCTACAGGCGACTGCTAATGAAGAAAAGAGATAGATTGGTAGGACAAAATTTTATGACACCCAGGAATAGTAAACTTAGTTATGAAAGGAAGGGTCGAAGATAAGAACTGGAGGGGTAGATCAAGGTTAGAATATGTTAAACAGATTGCCTTGGATGTAGGATCTTGAGGCCATGTAGACATGAAATGATCAGTTCAGGACAGGAAGGCGTGGAGGGCTGCTTCAATCCAGTTTAATCACTGAAGACTCAAACAACAACAACAACAACAACAAACTAAAAACCAACATGGAACAGAAGACAGTCACTATGATATTCATTTGGCTGCTGTCTATAATATTATCAAGAAGTGGCATGCATATAAGAATTTTATTATTGGTGGCGGATCTCTTCAACGAAAAATTAATAACCCTACTGATTTTTTTTTTAGTCGTTAACCCTCCAGGTTGGTGGAACCCACGGACTCAGCGAGGGAACTCACCACTACCGCCTCTACGGGCAGTGTCCTGGAGCGGGGAACATCGAATCGGAAGGGATACAAAGAGGTGGGATTGGCACCTCGCCCAGGCGGCCTCACCTGCAAAGCGAACAGGGGCCTCATGAGGGAAGGTAAGGGAAGGTGAGGATGGATAGGCAAGGAAGAGGGAAGGAGGCGTCCGTGGCCTTGAAGAAGGTACCATCCCGGCATTTGCCCGAAGGCGAAGTGGGAAACCACGGAAAACCACTTCGAGGATGGCTGAGGGGGAATCGAACCCCCTCTACTCATTTGGGCCACCCGAGGCTGAGTAGACCCCGTTCCAGTCCTCGTACCACTTTTCAAATTTCGTGGCAGAGCCGGGAATCGAACCCAGGACCTCCGGGACGGCAGCTAACCATGCTGACCGCCACGATACGGAGGCGACCCCTACTGAATATAAACGTTTAATGGTTGCTGATGGACAGTATGCTGGACATGTTGAACTTCACAGTGTGAAAGATCTGTTTCCTGAATGTCATTTATTCATTCAATTATTTGCAATTGGGGGGTTGTCCCCCGGTGGCAAATTGGATATACATAACAAATAAACAATTATACATAACAATTCAAAAACAATTAAACTGGAGTATTTACACAAATCGTCAGTCTTTTCTTAAACACATCCATATGCATGGGAAAAGGCTCTAATATTGCGGCAGGTAGAGAGTTCCAGTTATCAATGGCACGGTTTACGAAATAATATTTACCATAATTTGTATGCTGTGGTCGGCCCTTAACTTTGAAAGGATGATCACTCCTACTCATGTAAGTGGGCTTTCCCATACGTTTGCTAAGCTCACCCCATGCTGGTTGATTTGTATACGTGTTGTACATAGCGCAGAGTCTAGATTTCATCCTCCTAGCCTCAAGTGATTCCCACCTAAGTTTCTTTAACATACGGCTCACACTGCTCCTGGGATTAAAGTCACTGAGCACAAATCTAGCGGCCTTTCTTTGTACCATTTCCAACTCATTGATGAGCCCCACTTGATATGGATACCAAACCGCCGAGGTGTATTCTAGATTAGGTCTTACTAGTGGCAAATATCCTAATTCTTTAGCTGAGGTACTACTTCCTTATTCCCTCATAACAAAGTGCAGGGATTTGTAAGCTTTAGAAACTACACATCCTACATGACTACTATACTTCATATCATTCCTTACGTGAACGCCAAAATATTTGCAAGAATCTTCTTTTACAAGTATTTCTGAACCAATGTTATAATGCAAATCATGCCTTCGCCCTTTCCCTATATTTATGAGACTACATTTTCTTGTGTTTATTATCATTTTATTCTCAATTTTCAGGTCATCTTGAAGTACTGCGGTGTCTTGTGAGTGTTGTATCTTTCGATATATTACAAAATCATCCGCAAACAATCGACAGTCATTGCGAATCCCATTTGGTAAAAAAATAACAAAGTTCCGATCACGCTGCCCCGAGGGATACCCGACGTTACGGTAATTTCATCCGAGAATAGGCCTTCGATTTTTACTTTCTGGGAACGATCCGTCAAAAATTATTGGATCCATAAAATTACCCTTCTATCAATCTTCGTTGAAGCTAATTTATGGAGTAGTATGTCATGCGGCACGACATCAAATGCCTTCGCAAAATCTATAACTACGGCGTCGACTGAAACTCCATTGTCTAACGATTCGCTAATATCTTGAAAAAGTGATAGCATCTGACTCTCGCATGAGTAACCTTTCCGAAATCCATGTTGCCTATCATTAAACCATGATAATGTTTCCTACTGTTCCCTCAAGTAGCCGCAAATGAGATGCTCCATCTGTTTAAGAACGATGGACGTAAGGCTAACCGGCCTGTAGTTGTCCAATTCAAGTCTGCTCCATCCTTTAAATATTGGGACTACTGTAACTCTTTTCCAGTCACTAACAATATTATCAGGACTCTTCGATATATTGTAAAGTAATTTTTGTATTAGCTTTACAATTGCTGACTGGTTTATTTGGAAAAGGGGAGCCCCTGATTCGTCGTTAAGGTCCAACACACGGCTATTGGATTTATTGAACACACTACCATAAAATACATTTAATTCATTAGCAATGACCTGTTTCTCAGTAATTAATTTACCGTCACCCAACATTATCATCGACAAATTATTTGAATTTCCCTTTCTTCTCCAAAAATAACTGTTAATTTTTTGCACCCATCACCTCTCGAACCAAGCAAACCTTGCATGTAATTGTCATGAGCAGCCCTCTTTTTTAAGACGAGCTCTCTTGATAAGGACTTAAATTTCAAGATATACTTGTCACTATCATATCTTTTAATGTATAATTTCCTAATTTTCCGTTTTAGACTCCTGATTTCTCGCGTGTAATACTCAGGATCTGGGTTTTGTTTCAGAAATTTAAATGGGACAAATTTATCAATAGCGCAATTTAAAATTTTCAAAAAGTTAGTCTATAGGATATTAATGTGATTTCCTTCCGATGCCCATCCTACAAATAGCTCATACAAATACCCCTGAAATTTGCCCTGATCCGACATGCGATACTGGAAAAAGATCTTTTTTGCTATATCAGAGTCTAATTTTGTAATGTCACCGTATCTAATATTTAATTCAACCCCAGAATGGTCACTAATTGCCGGTACATTCAGACAGTTAATATATAGCTCTACAGGCCTACGAGATAAACATCGAAGGTATTATTGTCTCTCGGAGGGATGTCAAATACTTGGGAAAATCCCCCCTCCCTTAAGAATTTGTTTGCAGCGCTCTGAGCTTGACCACAGCTAGTTGACTTACCAGACCAGTCTAATTTGGGGAGGTTTAAATATCCGGCAATTATCATGCTCTTTTTCATAGCATTACCCGCTAAAGTTTTATCATTCAGTGTGTCGAGGAGCGAAAAGTTATCTTTCGGTGCTCTATACGCCACTATCACCTTGTGATGGTTATTATTCTCCTGATGGGAGTGAATCAGCACCACAGCAAGTTCCACAGTTGGACATATAGAAGTAATGGTCATTCACCTGAAGTACCGTGGTGAAACCTCTATAAACCTTTATACCGCATGGGCGCCATCGTATCAAATTACCATTAGGAGATTTAAATAGACATATGAACAGACTTACCATTATGTACCTCGGCTATTCAGACTCTTGTAACTCAGCCCGTGGGGAAACTTTAAACTTCCAACCAGAATGATATTTGCCAAGAGAGGACAGGTTCGGTATTATAGCTAATTCTATCTACAAGAATGGAACACAGAAACTGAATTTAATGAATTGAATTTAATTATACTCAAAAGATCAACTATAAAACACATACTAATGGACGATGTAGAATTTACTCTTAACGTGGCGGCTAAACCAAGACGAAGCGGAGACATGATATTACTTTAACTTATTGCAGAATTTTAATTGAATTTACAGTTACTTTGCCCAAAGAAAGATTGATTGATTTGAAAAGAAAAACAGAGAGATATGTCATAATGTCATTTACGCTCACCAGTGCTGTCTACATGGTAGGTTATGCTCAACCTCAAGCAAATCTGTTGTCTTCTGTTCGAGATTGCCTTCATCTTCTTGAAAATTCTTGATATTGTAAAATTATAGCGTTGGGTGAGATGAAGACCTAGCTTCAAGAATCCCATTTATGACAACAGCCAATGATACAACTGTTATTATCAATAGGCGTGAACGAGATATGTCCCCAGCATACTGCAACTGTAATGGTTAATGAGCTTAGAGATGCTCAAAAGTAGAATAGACTGACCATCAGCATGATAACCGAATCTGACTAAAGAAAAAGAATCAAAAGGTATGCTTCTCCGTCCCCAGGTTGAGTCTTTTAAAACTTCTTGACAACCCTCTCTCCATCACCCCTCTCACGTGGTCGTAGACCATTGTCCTCTTGCAATGCCAACTCCAGGTCTCCTACTCCCTCAAATTGGGTTGTCGTCAACGTTCTGATTCGCTCAGAAGTAGCGTGGATCCGATTCTGGGAATTGCATGTCATATAGCCAAATAAGGATATGCTGGACGTCAAGAGCCTAGCTTCCCTTGTCCTCAGTAGACTTGACCCCTCGTGAACCAAGTTCGTTGAAATGCGCCTCAGAGAAGCGTCAGTTCTTGTCTGCTCCCATAATTCTGGGAAAGCGCCCTGCTGTGCGTTCCGCCGAGAATATCTTGAGTTGCTTAGCTAGATGACTTAAAATATCAGTTCCTGCTCGATTTGCCCTCGCGTTAAATTTATAGTATTCGTTTATCGAAAATCTTCCATTAGCTTTAATTGAATATAAACATAATAAAATACCCTCTGCTCCCATATAAATTGATGTGACAAATAATTAAAATTATAAATTAAAATTAAATTGCGTGGTTGGCCATGGTGTATCCCACCGTTATGCATAGATTAATAATAATTATAAGGCCCCAACAATGCCAATATCACAACCTGAAGAGGAAATGTATTTCCTTTATCGGAAATTTGTACACATAACATTTCATAATCCTTATCAGCCCATTTTAAGAAACTAGCTATACTTTTGTGCACACAAATAAATAGCCCACCTCCTCGCTTCCCCCGATCCCTTCTGTATATTTAGTAGGTCCCTTGAATTATTTCGTTACTATTTATATCCTCATATAACCAGGATTCAGTAGCAATGACAATGCCCGGAGAATACGTCTCTACAAGATTCCAAAATTCAATTAATTTATTTCCTAAACTCTGACAATTGACCTGCAGTAATAGTAGAGTCGTACCTCCACAGCAAATATCCCGAAAAAGCTCCTTCTGTTCCCGTCGGCTGGCAACCTCTGGACCTGCTCCTCCTCACAAAAGCTGGCACGAACCGATGACCCTGTCATGTAGGCTCCCTAGGTTGGAAGCTCCCCGTCGATTTAAATGGAGCCCGTCTCGGCCACCAATCCAGCAGTCAGCATCTACGTACACTTAACCCAGCTGTGCACATACCCAGTCCATGCGGTCAATTACAATCCTAACTCACCTTAACGGAACATCTCCCAGCCGAACAATGCCACTCATTATAATTTTTGCATTCCTAAACTTGCTTTTAGCTTTTCTGCCTAGTTCGTAGAGCTCCCCCATGATGTAATCAGCTGTAGCCCTGTTCTTTAAATCGTTCGTCCCAACATGGAGCAACAACTCTTTAAATTTATCACAGTCCTCTAAATTTGCTTCTTCCACTTGTTGGGCAAGCTGGTCAATTTTAATCCCCGGATAACACCGCACTTTCGTACTTGATTTCCTCGAGATATTTGCACTCCACCGTATCGAGAACCACCCATTTTGATAACGTCATCCTCAGTTCCCACAGTCTGGTTTGTAGCTTCATCCACTGGAATGCGCTCCGTCAGATCCTTTAACGTCTCCTCCGATTCGTTAAATAAGCCTTTCAATCCTGTATAATAAGATCCCTGGACTTAATTTGCTGTCTCATAAGTTCTGGATTGTCACAGTTTTACAGAACCAGTTTCCTGCCTCACATTCGTCCTTCTGCACCCGAACACAGCCAAAGTGAAACCATATCTCGCACAAACCACACGTCATTCCGTTTCTCAAAACTTTGCTACACGTAGAACACTTTACAGACACTTTATCAGACACCTGGGTAACACTAGAAGTGGCAGGACCTGGATTTACTTCTACTCCACCAATAACTAATAACGCCGCTATTACTAGAGCGATGAACAACAATTTATTAGGACCCGAGTAGCACACATGCACTGGGAGGCCCGGTTCCACTTAACCATCCTTGCATTCCACGACCCGATCCTCGCGCGATATGACTCCACCGAACAGCCCAGGATTATCAGCAACAGGAAAACACGTCCGCTCACTTCAACTGACCACAACTGACAACTGACTGTTCAGAGTAACCCGTGAAAACAGTGGCACAATACTGACTGTGGCAAAGATATTCCTTCAATTTCTGGTGTAAGTTCTACAGTAGTTATTTTTGCCTATTTTCATTTATGAAACAAGTAGCTCCGTGAAGAATGAAATGGCCTAATTTTATATATCCTACTTACAGTATATTAATTGCCTCTATCAGCATACAAATTTTCAGTTTGATTGCTGTAATAGATTCGTAGATATTGAGAACAGTCCAAATATTTTGGATGGCCATCATGTTGGACTTTCAGCCTACTTTCGATTTTTGCACAAAGTAATTGCAAGTAGACTTATGAGATCAACACAGGGCCAAAATTGTGTGACTGTCTATGCGTATGTGAGTCTGTGTGTGTATGTGTGTGTACTCTGCATGTCTGGTCCCCACTATCAATTCAAACACGGTGAAACCGAGTTGAACGAAATTTGGTACAGAGGTAGCACTAGCAAAGTGCACCTCGTGTCATGTTTTATATCGCCGCCATATTGACGGAAACGTGATGGCGGCCACCCAAATGTTCAAAACATAAATCAAATTACGACTAACCAAATCATCTGATCTCTACCACATTTTGCAACAACATTCCCTTACCCGAGAAGCGTCATTTGACTAAACTACTAGGTCATCAGCCTAATTGTTTGTAGATGGTGGCCGTATATGTGTGCAAATAGATCCCCCTATCAATTCAAAAACAACGAAACCAAATCGAGGTGGTGCAGAGGTAGTACTAAAAAGGGACAACTCAGTGTCATGTTGTATATCGCCGCCATCAAAACAAAAAAGAAATGGCGCCCACCTAAATGTTCTCAGCTTAAATCAAATTACTACTATCATAATCATTCGATCTCTACCAAATTTTGTAATAATATACCCTAAAGTGGGAAGCGGTTTTGCCCAATTTACAAGGTCATCAGCTAAACATTTTCAAGATGGCGGTTGTATGAATCATGTAAGTATTATAGCCGAACCGTAACTTACGATTATACAAGGCCTGACCTTACCAAAGACGCTCATCGTACATAGGGAGGTTTAAACTGTACTCAAGGAGGTGGCCGGTATCGTGCATTTTCATGCCGTCCCGTTGAGTTAATGGCTTTTTTTTGCTCGTAAATCCATATATTTTGGTAACTTCGTAAGTTCATATCCTTTTAGGAATGTACTGAAGAAAATAATACAAATATAGTATCATATGGTTCATAAAAACCGACAGAAAACAATAATGAATTCGGTCATTGCAAGACAAAATAATATTCTAGGCAGTTATACAAAAGCTGTTATTAACGCGATGTTAGCGTAGAGCGATTTTGGCGTAATGGTAGCGTCTCTGACTCGTAGCTTTGAGGTTACTGGTTCAAATCCCAACAGGTTCACATTTTCATACTTCCTTTTTTTTTCTTTTGTATTTATTGATTCATACCTACTCACACGTTATAATGTTAAGCAAATATAGTGTATATTTGCAATCGAAAATATTATAATTATACTTATAACACCACATATTTCAACACTCGACTATAGCGATTACAGTTCTTTGTCCTTGATCCGCAGTAGTCTATTGTTCTCGTTGTTGTTTTTGTTGATTCTTTACAGGTTTTGCGGCATCATAGTCTTATGTGAAGTTGTCTGATAACCTGTGTAACTGTGATGTCTGTAGGCTTACTAGTGTGTGTACTTTTGTACGAGGAAGGATTTGGATAGGAAGCTGTTGTTGTTGTTGTTTTATTTGAGATGCATGGACATCATGGTCATTTAGCCCTGTGTACTTGGGTCTGAATACCTGTGTTATTGTGATGGCTGTATTGTTAGTATATCTAATTCAGGTGAGGATTTAATCAATCAATGTATACTATCCGGATAGCACGTTGTATTTCAACAAACTACTACAACCAATATTCAATTATACCCCTTGAAATGGACAAAGAGTTATAACTAAACCCATGCATTTAGGAAAATCAATCTACATATATGCCATAGAGTTATGTACTATTATTTGAAGATTATTGTGTAGGTGATTCATTCCAACTTCAATCGCATGATTAGGAAACAAGAAATAAGAACGAGATTTTGAAATTACGCTCAGCCGCCATCTTGTGGTTATGGAAATAATTTAAATGAAATAGATGCCAGTGAATTAAAATCTATATAAGCATATACCGTACCAAGTTTAACTGCGCTCAGATGGTTAAAAAACGAGAATATTCTTTTTGAATTCTTAAATTTCACCTCAGCGCCATGTTGGATTTGTACTCGCCTAGTTATTGAACGTCCCATAGGTTAACTTATGTTTATAGCCTCTATATACATACAAAATTTCAGTTTAATTGCTCTCATAGAGTGATAAATTTTGAGAACCGTCTAAAAATCTCGGATCGTCGCCATGTTGGATTTTAATAGACTATATATACGCCATAGAGTTCTAAACTATTAGATGAGGATTATTGTTTACGTTCATTATTCAAACGTTGATTTCAATCGCAAGATTAGAACACAAGAAATAGAAACATACATTTTAAAATTTCGCACAGCCGCCATCTTGAGGTTTTGTAAACAATTGAACTAAATTAGATGTCAGTGCATTTTAATTTGTATAGTCATTTGCTGTACCAAGATCCACTGCGTTCGGATGGCTGAATCTTGAGAAAAATCTATTTAAATCTTTCAACTTCGCTTGGCCGCCATGTTCGTTTTGTAGTAAACCTGTAAAGTATAAAACTAACATGGCGGCCATGCGAAGTTGAAACACTTTAATAGACTTTTCTCGCGAATTAACCATCTGAGCGCAGTGAAATTCCGTACCGTGCAGTAAGTATTTATACACATTGTAATGTACTGGCATCTAATTTAGTTCAATAGTTTACATAACCTTAAGATTGCGGCTGTGAATTTTTTTTAAATTAAGTTTTTATATCTTGTGTATTAATCATGCGATGGAAGTGAACGTTTGAATATTCAACCTACCCAATACTCGTCATCTAATAGTTGATGACTGTATGGCATACATATATAAAAATCCAACATGGCGACCATCCAAAATATTTAGACGGATCTAAATATAAATTAATCTATGAAACCAATCAAACTGAAATTGTGTATGTAATATAGGCTATGATCATAAGTTAACCTATTGGATTTTCAATAACCTGGCGCGCACAAATCCAACATGTCGGCGACGCGAAATATAAATATTTTAATGGACGTTTCTCGCGATTTAAACATCCGAGCGCAGTGAAATTTGGTTCGGTAAATCCTTATACAAATTTTAATCCACTGGCATCTAATTTATTTCAGTTGCTTTCATAACCACAAGAGGGCAGCTGTGCAAAAGTTTTAAATCTCGATTTTATTTCTTGTGTCCTAATCATGCTATTGAAGTATGAATACAATACTACACCTACACAAAAATCTTCATGTAAAAGTACATAACTCTAAGGCCTATAAAAGTCCAACATGGTGACCATCCGAATTATTTAGATGGTTCTCGATATCTATGAATCTATTACAGAATTCAAACTGAAAATTTGTATATTGATAGCGGCAATTAATATATGTAGGATATATGAAAATAGGCTATTTAGTTTTTCACGTAACTACTTGTTAAATGTAATAATGTTATTGTTGTTACGTCCCTTTTAAATACTCTGGCACTTAGAGACCCCGCGATGCCGGAGTTTTGCCCCGAAGGGGATCTTTATCGTGCCAGTAGACTTACTGGCACGTTAAATCGGGGGATTTGCACACCCTCAAATGCCAGCTGACTGCGCCAGGATTCGAACCTGCAACCTTTTGCTCAGCAAGCGAGAATGTTACCGTTGAGGCACGTTATCTCTAAACTTATTAGGCCCAAGCGTAGGGCCAATTTGACAGGTCGTCGAGAAGTAAGTGCCAAAGCTAAGGGACAAAAATTGGCAACATTGGTGCTAAGAATTGAGGGTAGCTTTTCAATGTACTGTTTCAGATGTAATTCCAGATGTGAATCCTTTCTCTATAGGTGGTCTTCAGGAAGTTTGCCACCATTGATCTGCGTTGTTTTTTAAACCTGAGAAGTATACAGTAGGACGCTGTACACACTGTTGCTATGATGGAAAAATCAAACTGAAGTTACTATTATTATTATTATTATTGTGGAGACATTTTTCATATAGTAAGTTATATGTGCTATAAGTCGGGAAAATAACTTATGAACAGTGAAAGGTGTTTTTCACGCTGCAGCAATATTTAAAGGTGATAGAACATTCTGTAGAACGCATGGTGAAAGGCATTAACTTCGTGCATATGATATTGCAACTTTCTGTTGAGTGCATTTTCGAAGCCAGTAACTTAGTGCAAAAATCAAGCAGGAACTGTACCGCATGTTGAATGACGAAACTCATAGAGGAATTAAGAGCTCATGTGGCATATTATCAGTGAAACAGTTAGCCAAGCGTGTGCAGAACGGTGGAGAACACCATTATATTGGTATTTACAAAATGTATGTGGAACATTGCAGCTATCTGATAAATAGAGTTTCTGGAATTTTCTACGGCACGATTATGAATATGCACTAAAAACACCAGAGATGGGTTGGCGGAAGAAGAAAGAAGGAGGCCTGTTTTGAAGACCATGAACACCCAGGAGGAACCATATAATAGTGCGCTGTCCAAGGTCGCTGCCGATTCCAACCAGGTAGTCGTGGATGCTATGGGGGCACACACCTCACAGGGAGGAACCGAACAACACTATTTATCGCCGTGCAGATGGCCAAATCGATGTCCAGTAATAATTTAAAGTAATATCAGACCATGTTTTGGTAGTTTCTGTGTTTAGCGTAGTCATACGTGTTCCAAACGTTAGTTCTGCGTATTCCTAGCCAGTCATTTTAATTCAAGTCTAGTTCAAATTAACCAGGAGAGATACTAATTGACTTATTATCAGGTTTTCTCTCTTCGAGTGCGTTTTGATTCAGGTTTTTCCTAGTTTATGTTTGTTCGAATATTTTTACGAATATCATCGCATGTTTTTTTAATATGCGCATCGTGATTTTTGATAATTTTGTAAATACATTTGTGGGTCTATTCCTGAGTAAATATGTGGAATAATTGATTTTCGAACTGGAATTTTCGTACCTTTCATATTTCTCAAATTAATGTATCTGTGCCAATTTAATTTTCGAATAGGGTCAAGTGATGATGATAATATTGTGCCCAAATCCAGTTGCCTAGATTGAAGGGTACAAGCCATGAGCCTAGATTTGAGGGAACAGGCCACGATTCTAAGTTCGGATATGGATGTTTGAATAGCGCGCTCCAAACCTTCTTAGAAGCTTTTCGAAGGAATTTACAGCCAAGAAGTGGGTAAGTGACGTAGGAGGAGAGCGTCATAGTCGAGGCTATATGTCACTAAATATTTCCCATTGAGATGGAAACATGAAACCTATATCAGATTACTGGCAAGAACAAGAGAAGAAGAATGAGCTTTGTTTCAAAGAAATTGATCGAACAGAAGCCCAGTTATGAAATGTTTTAGTTCCAGCGTTTTCGCCGCAGTGACCTCGAGCCAGCAAGCGGATGGGTATATAAGGCGAGCCTCGCAGGCAGAGGTAGGTTCACTTCGTCACAAGCACTCCGTTGACTTGGTCGTGCTACGCTACGTAAGCGCTCTAGCCGCTTGACTATCACCGAACTTCGAACATCGTTATTATCACCGAACACATGGTTGCATTTAAACTTCAACTTACAGCACAAGCTGTGGACCTAGAATTTTCGACAGTACATGGTTACTGAAAGTGTTAAACTATTTCGAGTGAGTTTAGAACTTTTCTTCGATTTCACAGAAGTGAAATAAGTCTGTGGCACTTGGTAATTCTTACCGCTACAACTTGGACATATGGTAGACTATGTCTACAACTTCTTCTTCAGTCCACATTCACTTATATCTGGATTACTTATATCCAATAGTTGGACCAGCCAAGATAAGTCAGTAACTTCAAAACCAGTCTAGCATATTACAATTCGAAAGCCGAATGGGAATACAGGTTTAGCCTTGTGCGATCTGAAAAGTGAGAAGCTTTGCCCAGCCAACTCGACAGAATTTGTAATTTTGCTGAAAAGATTGTAAGAGTATTGGAATACTGATTGTATCACAGTGGGTCTTGGTAATTATTTCATCATAGATCGCTTAGATCAGACCCCTGTCAACTACACTTCAGCTCTTGAAGTTGCCATCATTTTTCTGCAAGACATTATAATCGCCACTATGTCTGCGTAAACAGCTTGTGGGTATAACATGGAAGCTGATACGAGAATATAAGTACGCGTCCTAATGGGACAGACAACAGGAAGACTGAGTAGTCTGGTTCAGTCCAGATTTCTACCATCAAGACCTACAAGAATGTAAGCTGCAATTTACATTATTTCTATGCGTAGTTAGTTGGATTTTCTCGTATTTTCTACAGTCTTGCCAACACATATTTTTTTTCTCTATAGTCATCGATATGTTTATTTGCTTTTGCAAATATTTTCTTTCGAAACCTGATCTAGGACCTGAGTTGATTTTTTACTCAGACTTATACGATTCGATATTTATGGACGAGCAGAACGAGCATTTATTTTAGTTCGATATTTTTTTCCTTACTGCTGTCATTAGCCGTCATAATTTGAGATTTAAGATTTAATCTAAGTTGAGGAATGGATGGTTATCCATCATTTTAAAGTCGAGGGTGATATTCCCCGAACAGTTTGATAACTTTAAACCTAGTTTGAACATAATAATAATAATAATAATAATAATAATAATAATAATAATAATGGGATTTAATAATAATTATTATTTTTCTATTTTTCTGGAGTAATAATAATAATGATAATAATAAACATTTGTGGTTTATAATAATCATTTTCTGGTTGTATGATTAATACAGTTGACATACTCTAAACCGGATAGTTGTTAATTCCGAAGGTTAGTGGTTAACACATGCCCACTTATAATGAACAGTTAAATTCAGTGAAATTGTTTCACGTTTGCATTTCATATTTAAAGCTTTGATAAAGACACGGAAAGAAGTGAAAAGGGAAGCTAAGCATGTATAAAGCAGGGTTTTTGCTAGAGTTTATATACTGTAAAATAAAATCATTATGACGCAGCGTCTTTCACAACGTTTGCTAATATTAACACTGTGTGGAATTTCAGATGGTGAAATTATATTGGATATTGTCGTAAACTCATTGGTGAGGTTTACTGATTTTTGAATCTTCCATTTGTCATAACCAGCAAAGGCTTGATTATTTTGTATAAATTAGGAAGATGTCATTGTGTGTGTGCAGATAATTATATGCCATTCTGAGTGCGCAATAAGTCGCAGGAATGAGGTTGTGTAAAATAGAGCACCAATCATATTGTAGGTTGGATGTTTTTGATGTAGTAGGAGAGTCGTTTTTCGCCACACTTTCGTCGTAATATAACCACAGGTTATTTAGTGAACCATCATTATTAAATTACTGTTGAACCACGTGTTTGAAAATATTTCTAGTAATTGCTTACCCGGAAAATTATTATTCTACTAGTTCCTTTCATTCAGGAAAGCTTTAACGTTGTCTAAATGCTGATTTATAATTCTGTGATTTTTATCTCGTGTCAATCATATGGGCCAATGCTGTTGTTTGAAATTGTTACTTATTAATAGAGACGAGAATTATAGGCACTAAAAACAGTTAAAATAGGCAGGCATATAGGCTCTTAAAATAGCCAAAATAGGCATGTAAATAGGCACT
Organism: Meconema thalassinum; assembly: GCA_946902985.2. NCBI lineage: Eukaryota > Metazoa > Arthropoda > Insecta > Orthoptera > Tettigoniidae > Meconema > Meconema thalassinum. The sequence goes on from OX336389.2 coordinate 190,580,097, forward strand.
AACGTGTAAAATAGGCAACAAAATAGGCATGAAAAAAATTCTTGTAATTTAATAACATATTTAATTACTATAAAAAGAATTAACATTAAGCAACTTATAATTTAATAACATACTTATCTTATATATAAAAGTGAAAGTCTGTATGTATGTATGTATGTATGTATGTACGTATGTATGTATGTATGTGGGTGAGTGGGTGGATGGATTTGTTCCGTATACAAATCCACACCATTCCACCAATCTCAACCAAATTTTGCATAGGCCTACACATAGTTTAGGACCCAGAAGGAACGGCTGGCTACATGAATTTTCGATCGTCTTTCTCATTCTTCTGATTTCGGCCTTTTTGCACTCATGCAAATGCTAATAAAAGCAGAAAATAAACTAATGAAGTAATAGCAAGGCCGGCCATCTCCATAGCAACAGTAGCTCGAGATGGGACCACCAAGTTTCCATATATCTTGGTAAGAGGCCATGCTACACCCACTGCCAGCTAGATCGCATTCCTCCAAGCTGCTTTAAACTGTCTGTCCATTCAACACAAGATAGGTTACAGCACCAACGCACTGATCGCCGCTGCATTTTCACTCCCAGCTGGACCGCATCCCTCCTGGCTGCTTTAAACTGCCTGCCCATTCAACACAAGATAGGTTACAGCACCAACGCACTGATCGCGGCTGCATTTTCACTCCCAGCTGGATCGCATCCCTCCTGGCTGCTTTAAACTGCCTGTCCATTCAACACAAGATAGGTTACAGCACCAAACCACTGTGATCGCCGCGGCATTTTAACTGCCAGATGGATCGCATCCCTCCTGGCTGCTTTTAACTGCCTATTCAACACTCAGACGCGTACAGGATATACTGTATATTAATTCACTGTTAGGTTGCAGCGCCAAACTAACGCGGCTTTTGAAGGGGAAGATAACTGAAACGAAGGGTTTTTAACTTTGGATTCTTAATATCGAGATTGAAAAAACGCGAAAACATGGCACTAAGTTAGTTCTTTTGTTATTCAATCAGCATAAAGTTTATGATATTAATTCACACACATACTAACAGGTAAATTTTCAATATAAAGAAAACGAAATACAAAACGAAGGGTTGTTAAGTTTGGAGGCTGAAAATCGAGATCCCAGGCGCTATTTCTGGTGACTTTCGAGAATTCCCATTCTTGTTCGTGGGGGTAAACACATAGCCTATTGAGAAATGAGAATATAATTCTGTCGAGCACACCAGCTGCAATATAATGCACTTTAAAATACAGTCAAAAGGCATCAAATAGGCAATTATACTACAAATAGGCACAAACCCTTGAAATAGGCATTTATAGGCACAATAAAACCAACGAAATCTAGCCTAAAAGAACCTAAAACGGATTTATATCTCGAAAGCCTACGTTTCTAAACACAGGAATAAAATAGGCAAATAGGCAAATTCCCGTCTCTACTTATTAACAACCACTATAAGCTGAAAGGATTTTCAGATCCTATAAAAAAATACACATTTTCTTTAATAAGTTGATGCTGAACATATTTGACATTTTTTCAAAATCACTTTGATGATGATAATAATAATAATAATTTGTTTCATTATAAAACATGTTAAATGATATTTCAAATTTCCTAATTAATGTTTTCAAGGAATAATTAATTTATTGGTTGTCTGAATCCATGTGGAATGGAAGTTATATTTGGGATAATTATATTTTTGATTAAGTCAAAATTATTTTTGACAGATTTTGGATTGAGATCTATGTTTCAATAGATATTTTCTGTTTTTTTTTGAATCCACAAAAATGCTCAAGGTCCATGTAAATCATAATGTATTTCACTTATTATGAACAACTTTGTATTTGACAAATCCCAATATTACTATTGCCTAAAAAGTGTTAGTCGAAATGCTACGATAATAGTTTTGAGAAATGAACAGTGAAAGTGATTTTCCAACCAGTGATAAATTTTCTTATTGATCTTCAACGTGTGAATGCTCAATAATTTAGGGATCAGTATGGACGATTGACTTTGCGCTGATAAAACCCTACCCCTGTACATAATTAACTTGAACGAAGTCAACAGGACTGATATTCTGACCTCTCGTTTCAACTTTGTTAGTGTTCATGTGTTGGCGATATTGTATATTGTGTAAATAATTTATTCTTTTCCAGTGATCTTTTATGCCAATTTGGGCATATTTTCTTCATGTCATTTTAAAGTTTTAATGAAATGAGATAATTTTATGGTATGCAATCACCGTTTTCATGAATCTCCTTCTATCCTTATTGTTGCGTCGAGCCGAGAATCAGTTAAGCATTTTTTTTGTTGGGTCTTTTCATTCGACTTTAACCCATCTGGCGCCCCGGGATATTTTGATTCTCGTGCTGACTGATTTTTGGTGAAATGCATATGTGGTCGTCCGGACTTCGGTCCAAACGGGCACATAAAATAAGATAGAAGAGAGAAATGGCTTCGAACGTGGGTCGCGATTTTTATACGGTTGGTTGTACGCCGATTTGATTTTGCAATAGATATTTTGGGAATAGGAAAATGCCTGGTTCGGACATATAAATTCATAGGAAACCCAATTAGTGGGGAAACTTAATTTAAATTAAATATTCAAATAGTTGGAGTGGGACTTGTTTTGTTGTATAATGGCTTATCCATTAGGTTGTCAAATAAAATTTTAGTATACGTTCGAAGTAGGGGGGTAAGGCGGTTTCTAACGCACAGCCTACTTTCCTGGGAACATTGCTGATATCTCTCGAACGCATGGTCCGATTTTGACAAATAAAGTGTCGTTGGACTCGGGTTGACGCCCTCTTTCCAATGGACCACTCATTTCAACCCCTAAATAAAACCTACCCCTACTAGGGGGTGAAATTTTAATTTTTTTAGTGAAAGCCTCTTTTCAAATGGGACATGTATAAGGTGCGCTGCTAAAATGAACTAAACGTTGTTGCTCATATCGCGCATGCGTTTTACGAGATGCCGCTATGGATCAACATTTTTGTTTTTGTTTTGTACGCATGCGCACTGGGATTTTTGTAAGAGGGCGAGCTCTTTGAAAAAAATGATTGATAAGAAGGGGTTTTGGTGGTGAGGAGAGAGCCAGATAGTCGCCTACTTTCCTACGAAGTTTGCCGATATCTCTCGAACGTAAGGTCGTATTTGGACGTGTGACGTGTCAAATCGCTTGTCTCGAAGCCCTTTATATGTTATTAATAGGTTAGAGTTTTGAGAATGAGGGAAACAGGCTTTTTGGGGGTAAAACTATGATTTTAGACTTTTCCGATATCTCACGAATGCATGGTCGGATTTGGTCCTATGACGTGTCAAATGGCTTGTCTCGAAACCCTTTTTATTTTGGTAATAGGTTAAAGTTTTTGAGAATGAGGGAAACAGAATTTTTTGTTGTAAAACCGTGATTTTAGACTTTCTGTTATATTTCACAAACCAATAACGCCAGAGACGTATACGAGGGGTCGTAGGACTCGGGGTGACGCCCCTTCCCTCCCCCCTTTCGAATATAGTATTTATGTTTAAAAAAATGCGAAAGGGCCTAACGACACTTATGTTGAAATCATTTCAGTTTTTAAAACTTTTCTTAAATCTGTCTAAAATGTTCATGACGAGTGGTTGTAGATAGAAAGAGACGATACCACTGGGCACGTGTTTCAACGAACCTGTCGCTAACCACAAGGACCATGCTTAATAGAATAATCGCTATTTCGGCGGGTCGGTGTATGACAGAGCGAGCGTGCGTTTTCCTGATATTTTACCTTTGACGTGTAAACGGTGATGAAAACTTGGTTCTATGTTGGTCGAAGCGAGTACAGAAAACAAACTTGCCGAGGAGGTGAAGGTCATTTGAGCTTATTGGAAGGCATTGATCTGACTTGACAACAAGTGCAATGGAAAAAATGACCAAGACGCTTGAAGGTGAAATAATCTGACCATCGTGGTGGCAGGGGAGTGTGAAAGGCATGCACACACATGTGTGAAACCACATGTAGGCTAAACCAGTGACATCCTGTTTTGCTTCGTACGTGACAAAATGCAAGTTCATGTGAAATTTGATCTTCCACAGGTGTTCGCTTGGGTGTTATCTGTCCACGTGCGCGATAACTGTTAACAAGTTACAGCCTGTTTTGCTTCGTACGTGACAAAATGCAAGTTGACGTGAAATTTGATCTGCCACAGGTGTTCGCCTGGGACGTTAGCTGTCCACGTGCCTGATAAGAGAATGTTCAAAGCGTGGGAATCGCTGAATCAGTAAAAAGTATGATGCAACTTGTCGGAATGATGTCACAACCAATAGATAGGCAAGAGCTGCGAAAACAGCAGTGGTGGGAGGTGAAGGGGGGGGGGGGAGAGGGGGAGGGGTAATGTATGAGAGAACACAGGTGGAAAGAGAAAGAAATATGTGGAGCTGAGGACTGTACACATAGAGCTATAGGTGGTGTACAACATGTGTGAATAAATAAAAAGTACACAGGTTCACACAACATGTAATTTATTAATCCAAGAATTAAACGTAGAGTTAAACCCTAACCATTTGACGTAGAGTTTATTTCCTTTTTGTTTCAACACTTTTTCCACAAGATAATGCTGAGGAAATGCTGTTTTCTGAAGTTCATGGAGATAAAATCTACCTTTTATGGGTTGATGGTTGAGGTCCTCGAGTAAATAGGTGACTGGAGTGTCCAAGTTGACTCGACGAATTCGAAATAGTTCAGTCCCCCACTGAGGCGTGTAACCCTTATTGAAGGCAGACTTAAATTTGCTCACACGAACAAAATCCCCAATGTTCAGTCGGTGACGTTTAGGATCGGCTGCTTTTATGGCGTTAAACAGTTTATCCAATCGCTGAATATTTTTAGTCACGAGGCGTGGCTTGGTCCCAATCGTTCTATGTTTGGTGTCATTGTAACGTGACACTAGCTCAGGTAACATGTCCAACCAGCGATAACTGCCCTGAGCGGTAAACGCTTTCCACATATGGGTTTTCAATGTTCGGTTGAACCGCTCGACCACACTGGCTTTGAGATTGCTGTACGTGGTGTAATGGTGAATATCCTTAGATTTGAGAAAACTGGAGAAATCCTTGTTGAAAAATTCTTTCCCCTGGTCAGTTTGTAGCAGCTGAGGTTGACGTTGGGAGTGTTGAATAATATGTTGAAAGGCCTTGGTAACTAGTGAACCAGACTTGCGACGCACAGGTTCAACAAAGGCCATTTTGGAATAGACATCAATGACGGTCAACATATAGCGTACACCGTCGTTAACGCCAGCATAGGGTATCATTTCAACCAAGTCAGCCTGCCAAAGTTCATCCACACCTCGTGAAATCACCTTGAGTCGTGGATAATGACGCCTAGCTGGGCGATGCAACTCGTGAGCAATACCCATTTTAATGGGTGAGGGCTTAAACAATAATTTTGGCATTTCGAAGTTCTTGTTCAATTTCTTGAATTTCCCAATCGTGACCGGTGTGGCCAGCTTGACGTGAGGCATGCAACAACTGTAGCCGCTGGATGAGCTTATTGGGATTGTGCCAGTAGGTAACATCCACAAGGGGTTTTAATGGTTTAAATGTCACTCCCGAAGCGGACGCTTTACGACGAGTACTTTGACTGGTGGGAAACATTTTTGCAATGATGGTTTTATATTTTTGAGATATATTGGCATTCACTTGTTGAGCGGGATCATACTGTCTTTTGTGGGCATGGGTATCCAATAAAATGGATTTATATTTGTCAAGGTCCTCTGACGTATAATCATGGGATGAGGGGGCCCGAGAAAAGAGCAGCTTTAACAGTCCTGGCGTTAATTTATAGTTGATGTTTTTAATGACAGCTTTAGTACGAGCAAATTTAATGGATGAATCGCCAATTTTAAAACTATCATCCTCATAGCGAACACCATACGTGGTATCTGTGTTTCCAATAAATAGATCGGTGAAATAGGGTTCCAATGTTGATCCATAATATTTTATTAAAATGGTTTTCAGTTGAGCTTTATGTTGAGGGGTGGCCAAGAGTTGTGAAAACGGAGACGCCCTGGAAGGGCAAGGTGTTTCGACCATGGCCAAGGATTTCTTTTTTCTCAAAAACTCTGCAAGGGGTGCGGCCTTTTTTTGAGGCGTAAACACTTGTTCCTCCTCATCCTCAACTTCACTAACACTAGTCAAATCTTCCTGTTCCTCTTCCTCTTCGTCCTCGTGCAGCGTCTGCGTGGCTTGTGAAACACTGGGTAGCGTTTCAGATGGCTTGAAAGAGGGTTTCAACATGGCTTTTAGTGGAGGTGCTAAATGTTGCTGAATAAACAAAGCATGATTTGCACGTGATTGTTTCAATTGACGAAACTTTTGACGAATAGTATTTTTTGCTCTAATAATATGCTTTTTCAATTGACTCTCTGCTAACGCCATGGTGTCTTGGCAAATGACTTGCCGGGGAATGAGACAAGGCCTTAAATAGCAATAAAATGATCAAACCCTAAGCGATACCGTCCTTGGTTGAGTTCACTTTGTTTGTCAATGACTAAACAGGCATGACGTTGAGTGTTCCAGCACTTGGCACACAATTCTGTAAACATTTGAAAGGTCATATCCGGATTCACATGTTCATTATAAATGTGACGACTGTTCCTCTCGTCCTGACGAAATAAAACAATGACATTGGCATTGTCACGAATCAACTGTTTGGACATTTTTGAATACGTTTGTCCAAGATAGAAGCAATCGATATGTTTGTGACGACCCATGCTGAAATAGCTTTGAATGATGCCTTGACGTTCAGTGGATACATCATCGAAAATCATGAGTGAATCAGGCTTTACCTCATCCGGTGAAATCACATTTTCTTGCATGGAAAATGTAAAATAACCCATATTCTCTTTTTGTAATCCAGACATGACTTGATCCAGAAACACGTAGAGGGGTTGGTAGAGAGATTTTGCAAAAATATAAATATTTTGAAAACGCAGACCATTGGGCGCTGTGATGAGCGTTAGCAAAAGATTTGTCATTCCACAGCCGGAAGGCCCCACAATGATGCAGCGAATGGAAGATGGAAACAGTGAACCATGGCGTTGTTCACGTGATGTGGGACAGAGATGGGAAACCATGTCCCCCACGGGGAATGACTCTTGCTGCTTAATAATCTTCATGTCAACTAAGGCTTAGACAGGCTAGCAGGCTGTCTATATACAGGACACCGAGCCTTGTCATAGAAACAGTAGACTGGTACTACAGGTTGACGATGGATGTCTTTGGACGTGCGTTGATGGCCAAAGCTAGGCCTGTCCCCATACATGGTCCTAAACAAGAAACAGATCCTGCTAATAAACACTATGTGGATAGGTCAGTAGTGCCACGTACAAAACAGGGAGATTATGACTTTAAGGGAAAGCGGTTAACCCATGTAAAACATCCTCAAGTGTCTACAGACGTTACTACGAAAAAGTATGTGGATAACAAATTGTATGAGTTTTATGACAAAGTGCCTCAGCTTACGGTGAATGGATATAGCGCTAATCATCATCGGATGATTCACGTGGAAGACCCGCAAGACGAAGACGATGTCTGTACCAAGCGTTACGTGACCCATGAAATGAAAAGGCTTTATAAATTGATCCCATCTGTATTTTTAGTGTATCTGACAAATGAAAAACCTGTGAATGACAGAAACCATTTACAGTTAGTCCATGATCAGCACTCGACCTATGTGCTTGCTTCGGGTTTAAGCCACTATCGATTACACTATGATGGAACCATTCACATCAAATATGCCATACCTGATGAGAACCATTTACAAATAAAGATAAATGGTCATAGGATGTTGATCCATAACCATGAAATGGTCAATGCAGGGGACGAATTATCCCTTCATCTCATGTTGACATGGGATGAAAAGCAAGCGGGAAAAACCATAAACGATTTCCCACTTTATGTGGAATTGGAATATACAGCCATGAAATAACCATCTGACGTTAGTTGTGATTTAAACTTTCTTGTGAAAGGTTGTGGGTCATTATCATCATGGTGAAACAAAGGTATGCAGTGAGAAAGACTAAAAAAAGGACTTTGTCCTTGGCAAAGCCTGGGCTTACAACATTCGAGGACAAGCCCTTGCGAAAGAAAAAAAGAAAAAATAATGTATTGACCATAAGGAAAGCCCTTCGAGCAGCACAGAGACATGTTATTCCAAAACGTCGGCGACAGGTTTCAAACCAAGGGCGAGTGATTCCCGTCCCAAAACGAGCTGGATTTTTACCTGCATTATTTGCTGGTTTGGCTGCTCTGGGTTCACTTTTGGGCGGTGCCAGTGCAGTGGCGAAAACCATTAAAGCCGCGCAGCAGGGCAAGCAACAACTCTAAGAAAGTCAGCGACACAATGAAACGATGGAAGCGATTGCCATGGGGGCTAGAAATGCCAATTTAAAGCCAGCCTTTTATCAACAAGGATTTGGGATTTCACCATTTCGAAATATTAAAAAAAAAAAATTTAACCTCAGCCATAGCAAGACATGCCCTGACGCATCAACAAGTGGAAAGCTATGCTAAACAACTAAAGCTTTCTCATTTTCGAGGTGTGTTTATGCGAAACCAATTACCCCCACGACCCTGGAAACAGGAATGTGCTGTTGTCAATTTGGATGATCACCGAGGACCAGGAACGCATTATGTAGCTTATGTCAAAGAGGGATCCACGGTATGGTACTTTGACAGTTTTGGGAATTTGCCCCCGCCCATGGAACTAGTGACCTATTTTGGAAACAGGATCAAGATATATTATAATGTGAAACGAGAGCAAACGTTTAACAGCCAACAGTGTGGACGTTTGTGTTTAATTTTTTTATATAAGACGCAGCATAAGCAAAAACGCCACCAGTATGTCGGCAGAAAGTAAAACGTTTACAGTGCATGGACGTGGACCTGAAGTCAGCCTAGACTTTTACCCGCCTATCGAATTGAGTGAAAAACCCTATGGTTTAGGACTTGTTACTCTTGAAACGTACAATCGAATATACAACATACGTGAAAATGTGAACAACAAGTTTTACTATGACGATTCTGTGCTCACCCTGAACTCTGGTGGATACACGATCGATGACATTTATGAACACATTTATGTGGTGTTGATCAATCAATATGGTTTAAAGTCATTTCTCGACGGAACGCACAAGTTTGAACTTGTAGGCAATACCAACACTCATCGCTGCAGTATTTTCTCTACCTTCAACATTGACTTTAAAACACACCCCGATTCCATTGGCCCATTACTAGGATTTAAACCACGTGTGTTGGAGCCCAACAAAAAACATGAATCAGACCATGAAGTGAAATTCATTGAGGACCATCATGTGTCGGTGACGTGTAATATTATTAGCCAAGTGTACACCAATCAGGAACCATCGCATTCGCTTTATGACTTTATTGTGACATCGCCCAATGGCTATATTATTCGTGAAAACCCTCCAGTGGTGCTTTTTCATTCTGTGGCTGTTGATAGTATTAGTAATATAACATTAAGACTGATCAATAGAGATCAACAACTCATTGATCTAGATTCTACCACACCAGTGACTTACAAGTTGGTGCTAAAGCCACTATGAAGTTTGTGTATAAAGCAACAACACCGTCTAGGAATGGTGTTAGTTGTTTGCCACGTGAATACACGTTAACATCTCAAGGCAAGCAGATTTTACAGCATTTGGGTTACCACGTCAACCCTCATAAAGAATTCTATCCTAGAGATAGCGAACCACATCGAGGAGCAACCAGGAGTGGTAAGAATTGATCTCCATTCCTATCAAGCTCAAACACCTGGACTCAATAACAATGATGAAATTCAATTTGTTATCAAAAACCAAGATATTTACACCCTACCGCATGAAAGTGTCATTCAGATTGAAGGTCGGCTCACCAAAGCCGATGGCTCTACACCCACCACATCCAAGTTGGCCAACCATGGTTTGGCCTTTCTGTTTTCTGAAGTGCGGTATGTCATTAACGATATCGTGGTGGATAGCACTCGAAATGTGGGCATTTCCAGTGTCATGAAACTATACCCCTCTTATAGTGAGGAAGAAGGTAAAACACTTTGCATGGCAGGTTGGTGTCCTGACTCGACCAATGACTGGATGGTACACACTGATGGAACCTTTACTGGATATTTACCTCTTAAACTGATTCTTGGCTTTGCTGAAGATCACCAACGCATTGTGGTCAACGCAAGGCAAGTGCTTTATCTGGTGAGAGACAGGAGTGATAACAATGCACTCAAGGGAGCCGACAATGCCCCCATCGATTCAAAAGTTCAACTACAACGCTTGCTATGGAAAGTGCCTCATGTGACCCTTAACGATAGCAAAAAACTGGACATACTCAAAATGGTAAAGAGAGATATGCCTCTACCCATGGAATTTAGAAGCTGGGCACTCCATGAGTATCCGCTATTGCCCACTACCAACACACACAGTTGGTCTGTAAAAACAGCTCGCTATACAGAGAGACCTCTTTACCTGATCGTGGGTTTTCAAACGAATCGCAAGCATCAACAAACCAAAGATGCCTCGCAATTTGATCACCTGCAATTGAGAAATGCACGTCTTTTCCTCAACGGAGCTGTGTTTCCCTATGAAGGACTGGATTTGGATTTTTCAAAAAATAAGTTTGGCCCTCTGTACGACTTGTTTTCTAAATTTCGATGGTCGTATTATCAAAAAGAGAACGGCCCCATGCTACTACCCCAAGCGTTTAAGGCAAGAGCACCACTGATTGTCTTTGACTGTTCTTACCTGGAAGAGTCTGTCAAGCCATCCAATATCGACATTCGACTAGATTTTGAAACGCATGACAATGTACCAGCCAATACGACGGCCTACTGTCTGATTATTCATCACAAACAAGTCAACTATTATCCACTGTCCAACCAAGTGACGAGTGTATAAATAACAGGTCATCCCACGTCAAGCCGCTCAGTCATGTCTTGCTTTAAAGCCTCAAGAGACGTTACATCCATGAATTTAAACTCTGAGGAACAACGTTTCAAGACTTTTGCCACATGGCCAGTGCCTTTCATAAACCCTCAAGCCTTGGCAGCCGCTGGATTCTACTATTTAAAAACAAGAGATGAAGTGAAATGTGCCTTTTGTCCCATCATCATAGACCAATGGCAGGAGGGCGATGAACCCATGCAGGAACATCAGCGCTGGTCACCCACCTGCCCCTACCTGTGCAGAATGAAAGTGGGAAATATACCCTGCCATTCAAGCTATCCCTCACTTGTGTCTCTGGGTGATGAAAAAAAAACAAGTTACGATACATGTGGGCCGTATGGTATCCATGGTGCTTCGGTGAGCAGCTCACCATCAAAAACGCCTAGTTTAGAGACATTGGGACATCATCGGTGTTATGGACGTTACAAACACAAGAGACTATATTGTTGTATCAGTTGCTATCGTCCTTATCCTAAAATGAGAAAAGCCTGTAAGACGTGTTATGATAATAAAATGATGTAATTCTTAAATTCTTATTTTTGCATGTCCCCTGTCCTACCCTAACCTTAATTTGAAACTAGCATGGCAGGTAAGTCCATGTCATGATCACACGTGATCGTCAGTCAGTCGTCAGTTGAACTTGGTCCAGGCAAGCGTCAACATGTTGCGCACACTCATTGTGGATTGCCAAGGGTTTAAAATTGGTGACAACAAATTTATATTTAAACAAGTGGCCATGATCGATTGTACCACGTTTTGGATATCGCAAGCTACGCATTTGCTATTTAAACCACCCCATGCTTTTGATTTGTTGTGTGAAAAAGACCGTAAACAAACCCAGTGGATTGAAAATCATAGGCAACTAGACTGGAATCAGGGAACCATTTCCTATAAATATTTGGACGTGGTCATGAAAGCACACTTGTCCTCGGCCAATGTGGTATTTGTGAAAGGTAATGAAAAACGTCAATGGTTGCAACCATTTTTGGCGTCTTACTGCCAATGTATCGACCTCATGGAGTTGGGCTGCCCCTCCCTGCAAACGCTCATGGATACTTGTTCCTGTGGCAATATTACCCATACAGCCCTATCGCATGCGTGGCATCTCTTTCATTGGTTAACCACTCATGCCTGCTGGGAGTTGTTGAACAAAATTATAACTCAAGATTTACCTGTGAATGACGTCAGTGAGATTTCTACAAGCGACGTGTAAACATCTACAGCACGTGATACCATGGAGAAAGGCAATGCTACGGACAAAGCCATCGGCAAGTTCTTTGTGTGCAAAAAGAAACTAGACAGTTTTACAAAAGAGGAACTCTTGGCGCTGCCCAAGTCGTTCATTTATTATGTGGCCGCCAATGCAGTGAAAGAAATCTGGCAACATGTACCAAAATCATGGACTCAAGACCCTGTGTTGAGTGAATTGCAACCCTGTACGGATTACGATCACCATAAGCAAGTGGCCATGGCAAAAATAGCGTCTATGCGTCAGTGTGCGACTTGCCAGCTAGTGAAACTGTATCACGGTCATAAAAGTCCATGTAAAGACTTTGTTGAATCATTCCACGAGTTTCATGGCGAGAAAAAGCAACAACAACAACAAACACAAACATCGTCCACAGAGGAGGAGGAAGACCAAACCTTTTTACCATCGATGGAAAAGGATATGCCAGACCTGTACTGGCAATGGCGTCATTGACAAAGTGATTCAATACTTACCTTTCGAAATCCATCTTCCAGGTTATCGTTTTTGCGGCCCTGGAACTCGTCTCGAAAAACGTTTACAACGTGGTGATGTACCCATTAATCTTTTGGATCAAGCATGCAAGGAACATGACCTTTCTTATCGCCATAGTCATCCTGGTTTAAGACATGTGGCAGATAAATTGTTATTGAAGAAAGCTAAACAACGTTTCACATCCAGTGATGCCTCAGTGGGTGAAAGGATGGCAGCCCTGATTGTCATGAGTGCTATGAAAGGAAAGTTGATGATGCATGGACATAAACATTGAGGAGTGAGGAATTGGGATGTGTTTGTATTCTATATTTCTTTTGTCAATTCACTATGACTATGAAATAAAAACAAAGGTTTGCCAGAGCACGATGTTTTGTGTTTTTATTATTTTTAAAAATTATGATGTTGATGGCTGATTTCTCATTTTCATATTTCACACATTGTCATTTTGCCGATTTGCAATTTACAGTTTTTGAAAACGTTCGTTTTAAGTTTTGCGTTTTGATGATATGGATTTTGCAGTTTGTTGATGACACTTTTTAAACAATGTCCGTTTGAAGTTTTTTGAATTTTCATATTTCACACATGGCCATTTCAGTTTTTAAAAATGTCCGTTTTAAGTTTTGCTGTTTTTGGTGATATGGAAACATAGATTTTCCATTTTGCTGTTTTCACATTTTTCCATTTGGTGTATGTCGAAAGTTGAGATTTGATAATGATGTTGATGCAAGTGCTTGACCTTGATAATACTGCAATGTGCTGATGCGTGTTTGGAGAAACGTCGAGGTCTACGACTACTGCAGGTAAGACTGTTTTTACAAAAATAATGTCTTTTGACTGCCACATTTCAATGAAAAAACGAAACTATTGAAAACAAAATGAGTATATAAGTGACCATTTACCCCTCCCCACTCACCCACCCTACCTCACCGTGTTTGCTCTGGTCAACCATACACACCAGCTTTCTCTCTCCATTCATACATTCACACCTGTCTTTGGGTACAAACACAACCACTTTATTTATTCCCCAAAGCACATTCTCGACATGCACACTCATCCCAAAAGAACTTTTTTAGTTTACCATTTTACCATTTCAAAAAAAAAGAAAAAAAAAGCTACTAGAAATCTTACTTATTTCATATTTACAAAAAAAACTCAACTTTGTACAGCGTTAAAATAATCACACTATTAACCAATCAAAAAATTTAAAAAATAAGTTTGCATAGAACTTTTCAAAGAGCAAATGATCCAAGTGGTTTGCCACTATTTACAAAATCTACTATTTACAATGACAGAAACCAATATTTACAAAATACTAAATCTACAAGTTACATAAAGCTATGTCCCATAAACGATTATACAGTGAAATCACACCTCCTCCTCCTTGCGATCATAACCCCAGGGCAGGCTAGTGAGCAGGTCATCAGCCCACACACGCTTGTTATCCATGGAGGCGAGGGTGCTTTTTCTCTGTTCCACAAGATACAAATGATGGTTGCTGGATTGTATTCTGCACTGTGTATGAGACATAGCTTTGCCAGTGCGTAAAACCGCTAGGTAATCGTCTACACGTAGCGATTTTACCACTGCTCTACCTACACCTTTTGCTCTTTTGGCTTCCTTACAGTCGAGTGTGCGATAAGCATACATTTTTGAAGCCAATCCTACGAATTCCGTCATAATGGAATCACCACATTCATCTTTTAAAACGCCCATTTTCTTCTTGTTTCTTATGGGCAGCTGAAACACGTTGTCAGCGCTATAGCAAGAGGTGTCGAACCAGTCACTATGTTGCCTCATGACGTCATAGGGGTTGCAGTGGCGAATGTGGTAAATGAATGAGTCCGTATCCATATACAAAAGAGAAACGTCCTCAAAATGGCGTTTGGCAAACTCATAGTGAAATCGATACATGACCGATTTAGAAAAGTCTAAAATGACTTGACCCAAGTAAATGGGTTTATCCATGGTCACGCTGGTCTTACTCAATTCAATAGTAGCCAAATCCTCATCGATAATTTTGATCGATTTGAAATTTGGCTTGGCAATGTACCGCCGGGCACCCCACCGCCCCTCCCAGACATTCACCAATTTAATGTCACGGTATTTGCGGACATTCTCCATAGACTTGCCATAGATGCAGTTGTTCATTAATTTAAAAAAGTTAATTTCAAACTGCTGTGTTGCCATTTGTCGGTGCTCTGTGTTGAGTCTCATGTATGGCTCAAGCCATGCTTTTTGAGCAAAAGAAATACCCCTGTGGATTTTCTTCAACACCAAGCCTTGGGCGAGGCATTGCACTAACATTTGGATATGTAGCACATATCGATTTTTGTTGTAAAGTGTGCCCATGAGTTTTTCAATTTTCACTTTACTGTCAGGGGGGACCATTTGCTCAAGGCAGAATGGGAAATCGGCATGTTCATCATACAAGGATGAGGGATATTCAATATCCACTTCTAGCACATATCCACGGCCTGTTTCTGGGCTAGCCTTGATCACATCAAATTCTAACACTTGTTTGTCTGTCAGCCAAGCAAACTTCCCATAGGACAAAGGCTGACTCATGGCGTAACCGTACAAATTATTCACGTCATAGTACATTAAGTACGATTCTGGTTTGTCTGGTGAATAATCAGGCATGTAGACATTGTTCGCTTCAGCATGGCGTTGGTTAAGTGACACAAAGCCGCCACGAATGCCCTTTTCAAAAAATAGAACCATGTCTACGTCAGTGAGTAAATCCAATTCCACTTGAGTGTATTTCAAAGCGGCATCAAACGAGAGCCCAGGACTCGTATAATAGTGAGCTGGGTCAAGACCGTAAATGTGTTGACACAACTCACGGAATTTTTCAAACACATCAGTGAGCAGCAATACATCCAGTTTTAGGTAATGCAAAGCATATTCACTTAGCGTGTTCATGCCAAACACTCGCCAAACTTGACATGCATGTGCATAGTCTTCATCGGAAACGGTACTGCGTGTTAGTTTCGAGTAAAATTTCTCTTGTGCTGGGAGTTTTCTTTGCTTTAACACGTCCCAGCTGTTGCAGAAATCATACGGGAATATACCTTTCCGAATGCACAATTGAAATTGCTCAGGATCATTAAAATGCATTCTAGTATTTTTTAATTCCTCCTCATTCAAGCCATTCACAAGGCTGTCTAGCGAGGATGCCATAAACTTGAAGGAATCCAAAAATCGAATGCTAAAGTCGCTCAATCTCCATGTCAGGGCTGTAAAACGCTCATGGTTTTGGGGGATAATGGTAAACGAGCCCTTGTTGACATGGCCCAATTCACGAATCAAAAACTGAATGTCATAATTCGCCAGATTGTGGAAAAAGACACTGATGAAACGAGGAGCTGGAAAGTTCAAATTGCATTTACTATGCGCAGCTCCACGAAACTCCCCCGTAAAATGCGAGTGGTCTCTGACTTTTTCCTCTCCACTTAAAATAGGCTTTTCGCAAATATGGCATGTCATGGCATGCTCATACTGCTGCTGCTGTTCTGGAGATAGGCTCATGGGTACTGGGTGGTCCAGTAATTCCTGTACATGGTCGGCCAACTTGACAAGTTCATCCAAGAACCATTTGGCACAATCTGGCCCCTCGAGGTATTTGTAAATGGATTGTGTGGGGTCATAAGCACACACCACATTAAATCCTATGGCAAAAGGTTCATGTTTTTGAATGGGTGTGGTTGAGCTGATGGTGGGATCTGGTTCACATCCCGCCATGGGTGTAGTGAGAGCTTCGAAATCTGCATACACCACATAGGGGACAGTGTCACGCTTGTGAATGTCCTTAAACTTTAACACAGCCTTGTCCCCTTGTGGCAATATCAATCTCACCGCTTCCTGAGTAACACAATCTACCCTATGACGTCCCAAAAGCGTAGGGGTTTTAAAATATTGCAAGCAACGGTCACAAATATGTTTTGGACGCTTGTCCTTTGACATTTGACTGCTTAGCAATCTACTTAAGCTTTTAATGAGGCAATAGTGATTCACTTCTCCTACAGATAAATATAAAAGATGAATGTGATGTCGTTTCGGTTCTTTTGTGGCATAAAGAGGACCCACAATCTCATCACCATCAAGGCCATACACCATGAACGAAAAGTCCTGGTTGTCTTGTTCAAACCTATGGATCTCGGTTAAGTCCATAGGGAACGATACTCGAGTTAAATTTAAAGTTTGTTTCAATTCATCAAACTTGGCCTTGTACTTTCCCGGCCGACAACTGTCACGTTGTACCGGCTGCAAATACGCAGCCACAGACCACAGAAAGCAATCATTGTCACGATTCTTTATATTGACCACAGCCTTTTTCGAAGCTATTGCTGGCGGTGTTTCAATATAGCTAGACCCTGCATTCAACGGATTGAATTGACAAATGTTGATTTGTAGATGATGAATTTTGTCTAAGGCTAGACCACTCGGTCCTTGTTGCAGTTTATCAAATTTTGATAGCAAGGCATTCACCACGTGGGTTTCATACCACTGTTCCAAATTATGGGCTATGAATAGCTCTTGCATTTTACTACAAATATAAAATGTGTCTTTATGCTCTACATCCTTCTTTTTATATACGAAATCGCACACCAGTTCTGTATTCACCTTTAAAGCCGTATGCAACCTTTGCGCTGTACAAATTTCAATTTTAAAAATTTCAAAACAAGATTCTAAAAATTCTTTGGGAATCAAACTTTTTCTAACATTGACCACGCGGCCAGAGCACACACGCGATTTGAAACAAGACTCAAGGGGCTCCCAAGTTAACGTATCCGCAGCAGTAAAAGACATTATTTTGAAATAACACTCTCACCTGAGTTTTCAACTGTAGACTGCTTGACAATGGTTCCACTCTAAAGCCACTTGGTTTTCAACTGTATTTGCTATAGCAGTGAACCCTTTTGTTTCCAAATATCTAAAAAGAAATAAAATAAACCACCATAAGTATATCCATTCCATATAGTTTATGCCTTTCATAAACAAAACAAAATCAAACAGGTTATATATTAAAAAGAAACAAATCTCACCTTGACGTGTAATGCTTTGCTATATTCCCGTCTCGTGGGCTAGTGTGGAAATGGTTTCCTTCTCTAACTGTCTTTCTCTCTTTCTTTAATATATTTCCCACAGACACACGACAGGTAGGCTATACACGTTATCTGCAAACAAATAAATAAAATCATTAATTACCTAATCAATAAATAATTGCATGTATTTATATAAAAATCAATAAATATATAAATGAATAAATATATACCTACCCCACAACAAGGTTAAGTATTTTCCACCAACACCAAAACTGATAAACAAGACCAGGTGATTCATGCAACGCAGTGTGTTCAAAGGTAGTCACCTAAGTGAGCGGTGAAATGATAACGACATGTCTTTATATATGCTACGTTGCATGTATAATCTTTTTTCCCATGCTTTGAACATTCTCTTATCAGGCACGTGGACAGCTAACGTCCCAGGCGAACACCTGTGGCAGATCAAATTTCACGTCAACTTGCATTTTGTCACGTACGAAGCAAAACAGGCTGTAACTTGTTAACAGTTATCGCGCACGTGGACAGATAACACCCAAGCGAACACCTGTGGAAGATCAAATTTCACATGAACTTGCATTTTGTCACGTACGAAGCAAAACAGGATGTCACTGGTTTAGCCTACATGTGGTTTCACACATGTGTGTGCATGCCTTTCACACTCCCCTGCCACCACGATGGTCAGATTATTTCACCTTCAAGCGTCTTGGTCATTTTTTCCATTGCACTTGTTGTCAAGTCAGATCAATGCCTTCCAATAAGCTCAAATGACCTTCACCTCCTCGGCAAGTTTGTTTTCTGTACTCGCTTCGACCAACATAGAACCAAGTTTTCATCACCGTTTACACGTCAAAGGTAAAATATCAGGAAAACGCACGCTCGCTCTGTCATACACCGACCCGCCGAAATAGCGATTATTCTATTAAGCATGGTCCTTGTGGTTAGCGACAGGTTCGTTGAAACACGTGCCCAGTGGTATCGTCTCTTTCTATCTACAACCACTCGTCATGAACATTTTAGACAGATTTAAGAAAAGTTTTAAAAACTGAAATGATTTCAACATAAGTGTCGTTAGGCCCTTTCGCATTTTTTTAAACATAAATACTATATTCGAAAGGGGGGAGGGAAGGGGCGTCACCCCGAGTCCTACGACCCCTCGTATACGTCTCTGGCGTTATTGGTTTGTGAAATATAACAGAAAGTCTAAAATCACGGTTTTACAACAAAAAATTCTGTTTCCCTCATTCTCAAAAACTTTAACCTATTACCAAAATAAAAAGGGTTTCGAGACAAGCCATTTGACACGTCATAGGACCAAATCCGACCATGCATTCGTGAGATATCGGAAAAGTCTAAAATCATAGTTTTACCCCCAAAAAGCCTGTTTCCCTCATTCTCAAAACTCTAACCTATTAATAACATATAAAGGGCTTCGAGACAAGCGATTTGACACGTCACACGTCCAAATACGACCTTACGTTCGAGAGATATCGGCAAACTTCGTAGGAAAGTAGGCGACTATCTGGCTCTCTCCTCACCACCAAAACCCCTTCTTATCAATCATTTTTTTCAAAGAGCTCGCCCTCTTACAAAAATCCCCAGTGCGCATGCGTACAAAACAAAAACAAAAATGTTGATCCATAGCGGCATCTCGTAAAACGCATGCGCGATATGAGCAACAACGTTTAGTTCATTTTAGCAGCGCACCTTATACATGTCCCATTTGAAAAGAGGCTTTCACTAAAAAATTAAAATTTCACCCCCTAGTAGGGGTAGGTTTTATTTAGGGGTTGAAATGAGTGGTCCATTGGAAAGAGGGCGTCAACCCGAGTCCAACGACACTTTATTTGTCAAAATCGGACCATGCGTTCGAGAGATATCAGCAATGTTCCCAGGAAAGTAGGCTGTGCGTTAGAAACCGCCTTACCCCCCTACTGTTCGATGGTCAGAAAGATTGCATTAAATTAGAATCCAGGTGGAGGATATTGACTTTGTATTTTTTTGATATTGTTGTTAAATCTTACTGTTAATAGTAGAGAATTTTTTTTTCATCACGTCGATATTAGGGAATATCTCATTTTATTCTGAGAAATCCAAGTAGCTACGCATAATTCTTGTTTTAGATTTAAGTCTCTGTGTCTGCTTACATTTATACCCCTAATTTTGAATTGTATTCTGATAAATCATGGATGAGATCATGAGAATATTGAAACGGATGGAGGAAAGCTCCAAGAGCGCTGCACTGCAAATGGCAGAAATTATTGACAAAACTGATCAAATGGAGGTTAAGCTTAAAGAAAACTCTGATACTTTAAAGGAAAAATTAATGGAAAATTCCGATACCCTAGAAGATAGGTTAACCGCTTCTTTAAAAATTAATCTAGAGAATTCAATGGAAAACAAACATTAAAGAAAACTCTGATTCTTTAAAATCCTCTTTAGAAAATAAACTTAAAGAAAACTCTGATGTTTTAGAAAACAGATTAAAGGTAAATCTCGAAAAGTCATTAGAGGAAAACTCAGTAAATTTGAAAGCTAAAATGAGGGAAAATTCGGATGCATTAGGAGCTTCTTTAGAAACCAAAATGTCTAAACTGTTCGAGAAAACTCATGAACTGGAAACTTCTTTAGCTTTAAATACTAGTAAAATGGAAGATAAATTTCACGATGCCGACCAAAAATCTCAGTCATTAGCTGATAGGATCGAGCGAGGTATCAGGAAAGTAGGAGAAGACATGGTAAACTTAGAAATTCGCGTTCAGAAAGAAAATACTGACATGGCAAATAACGTCATACAACGTTTAACTGAACAATTTCAAGAACTGGTAGTAGGAGAGATTCAGCAGAGTGTAGTCAAGGAGTTGACAACTGAGATCAAGACAACAGCTATCCAGGAGGTCAAAGACGCACTTAAGACGGAAACTCAAGACGGAATCAAAGAGATTAGGGAAACTTTGACGACACATGTCCAGGTCATTACGAAAGATATCCAGATAGCTCAAAAAGACATCGTGGATATGAAAAAAATCACTGAAAAATCATGAAAAGATGATGAACCAAATTTCCAATAACTTGAAGGAGAATTGTAAAGAAACAGAAGGAATCAAAAGAGACACCGAAGAGATCAGAAAGAAGTCTGAAGAAAATCAGAAGGAGTTTCAGAACATCAAGAATCAAGTTAAAGAGAAATGTCAGGGTGATTATTTTCATAGCAAGGATGATAGCGAGGAGATAAAGAGATTAGTAGGTGAGGAGAATGCCGAACTTAAGGAAACCATAAAAGCCCTTAATGACAAATTCTTGAATTATCAAAAACAAGCGAAGAGCATTGTAGAACCTCAGAGTAAAACTCCAGCTACAAGTAGAGATAAAGACATTGAGGAAATAAATAGAGTAGGAAATCACCATAGACCAGAGGAGGTTAGGACGATAATGCAATCCACACCGATAACCTTCTATAAAAATGTAGAAGATAAACCTTCAAAATTCTCTGGAACCGGAAGTGTGACGCCTGTAGAATTTCTGAGAGAAGTAGGAGACTACTTTAGAGATTCCTAGATTGGGAAGGAAAGAGAGATTAGAGTGATAGGAAAATTTCTGGAAGGATCCGCCTTGACGTGGTTTAGAGCTTTTAGATCTACTCTAACCAAATTCGAAGAATTTTCTAGAGGATTATTAAAGAAATTCTGGTCCCCGGAAACCCAACAGCAAGTGAGAGCAGAGTTGTACTCGAAAAGATATTCCACTTCACAACCTACTCGTTACTCAACTTATTTCTCAGGACAGTTGTCCAAACTCCAATATTTAGATCCGCCGATGCCCGACAATGAACTGATTACTGCTTTGATAAGGCAATTTCCTGCAGATATCCAGAGAACACTGATATCAGCGGACATATACAGCACGGAGCAATTCGACGAAATTTTACAGAGACTGGATCACACGAAAGCCCAATTCTTTCATCAGAAGGCTGGAAAGAACGACAACACGGTATTTACGGTGATGGCCGACCGATATTCTCAAACACCTCGCGACGGAAGAGAAGAGAAAACGCCGAGGGATGATCCAGGACAAGAAAGATGGAACCAGAGCAATTCTAGGTCATACGAAAATAGACCTTATGCAAGACCCGGAAACAATTACCGAAATCATTGGGGAAGACAAAGAGGAAATCAAGGGCGATATCAAGAGAAAAGATACTTTGGGAGAAGGAATGGATATTACCCAAGGAATGAAAATCCAAGAGAATCCAACGAAGAGTTCAAGCAGGAGGCGAGGAAGAACTTGGAAGAACGACACCAGGAAAACAAACAATACCTGGAACAATTGAGGCAGAGTGAACCCGGTACTTCAGGGACTTCACAAAATAAGAGTAAAGATAAAAAAAACTCCAAATGTGCAGTAGAAAATTGCTTCACGAAGACTTTCACTTATAGAATTACCAAATGGCAGGTAGAGGACGAGGATTTAATACAAAGTAATGATGAACGCAAGGAGATGGGAACAAGGATCAAATTGCCAATTATTGTATGTTAAGTATTCGGCAAGCCTGTCGATACACTGATTGACACTGGGGCGATGCTTGATAAGTGAGAAATTGTATGCCTTATGGAAACTCACTGAGAATCTTGAAGAAATTCCTGTGTCCGGAATCAAGATCCAAGGAATCATTCCCAATAAGACATCCCAGTGTAAAACTCAGCTCTACTTATGCATCAGGATAGGAGGACATGATTTTCGACATGTATTTGTGATTATGAAGGACATGGCTTTCGACATGATCTTAGGGGCACATTTCATCCAGAAATATAAAGCTGTGATTGATATGAGTGCCGAAACGGTAAGATTTCAAAATACCGAGGAAATAAACTTCGAGGGAAACGAAGAAGAAGACATCGAGGGAGATGCCCAATGGTCCTTGATATTTCGTGAGTCCTCAGAAGATAGCAAGTCAGAGAGATTGTCAGAGTTAGAAAATATTCTTGACGAGTTCAAGGATATATTTGATATTCGACCTGGGGAAATTAAGGATTTCGAATACCAGATCGAGTCACTGATGACGCACCCTACCATGCAAAATTGTATCCAGTAGCCGAGAAGCATCGAGACACGGTGAAGGTTCTGATCAAAGACATGGAAAATAACAATGTTATTGAAAAATTCACAACTTCTTATGTGAATCATTTGACAGTGGTGTCCAAACCAGATGGCAGTTTGCGGCTACGTTTGGACGCGCGGAATTTGAATTTGAGATTATTTCCTGAATACGACAGACCACCTATTATTAGGGAATTACTCCGGAAATTCCAAGGCAAGAGTTGGTTCTCAAATATTGATCTCACTTCGTCCTACCATCATATTAGGCTTAGTGAAGGCTCAAAACAAATTTACAGGGTTTATGTTTGACAACAAACCTATGTTTTTCGACGTCTACCATTTGGAATCAAAACGTCTGGATCTGTTTTGATTAGAGCTCTTGAACAGAATTTGAGTCCAGCAGTAAAGGAAATAGCAGTCCGATAAATAGATGATATTCTAATTGCATCTGAGAGCAAAGAAGAACATTTATTACATCTCCGAATGTTGTTCGAAGATTTGAGGAAGGCAAATTTTAAGGTCAACCTTCGGAAGTGTCAGTTTTTTCAGAAAGAGATCAAATTTCTGGGGCACATATTGGATGGTGAGGGCTACCGCCCAAATGAGACGAAAATCCAAGCTATTACGAATTTTCCCAGACCTAATACAGTGAAGCATGTTCGCAGTTTTCTAGGCACATGCCAATTCTTCGCTGGGCATTGTCCTAAGTACACCGAGACAGTCGCACCTCTCCAGGAATTGTCGAAACAGGATAATAAATGGAAATGGAATGAAGATTGTGAGCAGTCGTTTCAAGATGCCAAGAGTCTATTGGTAAATAGCATCAAGTTAGAGTATGCTGATTTCACGAAGAATTTTATTATAGAATCTGATGCGTCCACCGTAGGGATTGGAGCAATTCTTTTTCAAGAAGACGACGATCATAGAAGACATTATCTGGCTTTTATAAGTAGGAAACTCCGTCCATCAGAGAGGAACTATTATACTACCGTGCTAGAAGCACTCGCAGTCATATTTGCTTTGGAAACACGGAAGAAGATTTTGATAGGACATTCGGTTATTGTTAAAACCGATCGCCATGCTCTAGAGTTTATTCTGAGAACAAACTTTGCAAGTGAAAGGATAACGAGATGGTCGCTCTTCATACAGCAATTCAACTTAGTCATAGAACACACTCCAGGGAAGTTGAATATAGGAGCAGATTTACTGAGCAGAGCAGTGGAATCTACACCGAAAGTTTTGCAAGTGACATTAACTTTTGAAGATGAAGAAACCTCGAGGAAGCTCAGACTTTTGCCATTATCTCAGAGGAGAAATAGACCACTTAAGAACATTTATCGTTTTCTTCATGGTGACATGGATCCAGCAGATGCTGATTTTGTTACAACGGAAAGAATTTCCAAGGATTTTTTGGTATTGGATGGCCTGATTTATAAGTTTGTGGATCCAGACCATACCAAGTTGAGAGTTGTTGTACCTCCACGCATGCAAGTCCCCATCATCTGGATGGCACATCGCATGTCAGGTCACACTGGAGTAGACAAAACCATTAAAGTAATTCAAGAGGAATTTTCGTGGGAACTGATGAGAAAGTCTGTTACAAGCACCATCCGTGAATGCGACTTATGCCAGAGAAGTAAGCATAATTCCAAATTGTTAAGGGAAGCCCCGAGGCCTACTATTCCTACAAAGCCTTGTGAAATCTTTGCTACCGATATTTATGGTCCAATTCCAAAATCGAAGAGAGGAAATCGGTACATTCGTGTGACAATTGATGTTTTCACCAAGTACAGTATGTTGCATCCTATGCAGAAGGCGAATGCAAAACATTGTGCAAACAGGATCAGGAATAACGTAATCCCGGAAGCAGGCAAACCGGAATTCTTTTTGTCAGACCATGGATCCCAATTTACATCTTTGGAATTCAGGATCGCCATGGATAATAACGCGTTATGGCTGAAATATCCAAATTTTGCCGATTGTATTGTCCAAACGAGCATTGGAAATGGATGGATGTGATTCCTTTGGCAGCCGAATCCATAAATTCTACAGTCCATGAGAGTACTGGACAGATACCCATGTTGCTTCACCATGGAATCAAGCCAACGAGACTTTGGGATCAGATAGTCTCAATTCCACCTGAGATCGAATCCAGTCGTCAAAGGAGGGAAATTCTAGCTTTGGACAGTTTGAGAAGCAGAGCTTTAAAGAGAGAGCGCAGAATCAGAGGGAGACGATTCCGCAGACCCTTGCGTGTAGGAACCCTTGTTTTGGTGAGACTACCAGTACCCTCTGATGTAAAAAACCGCATCTTTTCCAAATTTGCGAGTTTATACTCTGGACCCTACCGAATTCATGAGTGTAACAACAACGGTAGTTACAAGATAGCCAATACACGAACTTGTATCATCGTGGGAACTTTTAATTCTGCAAGTTTGAAGATCTATCCATTCAAGAACCAGATAGCTTGATGTGTGAAAAAAATTTTTTTTCCAATTTGTTATTTATTTTTGCTATGTGTGGGGTGGATGTGCCCAAATCCAGTTGCCTACATTGAAGGGTACAAACCGTGAGCCTAGATTTGAGGGAACAGGCCACGATTCTAAGTTCGGAGATGGATGTTTGAATAGCGCGCTCCAAACCTTCTTAGAAGCTTTTCGAAGGAATTTACAGCCACGAAGTGGGTAAGTGACGTAGGAGGAGAGCGTCATAGTCGAGGCTATATGTCACTAAATATTTCCCGTTGAGATGGAAACATGAAACCTATATCAGATTACTGGCAAGAACAGGAGAAGAAGAATGAGCTTTGTTTCAAAGAAATTGATTGAGCAGAAGCCGAGTTATGAGCTGTTTCAGTTCCAGCGTTTTCGCCGCAGTGACCTCGAGCCAGCAAGCGGATGGGTGTATAAGGCGAGCCTCGCAGGCAGAGGTAGGTTCACTTCGTCACAAGCACTCCGTTGACTTGGTCGTGCTACGCTACGTAAGCGCTCTAGCCGCTTGACTATCACCGAATTTCGAACATCGTTATTATCACCGAACACATGGTTGCATTTAAACTTCAACTTACAGCACAAGCTGTGGACTTAGAATTTTCGACAGTACATGGTTACTGATAGTGTTAAACTATTTCGAGTGAGTTTAGAACTTTTCTTCGATTTCACAGAAGTGAAATAAATCTGTGGCACTTGGTAATTCTTACCGCTACAACTTGGACATATGGTAGACTATGTCTACAACTTTTTCTTCAGTCC
Source organism: Meconema thalassinum (assembly GCA_946902985.2). Taxonomy (NCBI): domain Eukaryota; kingdom Metazoa; phylum Arthropoda; class Insecta; order Orthoptera; family Tettigoniidae; genus Meconema; species Meconema thalassinum. The sequence continues at coordinate 190,606,251 of OX336389.2, forward strand.
ACATTCACTTATAGCTGGATTATTTATATCCAATAGTTGGACCAGCCAAGATAAGTCAGTAACTTCAAAACCAGTCTTGCATATTACAATTCGAAAGCCGAATGGGAATACAGGTTTAGCCTTGTGCGATCTGAAAAGTGAGAAGCTTTGCCCAGCCAACTCGACAGAATTTGAAATTGTGCTGAAAAGATTGTAAGAGTATTGGAATACTGATTGTATCACAGTGGGTCTTGGTAATTATTTCATCATGGATCGCTTAGATCAGACCCCTGTCAACTACACTTCAGCTCTTGAAGTTGCCATCATTTTTCTGCAAGATATTATAATCGCCACTATGTCTGGGTAAACAGCTTCTGGGTATAACATGGAAGCTGATACGAGAATATAAGTACGCGTCCTAATGGGACAGACAACAGGAAGACTGAGTAGTCTGGTTCAGTCCAGATTTCTACCATCAAGACCTACAAGAATGTAAGCTGCAATTTACATTATTTCAATGCGTAGTTAGTTGGATTTTCTCGTATTTTCTACAGTCTTGCTAAAACATTTTTTCCCTCTATAGTCATCGATATGTTTATTTGCTTTTGCAAATATTTTCTTTCGAAACCTGATCTAGGACCTGAGTTGATTTTTTACTCAGACTTACACGATTCGATATTTATGGACGAGTAGAACGAGCATTTATTTTAGTTCGATATTTTTTTCCTTATTGCTGTCATTAGCCGTCATAATTTGAGATTTAAGATTTAATCTAAGTTGAGGAATGGATGGTTATCCATCATTTTGAAGTCGAGGGTGATATTCCCCGAACAGTTTGATAACTTTAAACCAAGTTTGAACATAATAATAATAATAATAATAATAATAATAATAATGGGATTTAATAATAATAATTATTATTTTTCTATTTTTCTGGAATAATAATAATAATAATAAACATTTGTGGTTTATAATAATCATTTTATGGTTGTTTGATTAATACAGTTGACATTTGAAGTCATACTCTAAACCGGATATTTGTTAATTCCGAAGGTTAGTGGTTAACACATGCCCACTTATAATGAACAGTTAAATTCAGTGAAATTGTTTCACGTTTGCATTTCATATTTAAAGCTTTGATAAAGACACGGAAAGAAGTGAAAAGGGAAGCTAAGCATGTATAAAGCAGGGTTTTTGCTAGAGTTTATATACTGTAAAATAAAATCATTATGACGCAGCGTCTTTCACAACGTTTGCTAATATTAACACTGTGTGGAATTTCAGATGGTGAAATTATATTGGATATTGTCGTAAACTCATTGGTGAGGTTTACTGATTTTTGAATCTTCCGTTTGTCATAACCAGCAAAGGCTTGATTATTTTGTATAATTTAGGAAGATGTCATTGTGTGTGTGCAGATAATTATATGCCATTCTGAGTGCGCAATAAGTCGCAGGAATGAGGTTGTGTAAAATAGAGCACCAATCAAATTGTAGGTTGGATGTTTTTGATGTAGTAGGACAGTCGTTTTTCGACACACTTTCGTCGTAATATAACCACAGGTTATTTTTGTGAACCATCATTATTAAATTACAATTGATCCACGTGTTTGAAAATAATTCTAGTAATTTCTTACCCGGAAAATTATTATTCTACTAGTTTCTTTCATTCGAGGAAAGCTTTACCGTTGTCTAAATGCTGATTAATAATTATGTGATTTTTATCACGTGTCAATCATATGGACCAATGCTGTTGTTTGAAATTGTTACTTATTAAAAACCCCTATAAGCTGAAAGGATTTTCAGATCCTATAAAAAATACACATTTTCTTTAATAAGATGATGCTGAACATATTTGACCTTTTTTTCAAAATCACTTTGATGATAATAATAATAATTTGTTTCATTATAAAACATGTTAAATGATATTTCAAATTTCCTAATTAATGTTTTCAAGCAATAATTAATTAATTAATTTGTTGACTGAATCCATGTGGAATGGAAGTTATATTTGGGATAATTATATTTTTGATTAAGTCAAAATTATTTTTGACAGACTTTGGATTGAGATCTATGTTTCAATAGATATTTTCTGTTTTTTTTTGAATCCACAAAAATGCTCAAGGTCCATGTAAATCATAGTGTATTTCACTTATTATGAACAACTTTGTATTTGACAAATCCCAATATTACTATTGCCTAAAAAGTGTTAGTCAAATTGCTACGATAATAGTTTTGAGAAATGAACAGTGAAAGTGATTTTGCAACCAGTGATAAATTTTATTATTGATCTTCAACGTGTGAATGCTAAATAATTTAGGGATCAGTATGGACGATTGACTTTGCGCTGATAAAACCCTACGCCTGTACATAATTATGTTGAACGAAGTCAACAGGACTGATATTCTGACCTCTCGTTTCAACTTTGTTAGTGTTCATGTTTTGGCGATGTTGTATATTGTGTAAATATTTTATTCTTTTCCAGTCATCTTTTATGCCATTTTGGGCATATTTTCTTCATGTCATTTTAATGTTTTAATAAAATGAGATAATTTTATGGTATGCAATCACCTTTTTCATGAATCTCCTTCTATCCTTATTGTTGCGTCGAGCCGAGAATCAGTTAAGCATTTTTTTTGTTGGGTCTTTTCATTCGACTTTAACCCATCTGGCGCCCCGGGATATTTTGATTCTTGTGCTGACTGATTTTTGGTGAAATGCATATGTGGTCGTCCGGACTTCGGTCCACCGGGCACAATATATAGGGATGTTTATAAATTTACCAATGGAATTTAACAAACTGTAGTAAAATTTTATCAGAAATATGCGATGTGATGAAATATAATAATAATAATAATAATAATAATAATAATAATAATAATAATAAAAATAATAATAATGAAATGAAAATCCACAGCCTGCTTCCAGTCTCCGACCGGGTCAGGAATGGAATGAATGAAGCCCCCATTTAGCGGCGAGGATATGAACTGTGCCGGCTGCCGAGGCCTGACGCACTCCTCCGGGGCAATGATTAAATGAATGACAGATGAAATGAAATGGTAGTGGAGAGTGTTGCTGGAATGAAATTGTGACAGGGAAAACCGGAGTACCCGAAGAAAAACCTGTCTGCCTCCGTTTTGTTCAGCACAGATCTCACATGGAGTGACCGGGATTTGAACCACGGACCCAGCGGTGAGAGGCCGGCGTGCTGCCGCCTAAGCCACGGAGGCTTAATAATAATAATAATAATAATAATAATAATAATAATAATAAAAACCTCAGCTTGATTTTGTTGATAATGAATAAACAAGATGTTCAGTAAAGAACATATAGCCTACTTTCTCCTAAATGCATGGGTATAGTTATAACTCCTTGTCCTTTTCAAGGAGTATAATTGAATGTTGGTTTTAGTAGCTTGTTGAAATATAACTTGCTATACGGATATTAAAGGTTGATCGATTGAATCCACACCTGAATTTCATATACACACACTAATACAGCCATCGCAATAACACAGTTTATGAGACAAAATTCAACACTCACACAAGTACACGGGGCTAAATGACCATGATGACCATACATCTCAAATGAAACAACAACAACAGTTCCCTACCCAAATCCTTCCTCGTATAAAAGTACACACACTAGTAAGCCAGCAGACATCAGAGTGACAAAGGTTATCAGACAACTTCTACAAACACCCAAGTAAACGAGGCTACAAGACCATGATGCTGCAACACCCCTAAAGAATCAACAACAACAATAGTCTCTACCGCGGATCAAGGTCAACGAATATAAATCGCCGTATTCGAGTGTTGAAATATGTAGTGTAATAAGTTTATCTATACTTACTAATATAATAAAGCTGAAAATTTGTGTGTTTTTGTGTTTAAACGTGCTAATCTCGGGAACTACCAGTCGGATTCGAAACATTCTTTGTTTTATATGATAACCAGATTCAAGAGGAATAGTTTAGGCCATGTTAAATTTCGGACAGACCACTCCATTCCCTGCATTTAGGCCCTTTGGCACAAATCTACACCGTTTCACCGATCTGAACCAAAATTTGTATACACACCCTTTGGAACACTGCGGGTAAAACTGTCCACTTTAAATTTCGGACTGACCACTCCATTCCCTGCATTTAGTCCCTTTGACAAAAATCTACACCATTTCACCGATCTGAACAAAAATGTGTATACTTAGCGTTTGGTACCCTGCGAGTAACACTGTTTACATGAAATTTCGGACAGACCCTTTAGGCCCTTAACACAAATCTACAAAGTTCCTCCTAATTACACCAAATTATACATACACTTTGAAACCCTGCTGGTAACACTGTCCACTTGATATTTTGGACAACGCTCTCCATACTCTACATTTAGAATAACAAACATACTGAACTTGAAAACCATGTATTAAGGCCCTAGAATCATTCATGTCCGTAGTAGTGTAACTGTACGAGTATTTTAATAAGTCTATTGTTGACTGGCAATTCGGGCTGCATCACGTCACCCCTACCAGTGTTCTGGTGCAGAATTGCGAAAATAGTTAAATCTTGCGCTGCTTATAAGTTGCAGTCACGGGGAGTAATTGGTGAAAAAAGATTTCTTTTGTCCCTTAAAATAGATATCATCATGAACATATTATGCATCTGTATAAGTGCAATGGTGTTGGTGCAATACATTGAGGTTATCAGCTGCAATAAGCGTTGGTGCCTTCAAATTTACCTTAATTTATTACGAAACTTATCGTTGAGCGCTATGTGGCCATAAATTATACTATTGCTACCTCAGGAGCTCGGGACAGCCGAAGTTTTCCACAGTGTTCGGTTTATTTTCCTACGGCGCTATGCGATATAAGATTACACTATTGCTCTCTACATTTCTAACAGACAATGAGATATAGGCCCTAGACAGTGTCTTTTACTTCACTTACTCCTCTTTCTAATCATTTTTAGAAATTTGTTTGTAAATTACATGTGTCAGTGCAGTAGTTAGTAAATAGCCGTTTCCCTATTCATTAATATCATTAGGGGAAAATGACCTAAATGTTACGTCCATTATTATGTACTGCTTATCACCCTCACTACAACCACCACCACTACAAGAAGTTATATTCAATTATTTATTTTCTGTTAGTTTAAGTATCATGTGACAGTTCTGTATTAGTATTCATTATCATCCATAAAACAAATAAATCCACCGGGCGAAACCAGGCACTACTGCTAGTATATAATATTTTCGATTGCAAATACACACTATATATGCTTATCATTATAACGTGTGTGTACAGTAGTTATAAATCAATAAATACCAGTAAAAACTAAATAAAGAAATTTGAACCTGCAGGGATTTGATCCACGAACCCCCACACTATGAGCCCAAGTCACTACCATTACGCTACGGATGCGCGACGATAATACTTGATAAACAACTGGTTTAGTATAACTGTATCATATTTTGTGTTGAAATCAACGATTTCATTAGCGTTTTCGGGTGTTTCTATAAACCATTTGATACTAAATATGTATTATTTTGTTCAGTACATTCCTAAAAGGATATGAAATTAGGAAGTTATGGAAATATAGGTATTTACGAACGAAAATAGTGGTCATTTTGACAACGGGATGGCACGGGCCCACAACAATAAGGCACGGTAAGCTTGTCCTGTTAGTCACTTCTATGGTTACCTATTCTAATATGCCAATATCCTATCGGTTACCACTTTGAGGACAGATTGAACCTTCCTATGTGCGATAAGCTGAATTGTTGAGGCCAGGCCTTGTTGAATCGTAAGTTACGGTTAGGCTATGATACTTGCATGATTCATACATCAACTATTTGGCTGAGGACTTTGTAGTTTGGGTAAAAGACGCTTCCAACATTAAGGTATATTGTTGCAAAATTTGGTAGAGATCGAATGATTAGTTAGTCGTAATTTGATTTAGGCTCAGAACATTTGGGTGGGCGCCATTTCTATTTTGTTATAATGGCGACGATAAGCAACATAACACTGACTTGTCCCTTGCTAGTGCTACCTATGTACCAAATGTGGTTCGATTTGGGTTCTGTTGTGTTTGAATTGATAGGGGAATCCATTTATACACATACATGGCCGCCATCTGCAAGCTATTAGGCTGATGACCTTGTAATTTGGTCAATAGACGCTGCCCACAATAAGATATGTTGTTGCTAAATTTGGTACAGATCAGATGATCAAGTTAGTAATAATTTTATTTCAGCTTTGAACAATTGGGTGGCTGCCATTACGTTTCCATAAAGATGGTGGCAATATAAAACACGACACTGAGGTGGCCTTTGCAAGTGCTACCGCTGTAAGAAAATTTCGTTCAATTCGGTTTCACCGTGTTTCAATTGATAGGGGAATCAGTTTGCACACATACATGGCCGCCATCAACAAACTATTGGGCTGATGAACTTGTAGTTTTGTCGAAAGACGCTTCCCACATAAAGGTATGTTGTTGCACAATTTCGTAGAGATCGGATGATTAGGTTGGTCGTAATTTTGTTTAAAATTTGAACATTTGGGTGGCTGCCATTACGTTTCCGTCAAGATGGCGCGATATAATATGTACATGACACTGAAGTACCTTTTGCTAGTGCTACCTTTGTACCAAATTTCGTTAAATTCAGTTTCACCATGTTTGAACTGATTGGGGGGGACAGACATGCCGAGTACACACACACATACACATTCACAGACACACAATTTTTGGCCCTCTGTTGATCTCAAAAGTCTACTTTCATTTTTAGCAAAAATCGAAAGTACACTAAAAATGAACCCAGTGACTAATAACTGACTGACTGAAGAAGTCTTGGGTGCTAAATGATTTATTATCATTCTGTAAAAAAAAAAAACATAAATCCTAATATCAGGATTTTGTGTAGTTAATTCGAGATGAGTCGTGACAGTGATTTAAGTGCTGTAATTTTTGCATTCTTTGGAGGCAGGTGTTAGCCTCAGTTGAAGCGGGCATGTCGATGGCATGGCACCGTCATATTGATAATTATAGGGCATCAAGCGCAGTGGCTTGAGAGTGCTGTCTTTATGAAATGGATGTTGTTATTGAATATTTTGAATTTGTGGTAAATGAATTATGCAAATTGAAGTGTAAGAATGCATGGTATTTGAAGGAGTATAGCATATTTTGGCTATTAATGATGTCATGACATAATTAAAATCACGCTATTTAGGTGATGGTTATTTAATAATATTTGCGAAGGTGTATTTCTGTATGAGCCTAATGTTTCCCAAGATATTCATGTCAGAATCAAAGTGGATAAACGGCTGAGCTAGTCACTGATCTAAAATATCAATGAGTGGTTTATTATTGGAGAGTTAAATTACTTTAATATCTGATTCTTTGGAGTTTATTACGGCGATTTTTGGGCAGAATATTAATTGGTGGTAAATTTAATTGAGAACAGATGCAAGTGCTAAACAGTGACCCGTTTGATACAAAATATATTTGTAAATAATCAGTGTGATATGAGATTCGTGAATGTGGACACAATTGAACACTTACTTAGACAATGAGACTTTTTTTCTGAGTGAATTTTCATTATTTTTAACTTCAGGAATCTTAGAGTGAGGGACTTTATTTTTATAACCCTGCAGATCTAGGTAGGAGGGTTTTCTTTTTATGTGTGATATATTTTATTAAATAAAAGTGGAAGTTGAGTGTTTGTTTTAAGAATTGTGTGTGTTTTCATCCTTTTTTATATTCAAGCGGGGATCTCGTATTCGGTTTTGCACCATTTGCCCATACCCAGATTTCTCTGAGTGTTTTTAGAGTCTCGTGCTCAACCGATTTCGAAGTTCTCGCATATGTGGGTAGTAGTCTCCCGGACTAACGGGCATAGTATAACTATCTCACATCTTTTGAATTCTAGATTCAATATCTCAGAATTTGTGTACGGAATACATTTCAAATTTAACAAATGTTCAACTGCATGTTACATCCACACTAACAAATTTCAACCGAATTTCGTATGTGTAACGTATGTCTCAAGAGGTATAACTCAGCATATTTTTGTAATCATCATGGCTACAAACTGTTGCTAAATAATTTAAAACTATAGTTTCAATGTATGCAGGCAAACAGTTCAAAATTCGGCACATGTGCATAAACGATAATTTTGCAGTAACCCATACAAGACAGTGTTGCCAATATAGTTATACGCGGCCTGATAGGTTCAATGTTTAACTGCATTTTCTTCCATAACAATTAATGGATAACTAACAAATATTTCGAACAAATCTTTAATGCTAGTATTACCAACTTAATTTCGACATTATTCTAGATGATTCTACATTATATAGATCTATCATTGATATAAATCTTACATTTTAAGAAAAGTAGGCTCTTTAGTTCGTCACGGATATACGTGTTAATTACGTCGTTCGAGTTCATACTTACACCTAGGAATTATGAGTTAAAATAAATCGCTATAGTCTGGTGCGGGTTCTCCAAGTTTCATGTTTTGAATTGATAACCTGTATAATGCTGAGGCAGAAGGTGAATTGGTAAGTAACTGGCCACTTTACTATCATAATCTACCGATCAGGAAGCCTGTTTAGTGATCAGTTGGCATATACAAATCATAGCCAAGCCATAGTAATTCGTCCCTTGTGGATATGACACAGATTCAATTGTTAGGAGTCAGTTATAGTCGGCTTCCCTGACGCTTTTGACATTCCTTCCGGAGGCAACGTAAGTGAGAATAGAATATATCACGTGTTGAGCGAATGTGGCCATGTTTTAATGTGGTTCCCGTCAAGTTGGCGTCTGGAAGACTCTGGGGATATAACTTCCACTCAAGCTGGAACAAGGCATTTACAAGATGAAAATATTTCGATATGTCACACTGTCACTTTCAAGTGATGTATCGCAGCACTACGATGCCTATCTCTCTCACTTGTATTGCACTCCGTGGTGAAGGAAGCGTCAGTGAAATAGTGACGAATGGAATCACCCACCTAACTTCTTCTGTGAGACTAGGACACCCAATCTTTTTAAAGAGAAGTCATGTTGTTGATTCATTCAGTGGCTTTGCGACAACGTGGTTATGTAGGTCCGTGTACTTAAGTGTATTCGAAATATGTCTAATTACTTGTGTTGTTGCGATACCGACAGTAGTGGCTACGCTGGCTAAAGCGAAGCATTAGGTCATGGGGCCAAGCTCTCTGCTGACTCGGTAGACGCGTGGGTTCGAGCCCCTCCGTCGGCCGTCCTTGAAATGGTTTTCCGTGGTTTCCCATTTTCAACACCAGGCAAATGCTGGGACGGTACCTTCTGACAGGCCACGGCCGCTTCCTTCCACGTCCTTGCCCAGTTTCATTCATCATCATTCATTTCATCTCTCATTAACTCCTCTCATGAGGTTGGCGTCAGGAAGGGCATCCGGCCGTAAAAACCATCGCCACAAAGACTTCCATCGCATCACATCCCCGACCCCGTTGGAAAACGGGAATAATAAGGGGTAGACATACTTGTGTTGTTGTGATAACTTTAGTAGTGTCATGAGAAAAGTACTTCCAGAAATGATCTTCGAATATTTCGTCCACACCGATGATTATAAGTATTGTTTACTCTACTGCACACTAGCAGCACTGAGGTCCATGCTAGGGGATCATCTCATCGACCTAGTACTATAGCTCACCCTATGACAGGCCCTCAATGAGTTAAAATTTCAGTAATAATAATAATACTAATGAAGTTATATACTACCCTAACTACTGTCTAAAAGGCAACTATGTCATCGAAAACCTAACACTCTGCAGCATCAACAGCATCGCACATTCTCACTATGTGTCATATTTGTAAATAATTCCACGGAGAACTTTAATAAATATTGAATGTATTTAGTTTCAGTAACTTAATGTAATTTCAAAGCCCCGACAAAGTTCAAATTCTTCAATTTCACACAAACCCATATTTTTAATTATATACTAGTGTTTCGTTCAGTATTAATTTTGTTGTAAGAAATGTATTTACGTATTTATGAAGCGACTTGCAGTTTTTGCAGTCACGAGTAACCCTCTGAGGCGCGATCTCATGTCTTCTTTTTAATAGTTAAGCACACAGATAATATGTACTGTGAATTACATATAATGTCAATGGTCCTGGGGAACTATAGCCTTTCTCGGTACGTCTGTTCATTTACCCCAGGATGAGGGTTCCATGGCAATATTAGTTAATTAACTTAATCCCAGGAGTGAATATCCGGAAGGAAAGCATCTGGCGGCCGCGAGACAATTCATGGGAACATTTACGTCCTGCCCGGCTAGCCGGGAACAAGCTCTCTTCCCGAATGAGAATTAGGAGATTCAGTGCTGTCCGATTTGGTTCAGTTACGATTCGGTGCGTAATAAACTGAAGTCCTTCACATTAATCCAGGAGAATGTGATTAATAACTCTGCAGTTATAATGATTAGAAATGCGAGGTAAATAGCTAAAATAGTGGGGATAGTGATTATTGTTTAAAGAGGGAGGAACATCGAGGCCCGTCAGTAAATGTGATAGTTTTACTGGACACAGCAGAGATGTAAGATTATTTGGTCTGAAAAGGGAATACGACGATAAGATACGACATGGGTCAAATCTGTGGTGAAGTGATGTGTAAATATTTTAACGTAAAGTTTTAAAGCAATTTCCCAGTGTACAAACATTTGTAGCTCTTCAGTCGGTCAACACGAATTTTCCCAAAGACTGGGCGGGGTACAATGTATGTAATATATGTACAAAAATAAATAACACTCCTGGAAAAAATATCATGTATTAGTTATGATCACTGCCCCATCATAACAGTGATTATAACTACTTTGAACGACTTTATAGACGACTTTACGACATGCCTGATGGGATGATTTTTGTACACACGAGGCCGCGAGTTCGATGAACACCATTTATTGATTAGAGCTCACAGAAACTATTGGAAGAATGCATTCGCATTGTGCTTAAGAGCACAAATTATTATTGGAAGTTCAAAGGAGGAACTAAACTACAGACTTGATGATTAAGTGAGTAGATATCCCTTTAATGTTTTGAGATTGACCATTTGTATTTTTTTTTATTTTTTTTTCCGTGTGGTCTCCTCAGAGACCTAGTGCAGGTCTTTCTATTCGACGCCCGTGGGCGACCTGCGCGTCGGGATGATAGATGGAATTGATTAAGGTGAATGAAATTGGAGAAGGATGTGGAAGGAAGCGGCAGTGGCCTGTCAGAAGGTACCGTCCCAGCATTTGCCTGGTGTTGAAAATGGGAAACCACGGAAATCCATTTCAAGGACGGCCGACGGTGGTGCTCGAACCCACGCGTCTACCGAGTCAGCAGAGAGCTTGGCCCCATGACCTAACACTCCGCTTTAGCCAGCGTAACCACTACAGTCAGTACCATTTGTATAATTTAGGGAGAGTGCTATTGTTCTGTCTGACAAGGACAATGTGATTGAGCTGAAGTGGATCGCTCGTATTATGAAGTTGGTATTTGAGGTAACAGAGGAAGCTTCTTACCCTGTTTAACGTTGAGCTGATGAGCTATTGTTGATTATCGCGACCACTTACGGGTGTGGCGTTGCAGATGAGGTGATGTTTTTTCGTGAACTGGAGTTTCACTGATTTTTGAGAGTGATTTACATGGTATCCTTTTGATACACCATTATTTACACGAGTTAATCTGGTCAATAAATTACAGTACACCTTGAGAGATAATATCGAAACTGAACAGCTGATAATATAATGAGGTAGGATTTTGAACCTAAATTGACGATTAATAATCCTATAATTAAATAGGATGATGAATGCTAATCTTAAATTTCCTCTTTCGACCAATACATTTCGATTTGCTTTTCGAGGTTTTACTTAGATATATCTTTGACTTTTACCCTATTGTGAGATGATATTTATTATGATGTGATAATCTGTAACCACGATCATTAATAATAAAGTAACGTAAGACATGGGATTAACCATGCTGTTGCCATCCTAACTTTTTCCACCTTAAACTCAGGGGACCATTTAACAAACACAGTGCTCAATTTCAGTAGGTTGAAGCACTAATTGTGCAACTTTATTCTTGTTACACATTTGTGTTGTATTAGCTATTGCTTTGCTTATTGATAGGAAAGTGTTGTGCTTAGTTTAGCTTTTCTTCGCATAAACGCTTCTAGTCTATTTCTTTTAACTTAAAATAGGACTAGTTAGGCGAGTAAAGTAAAGATAAATGTTGGAGGTGAGACTATCGTAGCCTAGATATTTATATCATTGCTAGTAATTGTAAATGGCATCTTTGAATATTATCGATGTTTAAATAATTACTTTGCAGTAGATTCTTCATGTTTTTATTATTTAATTTCAACTATAATTGTACTGTGTAGGGATTTATTTACGTGTCACGCTCTTTGTTTGACTGCTGTTAGTTTTCATGTGATTAGGACTTCGAGAGGAAAGGGATATTAGTTAGGAACGTAATCTTTTCTTTCAGGGCAGTCTAGTATGGATTAGCCGATTTTAACCTCTCTGAAGTAGGCCGGGGATACGTTTTCTTCTTTCGAATAAATTTATTGGATTTTTACTCAAGTCCGGCGTAATTCTTGTTGGATTTGCTTTTTCCTGAGGGTGTTTTCTTTAGGCTGGTTTCTTAACCATGCCTCTCCTATTCCCGATACGCCCTGGGATAATTTTCTCGTGCAAAACTGGTTAAAGAACACATCCATCCTTTCAGTGTGTGAGTTGGTTGGAAGGGGGTCTCGAGAGGGCTATTTATGACCAATATTTCCTAGAAACTCTTATCTAACGGACACAATACTCGTAACCAATATAATTGTAAGCCCCCCTGACAGTTAATTTGAGTATCTTGGCGATTATTATTCTATTAATTTCATTATATAATTTAATCAGCATTTCTATTTGTTGGCAACGTGTTCAATTATGTTGATCTATTACTACTACTACTACATAACATTTTTATTTCTGGATAATTCAGAGTTTTGTTTGACAAAGGTACTCTGATACTTTGCGTATTTCTTTGTTTAACGATCTACATTTTATATTCAACTTGTAAATACATTTATAATATTAAGAGTCTGACGATCAAAACGTTGTTTTAGTGAATTGTGTACGGAGTCAACAAAGGTAGTATTTTGATGAAATTGGTATTATACGGGAGCCATAGGAATAACCCGCGACTCACCGTGAACCGGGACTTGGCAACGCTGATGCCACATAGGTTCTAGCAGGCGAACAAGTAGATTTATGTGCACCCGCGATTAGTTATCAAGGCAAGACATATTAGACGGTAGAGAAGGACTAATTGATTTAGTGCAGAGTGGGGATTCTTGGACTCCAACTGCTAGCAACGATTGGTGGGCCGCATGATCGGCTGGGTGCTCAATAGCGAAAGGATACCAAAATTGTGCTGTGAGTGAGAAGTAGATTATATGCTATTTGTGCGGGCTCTCGAGCTTATTCATTCATTACAAGTTCACCAGTTTGGCAGTAGCAGATTATTAGTTTCGCAGGTCATAAGTTGAACTGTTTACCAGTATATCATTTTACCTGTGTACGAGATTACCTGAGACTATCTGTGTGTCAGCACAAATTGTACTTGTTCAATAATGATCGATGTTTGCTCTATTTGTTTTGTCTGCAAGTCTGAGGACTGCTATACAAGTAGCGAGTTAGGCCGATGGGCTTTCGCTGGCATAATTGACCGAACAGATCCTATAATCCACGAGTATCACGACATTACACGCAAGGCAAATACGCCAGACTGTAAACTACGAGAATCACAACAGACGGGAGGCTAGTGTGCACTCCTGTAAACTATGGGTATCATGACATTAGATGGGAAGAGGATATGCTATCCTGTAAACTAGGAGCATCACAACAGACGGGAGGCGGATATGCCATACTGTAAACTACGAGCATCACAACAACAGACGAGTGGCTAGTGTACCATCCTGTACACTACATGCATCACAACAGCAGACGGGAGGCTAGAGTGCCATCCTGTAAACTACGAGCATCACAACAGACGGGAGGTTAGAGTGCCATCCTGTAAACTACGAACATCACAACAGACGGGAGGCTAGAGTGCCATCCTGTACACTACATGCATCACAACAGCAGACGGGAGGCTAGAGTGCCATCCTGGAAACTACGAGCATCACAACAGGCGGGATGCTATAGCGCCATCCTGTAAACTACGAGCATCACAACAGACGGGAGGCTAGAGTGCCATCCTGTAAACTACGAGCATCACATCATAAGATGGGAGGCTTGGACGTCGGCCCAGAATGAGCATGCATGTCATGATGATTGTCGGAACGAAAGTCATCATGGGGTAATGTGAGAACATATAGTATTTGGCGAAAATAGGTTGTATTTTAAAGTCAATCTAGATTTGTTTTCAACATCTTCAAGATTTAGTAATTCACCTAAATACAATCATATATATATATATATATATAGCGGTATGAAAGTTTAAGCTTAATTTCGAATAGTAAGAGAAGTTTCTTAAATTCTTATTAGATACCAGTATTAAGCCTTCCACCATTCCAAGTTCTTATGAGGTTTGGGTAAGGCATATAAAGTCGCCGGTACCTTTCACGATTCCTGCACAGACCTTGAGGTCAAGATGGGTATTTATTAGAGAATTTAATTTTTAAATTATTTGCAATGATTCCGTAGTAACTTGCATTCTACACAGTGGAGTTTTACCAAGATTACCCAACTGTGGTGACATTTCGATTCGTGATATATTAGTTATACCTTTGTGATTATTTTAAATGTACATCCATAGTGCCATAAAATGTTGCCTGATTAACAAACTCTTCTTTATTCTCGAGATATATATATATATATATATATATATATATATATATATATATATATATATTATTGTACACTGATAAAAAAGGGGGTGTCAGTTATATGTTCTCGACATAGGAGAGCGAAAGGATCCAACGTTTTGTCCTGTGAAGTGCGCGTGTAGAACATGAGAAGAGTGCCACGAATTAAATTTGCAGTCGCTTTCGTTGTGGAATTCTCTGAGGAGTCACATAAACATGAGCTGGAATCTCGAGTGCCACGGTGTAATCAGAAAATACGATGGTACTTCTGGGATACATGGCGAGAGGAAAATTGTAGAATATGATATAACTTAGTAGAGCAAATTTGAGAAGGTAAAATAATCTTTTGTTTAAAATCTCGTTTTAAGTCGTATCAAATTTAACGTCCTATGGTCTGCGTATATCTTAAGCCATACCCCGTGGCGTAGCCGTGCGAGTTATAACGTTCCCACTGACCGCGACGAGGAGCTGCAGCAAGTCCCGAGAACGAAGTTTTTAACACAGGTAATAATAGTTGCTATACTACGCTGGCTAACGCGCAGCATTAGGTCATGGGGCCAAGCTCTCTGCTGACTCGGTAGACGCGTGGGTTCGAGCCCCACCGTCAGCCGTCCTTGAAATGGTTTTCCGTGGTTTCCCCATTTTCAACACCAGGCAAATGCTGGGACGGTACCTTCTGACAGGCCACGGCCGCTTCCTTCCACATCCTTGCCCAGTTTCATTCACCATCATTCATTTCATCTCTCATTAACTCCTCTCATGAGGTTGGCGTCAGGAAGGGCATCCGGCCGTAAAAACCATCGCCACAAAGACTTCCATCGCATCTCATCCCCGACCCCGTTGGAACACGGGAATAATAAGGGGTAGACATACAGCCATACAATAATAGTTGCTATGCTGAGTGTGGTTTTCCCCGGAATTTTCAACGTTCCTTCGAGGCGAATGCCAGGATAATACGTAATCAATTTCCGGAGCACCTACCCAATTCCCGACCTATATAATTATAGTTGAACAAACTATTACAGTCACCACAGAAATACAGGTTACCAGACAACTTGAACACATACCCTAGTGCACGGGGTTGATAATCAAGATGTGTAAAGCCCCTATCACCAATAATTAACAAAAACAATCAAGAGTCTGTATCGAATCTCGATGGGGAAATGACAAAGGATATGACGAGAATCACTACAATCTATAGCACTAGTATCCTACCATGTTCCGGAACATACGGAATATCTGGAACCTGCGAAGACCTTCTACAGTATGTAAGCCACCATAGCTCTTGGCCGAGTAGTAGGGATATAGATTGGAAATGAGGGTGATATGGAATTTGTTATCCTAAACCCTGAGCTCTCACTGCATGCATGACATTTGTCTGATAACTTGTGTTTTATTGGTGCAGGTGCAGGGGTGTTTGTATTTGGGGCCATGATTGTGAGAGTGCAGTCATTACCTTTAAAGAAAACGTACAGTTTCAGCTTTTGGCTGAAGTTGGAATTGATAACAAATTAGATATACAGGGTGTTTCAAAAATACTTTTACAATCTTTGGGGATTGGTTCCTTACACCAAAACAAGACAAAAGTTCATATACTCATATGTCCCAAAATCCTTCGATTTCGATTAATTAATGAAAGAACATTGTAACGTGATACATTAATAGACATCCTGTTAAGAATTGTTTAACGCAAGAACTCATATCAAAAAAAGGTTCCTGACTCTGACAGAAGGAAAAACTGACATATGCACAAGTGTCTCAGAATCCTTTGTTTTCCCGGGAGGGACTGTTAAACACATTGGAGTCGTCTAGTATCAAAACCGGCCAAGTCACAAAATTTATGAAAATGAGTTAAGGTTATCAATTTGAAGTAGAAGTATGGCACTATCAGGCAAAACAAGAATATGCTTCAAAATCGTCCATGTCTTCATGTTACAGAGCACTGAATTCTTGGTCGTGCAACAAAATGGGCCAAGTCATGCAGGCAGTGCCTTCATAACCGGCCATGTCAAAGAACGAGTAGCAATCTTCATGTCGCAGCATTATTGTTTGGAATCTTGCGTTGTTAGATTATGCAAGAATGTGATAATATCAGTAGGCAACATTGTTCCTTACATTGTATACTCTTCGAAGTCATAATAATTTGTATTTTGTTCGTTTGCAACACTGACTTCCGTATTCGCGGGCTTCTTACCGCATTGGCGCGGAAGCAATCGTATATCCTGTGTGCTCGTATTTTGTCATTATTGTGTAGTGTAACGTGTATATTGTTCCTATTTTAATAAGTGACTCATTTTCTTTTACTGTGTTCAAGATCTTAGTGAACTACTAACTTTTAATGATATAATACCTATTTTGTATTCTCCTCAGCTTTCTGATGTTGTTTTTCATATATTACTACCCAATTTAAGCAGAATGCCTTCGTTTTTATTGCAATAAAGACAGGTAATTACAATGTCAATTTATTTTAATTTAAATGCCTTTTTTCACTGGAGTTTGGAATTTAAAAAGAAAAGTTTTACAAAAAAAAAAGACTAAAATTATACCAAATTGCAACTAAAACGGCCAAGTCAAAATTAATATTAGCAAAAACGATGGCTTCATTATGAATCAGATTTCTCAAAATTGCAGAACTTAAATATTAAACCATTACGGATATAACTATGCAATAAAAACTTTTGTGACCACCATTGCTTTGTCTCTAGAGGTTTTTCTTCCATACTGAAAAATATGCCTTCAGTGACTTGGCCGGTTTTGATACTTTGGTTCACTGATAACACTTCATCACACACAGCTCACAACACGTGCATGAAATTTCCTCCTCTTGCATCGAGACATGCATGAACACGTCGCATCATGGACTGCCGAACCCGTTCAAAGATTCCGGGCTGGTGTCGAATGGTGTCGCAGGCGACCAGGATACGTCGATGAAGAGTTTCCACCTCCGGGATGGCTACGGCATACACCTATTTTTTCAGGTGCCTCCACAGATGAAAGTCTAACGTAATGAGTTCTGGCGATCATGCAAGCCATGGAACGGGTCCTCCTCTGCCCAACCATCTGTCCTGGAAGATCTCCGTCAGTGCAGCGCGAACAAGGTGACTTCAGTGTGCTGGAGCCCCATCATGCATCCACCACATACGTTGTCGTATTTGCAGGGGCATGTCGTCCTGCAGTAAGTCTGGAAGGGTTTTCTGGATGAAGTCTCTGTAGACAGCACCTATAAGACGTGCTGGTAGAATGTATGGAGTTACCAGACAGTCACCTACAATGCTTGCCTACACATTAATCCTAAACTGGTGCTAATGGCGAGCCTGAAGTACATCGTGAGGATTACGATCCGCCCATACGTGTTGGTTGTGGAAATTGGTAATACCATCCCGCCCAAACGTTACCTCGTCTGTGAACAATACGGACGAGATAAACAATGGATAGGCTGTTTGTGCTGCAAACATGCGACACGGGTTCTCCCGTGATGGATAATCGGCACGCGAAAAGCCCTGCCCACGTTGAATATGATAGGGAAGTACCCTTCATACTGTACTGTGCGATGAACCAGTTGCTCGAGCCACTTGTCGTGTACTGATACCTAGATCGTCGTCGACATACTGTAAGATCACTTCGTCATGGTCCGGCGTACGAACAACACGCGGTCGTCCTCGATCACATGCCTGTGGTGCAACGGTTCCTGTCTCACTAACACGACGAAATACAGCCCCAAAGGATGGATGACGAGGTTGTTGGTGGTCTGGAAACTCCCTCCGATGCCGCTGCACCGCGCCGTGCCACTTCGCGTCAATTACTATTCGTGCGACCTTACATAAAAATCATGTCTGCCTGCTTACGGAATGAATATCCTGCCGTACTGTACTGTAGTGTAGTCAAACACGTGCAGGTACCGCACTAGTGAAACGGCGAAGACAGACTAATGGCACACGACTAAGTACACACGTCTCCATGGTCACACATCGCCATTTCGTGGTACGATGCAGTCCAATGCGGCAAAGCCTCTCTATCCGTGCATAGCGCAAAAACGTTGTGTGGCTGGAATCAGACGTACCTGACGAGTTTACCCATGTGTTGACCCTCCCGAGAAAACAAACGGGTCGGGGACACATGATCATATGGCCTTGTTTTCTTCTGTTGGTGTCAGGAACCCATTCCTGAAGTTTGTCCAAGTATTTCTGAAACACCCTGTATATCGTCAACCCACCTGCATAATTCACTTCATGGTCATTTTTTTCTCCTTTATCCATACTAGTCTAGTACCTACCCCCACCCCAGCCTTGTGTGGATATTGAACTAGGATAGGAATTTATAATTTTAATCTTCATGTTTCATATTTCCAGTGAATCATCATTCTACCGGACTGTGATAGTGGTGATTGTTCTTTTAAGAGATAAAAGGTCATTTGCCTCTTGTTGGATTGTACGTGGTACAGTTGAATCATTGAGTCGACCAGTTCCAAAACCCAACATCTGTATGTGTTAAGATTCACATTGGTTTTTGTTTACCACCGCGAAAAGGACTGGTTAACTAAATATTCGAAATTAAATTGCCGATTCTCACAGTAGCCATCCTGAGTGCGATATTTTCAACACCACCTTCAGGGAAATACCACGTTGTTGCCATATTTAATGTACCGGGACAATCATCTCAAAACTACGGTATTCTAAAATAGCATTAGGCCTACTTATACACACTCGCCTACTGACATCACAGATAAATTTCGCCCATAGTCAAGTACAAGAGGTGAAGTTTAAACTTGTTCCCAAATAAAGCAACAACATTCACTACAATGCCTGTTATTGAATATAAGAAGGCTAATTTTCGCCTCTTTAAGGTTAGCCTTAAAATACATAAATTAGGAAAACTCAGAAGTATTATTAGGTTGGAAAATATATTATTTACGTCACGGGTACACAAAAATACTAACTGACCCGGAAAAACTAATCTTAATTTGAAAAGGCCGACCTGCATATTTCTTAGAAATCGGTCGAGTGATATGATGCACTCGACTTCATTCTTCCGTAATGTCTTATTTAGAAAAATAATAAGGCGAAATACCACCTAGAAAACTCTACGGAATTGTACATTATCTATTGTATTTCTCTTTATCGCCTATTATTTTGATAAACAGAGATTTAGTGGGATATCTATGTGTATCTAGTGTGAGATTGTCAAGTGTAAAACTCTTTATTGACTGATAATAATGAACCTACTGACAACTATTTCCTTTACGAGTCATTCCGTGTTTATTAAAAACGAAGGAGTGTGTCACCAAGCTTAACCAAGAGCGTTTGTGAAGAGTGCAGGGAAGTGCTAGGGAAGGCTTTCTAGGTACAGTAGGTACAGGTACTTGTGAAAAATGGTATCTCAAGAAATGTGTTACCAATTTTAATACGTTTACAGAGTGGAACTGCCAAAAGTGTTTTAATAACAAAAGTACAAGTAAATCAAGCTCAATTAATAAAACCTCCCCATCACTGGACAAGATATTCTCCCTACTACAAGCAGAGACAGAGCAAATGCGAAGAATGAAAGAACAGAAAGTGCGAGAGACTGATTTAGGGAATTCTCTTGAACTCGGCCACAAAAAATTGGATGACACAGCACTATTACTTGCAAACCAGCAGAAAGACTTAATTAAATGTACCGATCAGATTGAAGAATTAACACAAGAAAATTACAGTCTAAAAGAAAAAGTCAAGGTGTTAGAAAACCGTGTTGAAGACGTAGAGCAATATTCACGAAGGAATACCATCGAAATACATAAGCTTCCAGATATACCAAATGAATCCGTCCAGAACACTGTGAAGAAAATCGGACAGAAATGATAGATGCCTGTCACCACCTTCCAAAAGCCCCGAACGAAACGTACAGGGACATCATAGTGAAATTTGTGAGGAGAACCTACAAGGAACACTTCATGGAGCGACGGAGAATCAAGAGGAACCTCTCTACTAAACACGCAAATCTTCCTGGCGACAACACAGTGTAAATAAACGAGAGCTTGTCCCCCCACAGAAGGAAGCTACTGGCCCAGGCACGAAACACACGGAATGAGAAAAATTACGCATTCATTTTAGTAAGAAATGGCATCATTAAAATGCGTTAGAATCAAGGTTATGATGCAATAATTATTAATAGTGTAGAAGTTTTATCTAAATTGTAAATATGTTGTCTACTTCTATATTTCCTATTTACTATCAGAATTTGCGTGGTCTAATTGGACAAACTGAACACAAACATTCTAGTCAATGATAACTTCCTAGTTATAGCTCTCAGCCAAACATGGTTAGATTGGAGTGTTTATGATGCCGAGGTCTGTAATGAGAAGTACAGAGGGTACCGTGCGGACGAGGACCTACTAGGGGTAACACTGGGAGGGGCGGGGTTGTGCGTGCTAACATCTGTCAGGGAAGGTACAGCAGGTAGAGCAGATTTCAAACAGTTACGAAGGCTTACTACTAAAATTAAACGTTCAAGGAAAGACGTCGTTTATTGTAAACTTGTATATACGTCCGTCCTCAAAACTGGAAGTATATTCGGAAGTATTCCAATGGCAAGAATCACACTACAAGGCTCATGACAATCATGTACTAATTGTTGGGGATTTCAATATACCAACAATAAGCGATAACAATAACGATTTAAACCCAAATCTGCAAAGTCGAGAACTAAACATTTTTATAAATCTATGTAATTCCGTCCAAAACAGCCACAGTAAAACGTTAGACTTAGTTTTAGCCAGTCAGAATATAATTAATGTAAAATGTACACGAAACACTGAACCTCTACTGCCTGAGGGTGCCCAGCACTCCGCTCTGAATATAGAATTGCAGGCCACATCTACAAATAAAAAATGCAAAAACGATTATCAAACATCATACAGTTTAAAAACGCAAATGTTGAAAATCGATTCACGGGTCTAAGGGACTAGAACTGGGACTTTTTATACAAATGCACTAAAGTCGATATTGCAGTAGACTGCTTTTACTCGAACATATACGTGGTAATTAACGAATCGGTCCCTCAAATAAAATCGCAGAACAAAAGAAAGTATCCTACACATGCCATAATTAAGAAATTACATGAGAAGACATTTTATAGCAAACGAAGAAGATTGTCGGACTACTTCAACAGTCAGTTTAAAACAACACGATCCGAAATAGAAACAGCAATTAAATCATCATATCAAAGGCACATTGAATCTATTGAACAGAATATCACTGATAGTACAAAAAGCTATTGGGCGTATGTCAAAAATAAAAGGAATAATAATAATAGTTGTCATACATTTTGCCACGACAGTAAGACATACGATAATGATCAAGACATAGCTGAGGTTTTTGCGTCGTATTTCAAATCGGTTTATTCACCTAATAAAGCCCAATACTGTATGCCTAGCGACACATCTATCACTACCGACACTTTGCATATTGACTAAGTCACCTTGCGCGAGGTCGAAGTAGCTGTAGGAAATCAGAAGCCTAAATCCTCAGCTTGACCAGATCATATCCCGCCAATGTAATTAAGGGCTGTGCAGATGTTCTTAAACACCCACTTACTTTCATATACAACGTAATTATTAAAACCACCACATTTCCATCAACTTGGAAAATAAGCCAAGTATGTCCAATCTTTAAATCTGGAAATCCAATGCTAATTAGTAACTACCACCCTATATGTATATTGTCATCGGTAGCAAAGATTTTCGAATTCATTTTGTACCAAAGAATTTCTATTTATGTCAGACCTTTAATATCCGAAAAGCAGCATGGTATCCTCACCCGACGCTCGTCTATCACAAATTTGGTCACTTTTACTGAATCAGTGTCCAGAACATTAGACGCAGGAGGACGAACGGATGTTGTATTCATAGACTTACAGAAGGCATTCGACCAAATTTACCACGATGTCCTCCTGAAAAATAAAACTCAAAATCTTAGGATTTTCTGATTTACTTATATGCCTCTTCAGCTCTTACCTTAAAGGCAGGAAGCAATATGTGTCATTTTATGGAAAGAACTCTCAAGAATTTGAAGCTAATTCGGGAATAGTTCAGTTTTTCCAATCTTCATAAACGATCTACACACATCAAAAAAAGTTTTGCATCACCTCGGTTCCCAGATCTCCGGCATATAGACGTTGACTGTGTATATTGTATCCAAGATACAGTCCCTTTGACTGTTCATAGATGTCACTAAAACTGCTCAAAGATGTAAACAACCATGCATGAGCAGGGCCTATTAGACGGAGGGGGTACGACAGCCGATCAGTTCCAGTCATTCCACCAGGACGAAGGTACGCTGCTCATGTTGTCTGTAGTTCTACCATGCCTAGAAGGTCAATACCGCAGTTCGATCGCGTCCGCATTGTTACTTTGTGTCAAGAAGGGCTCTCAACAAGGGAAGTTTCCAGGCGTCTCAGAGTGAACCAAAGCGATGTTGTTCGGACATGAAGGAGGTACAGAGATACAGGAACTGTCGATGACAGGCCTCGCTCAGGCCGCCCAAGGGCTACTACTGTAGTGGATGACCGCTACTTACGGATTGCCGCTCGGAGGAACCCTGACAGCAATGCCACCATGTTGAATAATGCGTTTCGTTCAGCCACAGGACGTCGTGTTTCAACTCAAACTGTGCGCAATAGGCTGCATGATGCGCAACTTCACTCCCGACGTCCATGGCGAGGTCCAGCTTTGCAACCCCGACACCATGCAGCGCGGTACAGATGGGCCCAACAACATGCTGAATGGACCCCACGGAATTGGCATCACGTTCTCTTCACCGATGAGTGTCGCATATGCCTTCAACCAGACAATCGTCGGAGACGTGTTTGGAGGCACCCTGGTCAGGCTGAACGTCTTAGACACACTGTCCAGCGAGTGCAGCAAGGTGGTGGTTCCCTGATGTTTTGGGGTGGCATTATGTGGGGCCGATGTACGCCACTGGTGGTCATGGAAGGCTCCGAAACGGCTTTACGATACCTGAATGACATCCTCCGACCCATAGTGCAACCATATCGGCAGAATATTGGAGAGGCATTTGTCTTCATGGACGACAATTCTCGACCTCATCGTGCACATCTTGTGAATGCGTTCCTTCAAGATAACGACATCGCTCGACTACAGTGGCCAGCATGTTCGCCAGACATGAACCCTATCGAACATGCCTGGGATATGTTGAAAAGGGCTGTTTATGGACGTCTTGACCCACCAACCACTCTGAGAGATTTACGCCGAATTGTCGTTGAGGAGTGGGACAATTTGGACCAACAGTGTCTTGATGAACTTGTGGATAGTATGCCACGGCGAATACAGGCATGCATCAATGCAAGAGGACGTGCTACTGGGTATTAGAGGTAGTGGTGTGTACTGCAATCTGGACCACAAATGCTGAAAGTCTAGCTGTATGATGGTACAACATGCAATGTGTGGGTCTCATGAGCAATAAAACGAGCTGAAATGTTGTTTGTGTTGATCTCTATTCCCTTTGTATTTAACGGTTCCGGAACTCTTGGAACCGAGGTGATGCAAAACTTTTTTTGATGTGTGTATCTCAAGGAATAAAGCATTCTAATTGTCTATTGTATGCTGATGACTTCAAGGTATATACAAAAATATCTGTATCTACCGACTGAGACTTACTTCAAGAGGAACTAAACAGTATTATGGAATGGGCTACATAAAATATATTAAGATTAAACGTAGAAATAGTATCTCAATGTCATTCACCCGAAATATAAACCCTACCGTTTTTAGCCTACTTTTCACATTTTGCAAAAATGAGGAAAAAGTAGACTTATGAGATCGATCTGGGAAAATGTGTGTCTGTCTGTCTGTATGTCTGTCCTTCTGTCTGTCGGTCTACCGTCTGGCTGTGTGTGTGTCCCCCCATATCAACTCCTAAACGGCTGCAGCAATCAAAACCAAATTTAGTATGAGTAAAGATGTGCACCGGAATATCTCACGTCCATATTTGAAAATGATGTCAGTGCTACCAACTGCTGAAAAAACGCACTAGAAATTTGAGCTCCATGTTGGATATCTTGCAAGGTATGCATGGGAGCAATTCCAAAATTGGCACACATGTAGATAATACTATTTTAGTTAAATTTCCAGGAGGCCAACCATGACAGTGTTGCCTAAATAATTTTAAGCCTTCTGATAGGTCCAATGTTTAAATGCATATAACTTCTACACTATTAATTGGATTTCAACCAAATTTTGTATGTAATATCTGTACATAAACAGATATAACTGAGCGTATTATTAAGAGCCACCAGGGCTGCCAACTGTTAATAATTGCTCTCTTTATTTTTTTTTATCCAAATACCAATATATCAGAAAGTATGCAAGCCAACAGCTTTAAACTATGCACACGTATATTCTGGCATTTTAGATTAATTTCGAGTAACTTATATACGACAGTTCTACCAACATGATTATAAGCCTGCTGATACGACCAATTTTTAAATACATGTAACTTCTATACTATCAGTTGGATTTCAACCAAATTTCGTATGTGCTATGTGTACCATAACAGATATGACTATAAGTATTGTTAAGAGCAATCAGGGCTGCCAACTGTTAATAAATGCTGTCTATATTTATTTTACACTAATATCAATATACCAGAATGTATGCAAGCCAACAGCTCTATACTTTGCACACGTATAGCACCTGACATTCTAGATTAATTTGGAGTAATTAATACAAGGCAGTGCTGCCAACATGATTCTATGCCTGCTGATATGTCCAATTTTAAAATACATGTAACTTCTATACTAACAAATGGATTTAATCCAAAATTGGCACAACAAGATATCATAATATCTCAGATTATTTCTGACCAGCACACGCATGGTATTGTTGGCAACATGAATTTACGCGTGCTGATAGATCCCGTGTCTAACTGCATGTAACGTCCATTGGACTTCAACCAAATTTTGTATTCTGTACCTTAAGAGATTGAACTAAGAACATATTCAGTCGCCAGGGCTGCCAAATGTAGTGCTCTATTAGGCTACATTATACCAGGTATATTTTGAACTAATTAGATATTTCGATATTACCAACTTAATTTCGTCATTATTCTAGATAGGTTCATATTCTGTAGAATAATCATTGGCATGAAAAGTAGGCTCTTTAGTTCGTCACAAAACTTCTTGTTAATGACAAGTTAGGTTCCAGTGTCCTGAAATCCGTTCATGAAAACAAAGATCTCGGGGTGTTGCTAGATAGAGAACTAACGTTTACCCCCCATATTCTGAAAAAGATAGCTGACTCAAACAAGACACTGGGATTTGTTATCGGGAATATAAAACCATTCAAAAATATAAACACGTGTAACCACCTGTACAACACACTAGTCATACCGAAGCTAGAATATGCTAGCATTATATGGAGTCCTAGATACAAGCCATATGCCTCAATGATTGAAAACACACAAAAGAAATTCCTAAAAAATCTAAGTCAGTCAACTATCCTCACTTGATACCTTACCAGGAACTGCTAATAAATTTTGGTGTAGATGGTTTAGAAATAGGAAGAAAAATAGATCCTATGAAATTCCTTTCCAAATTATAAACAATTCAATTGATAATTCCGAATTTCTTTCTCTCTTAAATTACCATGTACCACGCAGCAATTCAAGGAACAATATCACATTTGAAATTAAAAGAACCAGGACATCTGCCCACAAAAATTCACCGCTGAACCGACTATATAATATTTTCAACAATGTTGTTCAAAGAAATAATGCCATAGATTTTAGAATTTCCTTGACTGTATTTTTGATGGAATTTCTAACCACTCGCCAGAAATAATGTCTCGAACCTTGCAAATTGTAAATCATGAATTCTTACCACTGTGTCATTCTACCTAGCCAACCTTGTATTTCACATGTATTATTTGTGCTATACTGTTTCAATTTCACACCTAGTTATTTTAGTTAGTTGTATTTAGTTACTGTTTTACTTTTAATTTAGGCTAAGTCTGTTTTATGTTTTTTATTACGTTCATCTATATTATTGTTTACTATGCCTTATATGTTTTATTGTTTTTTACCACCCCCTTTTACTATTTTTATTCAAATAAAGCATAATTGTTGGGGCTCACTGTCTGTTTTATAAACACCATTTTCGTTTCGTCCAGGACAGTGAGCTGTTTTTATCTTCATCCTTTCATTTCACGCCATTTCATTTCATTAGGGGCCTATAACCTCGATGTTAGGCCCCTTAAAACAACAATTATCATCATCATCATTTAGTTACTGTTTAGTTTAGGTTTGTATAAGTTATAAGATAACATACTGTGTAATCTTAATGTCTCGGTAATTGGGGTGAAAATCCTGTTGTGTGCAAATAAATAAATACATACATAAAAGTTTGAGCAGAACGCTCAATTACACATTAAAACCTGTGGATTGTTTACGTTCTTATCACCATTCTTAGTTTCAGTCAAGCGGCAGCACTGTCACTTGAGAATGCGAATACCAGTAGTAAGAAGTACATGATATAGTGGTCTTTACATCTATTCTACTTAGTGGTTGATAGTAATCAAATGAAATATTTCTTTTTAGTAAAACTAAGTTTTAATAAAACCATGGGCTCAATAACTAAGTACGATATGAGTTTGACACTTCGTACAGGTGTGTCTCGATTCAAATAACAATAATTATAATAATAAAGTTATTGGTTTTACGTCCCTTTTAATTACTGCGGCTCTTAGAGCCACCGGAGGAGGGAGGCCGAATTTTAGCCCGAAGGGGATCTTTAACATGCCAGAAAATCTACTGATACGGCTTTCTCGCAATTTCGCTCCCTCAATTGCCAAATGGCTGCGCCAGAATTTGATCTTGCAAACTTGGACACAGCAGGCGAGAACATTACCATTGAGCCACGCAGACAGCCGATTCTAATGAGAGCAACGTGAAGTTTTACTGATTGGCTGTGAAGAAAACTTTGATGTGCCGGTTATGCATATAAGATTGTTTATCAAAAAGTTTATTGTTACGGCGGTGAGATTGTTTCATCGCTCGCCGCATGAGTCACAACTGCCCCAGGGCTGGTCTGGCTCTGCCTCAGTGTATTGCGAGCGCCTTATGCAACAGGTCTAATAGGACAAAGGGATGGTCCAGAATATTCGTAACCCAGCCAGCGATGGAAGATTCGAGAAGCCGTGAACCCTGGATGGGTCGAGAAGCAGTTATTGAGTCACCGGCCTGCTATATAAGAGCGACCTGGTCAAGCAGTGTGTGTGTGTTTTATGAGCTAGTGCGAGCGTTTATCCTGAGCGACAGAAGTGTGGTGACTTGCGAAACCCCTAGTGAAGCCGATTCTCTTGACAGCGAGGGAGTGAGAAGCATACAGGGGACTGCCTGTGTTTTGAGCGAGTGTGATTTGACTGAGCGACAGAGGTATTGTGGCGGAGTGCCGAGCGAGTTACGAAATCCAGTGACATTGTTTCCCGGCTCGTGGGCAGCGAAGCAGCGTGTAGCAGGTTATCATAAGTAACTGTAGTTTGTGTACATAAGGGAGAGGTGCAGGTAGTTTCTGTCAAGGCCACCGGACTCATTAGCACGGATTAACTTCTGTGGTTTGTTGACATGTGAAAGGGGGCAAGTGCTCTCCATAAGGAAGAGACTTGAGGAAACTGGAGTAAGGTTCTAATTGCTTGTATTTGCTGATTAGTAGTGTGTCTTTCTGGCCGCAATAAAGTTAATTATTTCTTGAAGGAACAATCTGTGTTGTGCTTCAACCCACCTAATCCAGTTAACAAAAGTGTCAATAGGGGGGGGGGGGCACGTAACAACTGGTGTCAGAAGCCGGATTACGAAATCAAACACAAGCACAACACCTGACGGTCCTGGTTTCAAACCCGAGCAGGTCATTTTTTCCTGTGAGTGCATGCCCCTTACAAGACAAACTACTAAAATGGAAGCGCAATTTGCAGCATTGCTAGAAACGTTAAATGCCATGGCAGCCAAGATGGAAGACGACCAGAAGAAGATGGAGGACGGTCAGAAGAAGATGGAGGACGGCCAGAAGAACTTAGCCGAGGACCTAACTGCCAAACTAGAAGACGGCCAGAAGAAGTTAGCCGAGGACCTAACGGCCAAAAAAAGAAGACGGTCAAAATAAGATAGCGGAGGACCTGAAGAGGATAGAGGACGGCCAGAAGAAGATGGAAGATGGTCAGAATAAGTTGATACAGGACCTGAAGAAATTAGAACTGTGTCTGCGTGAGGAAGTCACGGCAGTGGAAGAGAAGTTCGACGCCTTACAAGTGGAAGTTGCCGAGCTGCGCCATCGCCCGCTGATGGGGGTGGAGAAGAAATTCAACGCCTTACAAAAGGAAGTTGCCGAGCTGCGCCAACGCACACTGACGGGGGTGGAAGAGAAATTCAACGCTCTACAAGAGGAAGTTGCCGAGCTGCGCCAACGCCCACCCACCGTTACACCGAGAATATCAGGAACGGGACATAGCAGAGTGACGCCCCCAACCCTCGACGGAAAGGTCCCGTGGAGCACCTACTTACGTCAGTTCGAGGCGGCCTGTTCCATAAATAACTGGAACAACACAGAAAAGGCTACAGCTCTCATTGTAGCGCTGAGAGGTGACGCACTTAACGTCCTTCAGGCCATCCCGACTGGATCCCAGGACTACGCTTCACTGATCACCAATATGGAGTCCCGATATGGAGATAGCCATCTTCAGCAGGCCTACCAGATGCAGCTCCGGACCCGGGTACAGAAGAACGCGGAAACCCTGCAGGAGTTCGAGATGGACATCGCACGCCTCGTAGGGCTCGCCTATCCAAGAGCGCCGGCCGACTTTCTGGAACAGATTGCGACGCAGACCTTCACCGACGGGCTACGGGACTCGGACACTCAACAGGCGCTGCGACTCGCGCGCAATAAGACCCTGGCAGATGCGCTGAGCCACGCACTTGAGTTCGAGACGGCTAAACAGGCATCTAGAATGCACGCACGGGTGCGTCAAGTGGACGTCGACGAACCAGCCAAAGCCGACAAGACCAAGCCCCCGGCCATGAACTGATGGAGGCGCTAGGCCGGTTCTTCAAGAGTCGCAGTACCACCAACAAAAACGTAGCCGAAGGACATCCGGAGAGGCGGCCCGGAAGAGGACTACCGACCTGCTGGACCTACCGTAAGAGAGGCCACCTGAGCAAGGACTGCAGTGATCGCCGCCGCCAAGGGTTTCCGTCGGGACAGTCAGTCGTAGGGAAACCGCGCGGCCCAGGAAAGCAAGTATCAGCCAGCCTTGGGGGGCAAAGGTTGGCTTGTGACAGTCGTCAAGCCCCGGCAGTCCAAGTTCGTGTGACGCAGTTTCGGAGGGATAATAGCAGCCTGATGGTCGACGGAGTCGTCAACGGAGAGAGCTGGCCCATGCTAATCGACACGGGAGCATCGAGGATCATCGTCAGTCCCACCGTGACCCCGAAGTGGAGAGTGCAACCCACACAAAGGAACCTCCAGCTAATAACCGCGACCGGAGAGACCGCACCGGTACATGGCGAAGCATCACTGGAGTTCGTCATTGGTCGACGGGCGATAAAGCATCCAGTGCTTGTGGCTGACGTATCAAATGAAGTGATCATCGGACTGGACTTCCTGGACCAGAACAACATCATCTTTGATCTGAGTACCAACACTCAGCACTTCGGAGGTGAGGAACTTGCTTTGCAACCAGCACACGAGGCCATTACCGCACGACGAGTAAGGCTGAGAGAGGACGTCATCGTTCCCGCCAAGACGGAAGTCAGCGCTGCCGTAATTTTCGACGGAACAGCTGAGGGAGTGGCGGCTGTCATCGAGCCAAAATATGAGGACATACAGACAAAAGGATTGCTAGTTGCCAAGATTCTCATCAACACGACGTTTCGGCCGTACGTCCGCCTGTCCAACCTGAACGACTACGATATTACGGTTCACCGGAACACCAACCTAGGAGTCTGCGAGCCCGTTACCTGGATTGCCCGCATCACAGACACGACGGACGGACACCTGCAGACGGACAACCGAAGAAGACGCGCTCTGCCAGAAGAACTACAGAAGCTGTACCAAGGATCCCAGGACCATTTAGACGAGGAACAATCACGCCAACTTCGGGACCTGCTACATGAATTCCAGGATGTCTTCTCCGTGAGGTGCAAAGATTTCGGCAGGACAAGCTTGGTCCAGCAGAGAATCGACGTTGGGGACAGCGCACCGATTAGGGCCCCATTCCGACATGACCCGCTCGCCAAGCAAGCCGAAGTCGACCGGACGGTAGAAGAGATGAAGGAGCAAAGGGTGATCGAGCCATCACGTAGTCCTTGGAGTTCTCCGGTCGTGCTAGTGAAGAAGAAGGACGGTTCCACCAGGTTCTGAGTGGATTACAGGCGGGTGAATGACGTCACGAAGAAGGACAGCTACCCTCTACCCCGGATCGACGACACCCTGGACTCCATATCAGGGTCGAGATGGTTCTCCACCTTGGATTTGAAGAGTGGCTACTGGCAGGTGGAGGTCCACCCTAAGGACCGCGAGAAAACTGCGTTCTCTGTGGGCAGCGGGCTCTGGCAGTTCACCGTCATGCCATTCGGTCTGTGCAACGCCCCTGCGACGTTAGAAAGGCTAATGGAGTCCATTCTGAGGGGACTACACTGGAACACCTGCCTGGTCTACCTAGACGACGTCATCGTTCTGGGAAGAAGCTTCGAGGAGCACTACATGAACCTGAAGGAGATCTTGATGAAGCTACGGGCTGCCCAGCTGAAGTTGAGCCCCAAGAAGTGTCAGCTCTTCCAGAAGCAGGTCCAGTACCTTGGGCATATCGTCTCCGAGGAAGGGGTGCACACCGACCCAGAGAAGACCGCAGCTGTGAGGGAGTGGCCAGTTCCGAAGGACAAGTCCCAACTACGAAGCTTCCTGGTACTCTGCACTTATTACCGTCGCTTCGTGAGAGGATTCGCCGACATCGCCAAACCACTGCATCGACTGACTGAGAAGGACCAACTCTTCACGTGGACAGCAGAATGCCACAGTGCCTTCGAACAACTCAAGCAGGCTCTGTGCACCGCACCTATTCTGGCCTACCCCGACATGGAACAAGGTTCATCGTCGATACCGATGCCAGCGACTTTGGTATAGGGGGAATCCTGTCGCAAATAGTGGACCCCGAGGAGAGAGTAGTGGCCTACTTCAGCAAAGCCTTGTCAAAGCCAGAGAGGAACTACTGCGCCACCAGGAAGGAACTGCTCGCCATCGTGAAGACCATCGAACACTTCCACAAGTACCTGTACGGGCAAGAATTTCTCATCAGGACCGACCATGCATCCCTGCGGTGGCTCCTAAACTTCAAAGAGCCCGAGGGTCAACTCGCGTGGTGAATAGAGAGGCTTCAACAGTACAACTATGAGATCCAGCACAGGAAAGGCCTACTGCATTCTAACGCCGACGCCCTGTCACGAAGACCGTGCCCCGAAGACTGCACCTTCTGTACCAGAAGAGAGGAGAACACGGGGATACAGTGCCGAAGGACTACCGTGGAACTTCATGGGAGCTGGAGCCGCAAATCTTTCACGTGGGCACAAGCAGAAGATGATGACCTGGGACTGATAGCCGAATGGAAGAGGGCCTGAGTTCCCAGACCCGGGTGGAACATTGTGAGCGACTGCAGTCCAAAGTTTAAGTCCTACAGGGCGCAGTGGGACTCGCTGATTGTAAGGGATGGCCTCATCTGCCGGACCTGGGAGAGCACCAACGGGAAGACATCTCGGGAACAAGTCGTCGTACCAAAGGCTATGACGGAGGAAGTCCTGAAGGAAGTCCATGGAGGATCATCTGGTGGACACCTAGGGATAAAGAATACCCTGGAGAAGCTGAGAGAGTGGTTCTACTTGATCGGATGCCGAACTGACGTGGAGAACCACTGCGCGAGGTGCCACGATTGCGTAGCCAGCAAGGGCCCAGGACGAAGACGACGGGGTCCACTGAAGACCTACAACGTGGGCGGCCCCATGGCGAGAGTGGCCATCGATGTTGCTGGGCCATTCCCGTTAAGCGAGGCAGGGAACCGCTACATATTGGTCGTCAGCGACTACTTTACCAAATGGCCGGAGGCGTATGCGCTTCCTAACCAAGAAGCCGCGACGATCGCAGAGACCCTGGTGAAGGAATTCGTCAGCCGGTACGGAGTACCCCTGGAGCTGCACTCCGACCAAGGGAGGAACTTCGAGTCGCAGGTCTTCCAGAACCTATGCCAGCTGCTGGGAATCCGGATGCCAAGGACAATGCCGCTACACCCTCAGTCCGACTGGATGGTAGAGCGATTCAATCGCACCATCGAGAACCATCTCCGAATAGTCGTCAGCGAGCACCAGAGGGATTGGGACAAACATTTTCCACTATTTCTCCTGGCCTACCGCGCCGCCGCGCAAGAAGCCACCGGGTGCACACCAGCCCGGGCCATGTTTGGGAGGGAGCTCCGTCTACCTGTCGATCTTGCCTTCGGCCGACCTGGGAATGATCCGGTCCCGGTAAGCCAGTATTGTCAAGAACTGGTCGACCAACTGGAGGACGTGCACGCGTTCGCGAGGGGGAAACTGCGGATCGAGACCGACCGAATGAAGGCCCGATACGACCAACAGACGGATGCCGGCGGATTCCACGAGGACGACCTGGTCTGGCTCTTCAACCCATTACGGAAGAAAGGCCTGTCACCCAAACTGCAGAAGTCCTGGGAGGGCCCGTACCGAGTCGTGAAACTGATCAACGATGTCGTCTACAGGATCCAGCGGAGCCCGAGGGTGAAGATGAAGATCGTGCATCGAGATCGCCTGGCAGCCTACGGAGGGACACAGACGGACCAATGATTGATCGGGACGATCAGCTTTCTAGGAAGGGGGTGGTGTTACGGCTGTGAGTTTGTTTCATCGCTCGCCGCATGAGTCACAACTGCCCCAGGGCTGGTCTGGCTCTGCCTCAGTGTATTGCGAGCGCCTTCTGCAACAGGTCTACTAGGACAAAGGGATGGTCCAGAATATTCGTAACCCAGCCAGCGATGGAAGATTCGAGAAGCCGTGAACCCTGGATGGGTCGAGAAGCATTTATTGAGTCACCGGCCTGCTATATAAGAGCGACCTGCGCAAGCAGTGTGTGTGTGTTTTACGAGCTAGTGCGAGCGTTTATCCTGAGCGACAGAAGTGTGGTGACTTGCGACACCCCTAGTGAAGCCGATTCTCTTGACAGCGAGGGAGTGAGAAGCATACAGGGGACTGCCTGTGTTTTGAGCGAGTGTGATTTGACTGAGCGACAGAGGTATTGTGGCGGAGTGCCGTACGAGTTACGAATACCAGTGACATTGTTTCCCGGCTCGTGGGCAGCGAAGCAGCGTGTAGCAGGTTATCGTAAGTAACTGTAGTTTGTGTACATAAGGGAGAGGTGCAGGTAGTTTCTGTCAAGGCCACCGGACTCATTAGCACGGATTAACTTCTGTGGTTTGTTGACAAGTGAAAGGGGGCAAGAGCTCTCCATTAGGAAGAGACTTGAGGAAACGGGAGTAAGGTTCTAATTGCTTGTATTTGCTGATGAGTAGTGTATCGTTCTGGACGGGGGGGGGGATGGCACGTAATAACTGGTGTCAGAAGCCGGATTACGAACTCAAACACAAGCACAACACCTGACGGTCCTGGTTTCAAATCCGAGCAGGTCATTTTTTCCTGTGAGTGCATGCCCCTTATAAGACAAACATCTAAAATGAAAGCGCAATTTGCAGCATTGCTAGAAAAGTTAAATGGCATGGCAGCCAAGATGGAAGACGGCCAGAAGAAGATGGAGGACGGTCAGAAGATGATGGAGGACGGCCAGAAGAACTTAGCCGAGGACCAAACTGCCAAACAAGAAGACGGTCAAAATAAGCTAGCGGAGGACCTGAAGAGGATAGAGGACGGCCAGAAGAAGATGGAAGACGGTCAGAATAAGTTGACACAGGACCTGAAGAAATTAGAACTGTGTCTGCGTGAGGAAGTCACGGCAGTGGAAAAGAAGTTCGACGCCTTACAAGTGGAAGTTGCTGAGATGCGCCATCGCCCGCTGATGGGGGTGGAGGAGAAATTCAACGCCTTACAAAAGGAAGTTGCCGAGCTGCGCCAACGCACACTGACGGGGGTGGAAGAGAAATTCAACGCTCTACAAGAGGAAGTTGCCGAGCTGCGCCAACGCCCACCCACCGTTACACCGAGAATATCAGGAACGGGACATAGCAGAGTGACGCCCCCAACCTTCGACGGAAAGGTCCCGTGGAGCACCTACTTACGTCAGTTCGAGGCGGCCTGTTCCATAAATAACTGGAACAACACAGAAAAGGCTACAGCTCTCATTGTAGCGCTGAGAGGTGACGCCCTTAACGTAATTCAGGCCATCCCGACTGGATCCCAGGACTACGCTTCACTGATCACCAATATGGAGTCCCGATATGGAGATAGCCATCTTCAGCAGGCCTACCAGATGCAGCTCCGGACCCGGGTACAGAAGAACGCGGAAACCCTGCAGGAGTTCGAGATGGACATCGCACGCCTCGTAAGGCTCGCCTATCCAAGAGCGCCGGCCGACTTTCTGGAACAGATTGCGACGCAGACCTTCACCGACGGGCTACGGGACTCGGACACTCAACAGGCGCTGCGACTCGCGCGCAATAAGACCCTGGCAGATGCGCTGAGCCACGCACTTGAGTTCGAGACGGCTAAACAGGCATCTAGAATGCACGCACGGGTGCGTCAAGTGGACGTCGACGAACCAGCCAAAGCCGACAAGACCAAGCCCCTGGCCGATGAACTGATGGAGGCGCTAGGCCGGTTCTTCAAGAGTCGCAGTACCACCAACAAAAACGTAGCCGAAGGACATCCGGAGAGGCGGCCCGGAAGAGGACTACCGACCTGCTGGACCTGCCGTAAGAGAGGCCACCTGAGCAAGGACTGCAGTGATCGCCGCCGCCAAGGGTTTCCGTCGGGACAGTCAGTCGCAGGGAAACCGCGTGGCCCAGGAAAGCAAGTATCAGCCAGCCTTGGGGGTCAAAGGTTGGCTTGTGACAGTCGTCAAGCCCCGGCAGTCCAAGTTCGTGTGACGCAGTTTCGGAGGGATAATAGCAGCCTGATGGTCGACGGAGTCGTCAACGTAGAGAGCTGGCCCATGCTAATCGACACGAGAGCATCGAGGATCATCGTCAGTCCCACCGTGACCCCGAAGTGGAGAGTGCAACCCACACAAAGGAACCTCCAGCTAATAACCGCGACCGGAGAGACCGCACCGGTACATGGCGAAGCATCACTGGAGTTCGTCATTGGTCGACGGGCGATAAAGCATCCAGTGCTTGTGGCTGACGTATCAAATGAAGTGATCATCGGACTGGACTTCCTGGACCAGAACAACATCATCTTTGATCTGAGTACCAACACTCAGCACTTCGGAGGTGAGGAACTTGCTTTGCAACCAGCACACGAGGCCATTACCGCACGACGAGTAAGGCTGAGAGAGGACGTCATTGTTCCCGCCAGGACGGAAGTCAGCGCTGCCGTAATTGTCGACGGAACAGCTGAGGGAGTGGCGGCTGTCATCGAGCCAAAATATGAGGACATACAGACAAAAGGATTGCTAGTTGCCAAGATTCTCATCAACACGACGTCTCGGCCGTACGTCCGCCTGTCCAACCTGAACGACTACGATATTACGGTTCACCGGAACACCAACCTAGGAGTCTGCGAGCCCGTTACCTGGATTGCCCGCAACACAGACACGACGGACGGACACCTGCAGACGGACAACCGAAGAAGACGCGCTCTGCCAGAAGAACTACAGAAGCTGTACCAAGGATCCCAGGACCATTTAGACGAGGAAAAATCACGCCAACTTCGGGACCTGCTACATGAATTCCAGGTTGTCTTCTCCGTGAGGAGCAAAGATTTCGGCAGGACAAGCTTGGTCCAGCACAGAATCGACGTTGGGGACAGCGCACCGATTAGGGCCCCATTTCGACGTGACCCGCTCGCCAAGCAAGCCGAAGTCGACCGGACGGTAGAAGAGATGAAGGAGCAAAGGGTGATCGAGCCATCACATAGTCCTTGGAGTTCTCCGGTCGTGCTAGTGAAGAAGAAGGACGGTTCCACCAGGTTCTGAGTGGATTACAGGCGGGTGAATGACGTCACGAAGAAGGACTGCTACCCTCTACCCCGGATCGACGACACCCTGGACACCATATCAGGGTCGAGATGGTTCTCCACCTTGGATTTGAAGAGTGGCTACTGGCAGGTGGAGGTCCACCCTAAGGACCGCGAGAAAACTGCGTTCTCTGTGGGCAGCGGGCTCTGGCAGTTCACCGTCATGCTATTCGGTCTGTGCAACGCCCCTGCGGCCTAAGAAAGGCTAATGGAGTCCATTCTGAGGGGACTACACTGGAACACCTGCCTGGTCTACCTAGACGACGTCATCGTTCAGGGAAGAAGCTTCGAGGAGAACTACACCAACCTGAAGGAGATCTTGATGAAGCTACGGGCTGCCCAGCTGAAGTTGAGCCCCAAGAAGTGTCAGCTCTTCCAGAAGCAGGTCTAGTACCTTGGGCATATCGTCTCCGAGGAAGGGGTGCACACCGAACCAGAGAAGACCGCAGCTGTGAGGGAGTGGCCAGTTCCGAAGGACAAGTTCCAACTACGAAGCTTCCTGGTACTCTGCACTTATTACCGTCGTTTCGTGAGAGGATTCGCCGACATCGTCAAACCACTGCATCGACTGACTGAGAAGGACCAACTCTTCACGTGGACAGCAGAATGCCACAGTGCCTTCGAACAACTCAAGCAGGCTCTGTGCACCGCACCTATTCTGGCCTACCCCGACATGGAACAAGGTTCATCGTCGATACCGATGCCAGCGACTTTGGTATAGGGGGAATCCTGTCGCAAATAGTGGACCCCGAGGAGTGAGTAGTGGCCTACTTCAGCAAAGCCTTGTCAAAGCCAGAGAGGAACTACTGCGTCACCAGGAAGGAACTGCTCGCCATCGTGAAGACCATCGAACACTTCCACAAGTACCTGTACGGGCAAGAATTTCTCATCAGGACCAACCATGCATCCCTGCGGTGGCTCCTGAATTTCAAAGAGCCCGAGGGTCAACTCGCGTGGTGAATAGAGAGGCTTCAACAGTACAACTATGAGATCCAGCACAGGAAAGGCCTACTGCATTCTAACGCCAACGCTCTGTCACGAAGACCGTGCCCCGAAGACTGCACCTTCTGTACCAGAAGAGAGGAGAACACGGGGATACAGTGCCGAAGGACTACCGTGGAACTTCATGGGAGCTGGAGCCGCAAATCATTCACGCGGGCACAAGCAGAAGATGATGACCTGGGACTGATAGCCGAATGGAAGAGGGCCTGAGTTCCCAGACCCGGGTGGAACATTGTGAGCGACTGCAGTCCAAAGTTTAAGTCCTACTGGGCGCTGTGGGACTCGCTGATTGTAAGGGATGACTCATCTGCCGGACCTGGGAGAGCACCAACGGGAAGACATCTCGGGAACAAGTCGTCGTACCAAAGGCTATGACGGAGGAAGTCCTGAAGGAAGTCCATGGAGGATCATCTGGTGGACACCTAGGGATAAAGAATACCCTGGAGAAGCTGAGAGAGCGGTTCTACTTGATCGGATGCCGAACTGACGTGGAGAACCACTGCGCGAGGTGCCACGATTGCGTAGCCAGCAAGGGCCCAGGACGAAGACGACGGGGTCCACTGAAGACCTACAACGTGGGAGGCCCCATGGCGAGAGTGGCCATCGATGTTGCTGGGCCATTCCCGTTAAGCGAGGCAGGGAACCGCTACATATTGGTCGTCAGCGACTACTTTACCAAATGGCCGGAGGCGTATGCGCTTCCTAACCAAGAAGCCGCGACGATCGCAGAGACCCTGGTGAAGGAATTCGTCAGCCGGTACGGAGTACCCCTGGAGCTGCACTCCGACCAAGGGAGGAACTTCGAGTCGCAGATCTTCCAGAACCTATACCAGCGGCTGGGAATCCGGATGCCAAGGACAATGCCGCTACACCCTCAGTCCGACGGGATGGTAGAGCGATTCAATCGCACCATCGAGAACCATCTCCGAATAGTCGTCAGCGAGCACCAGAGGGATTGGGACAAACATCTTCCACTATTTCTCCTGGCCTACCGCGCCGCCGCGCAAGAAGCCACCGGGTGCACACCAGCCCGGGCCATGTTTGGGAGGGAGCTCCGTCTACCTGTCGATCTTGCCTTCGGCCGACCTGGGAATGATCCGGTCCCGGTAAGCCAGTATTGTCAAGAACTGGTCGACCAACTGGAGGACGTGCACGCGTTCGCGAGGAGGAAACTGTGGATCGAGACCGACCGAATGAAGGCCCGATACGACCAACAGACGGATGCCGGCGGATTCCACGAGGACGACCTGGTCTGGCTCTTCAACCCATTACGGAAGAAAGGCCTGTCACCCAAACTGCAGAAGTCCTGGGAGGGCCCGTACCGAGTCGTGAAACTGATCAACGATGTCGTCTACAGGATCCAGCGGAGCCCGAGGGTGAAGATGAAGATCGTGC
Source organism: Meconema thalassinum (assembly GCA_946902985.2). Taxonomy (NCBI): domain Eukaryota; kingdom Metazoa; phylum Arthropoda; class Insecta; order Orthoptera; family Tettigoniidae; genus Meconema; species Meconema thalassinum. The sequence continues at coordinate 190,645,728 of OX336389.2, forward strand.
ATCGAGATCGCCTGGCAGCCTACGGAGGGACACAGACGGACCAATGATTGATCGGGACGATCAGCTTTCTAGGAAGGGGGTGGTGTTACGGCTGTGAGTTTGTTTCATCGCTCGCCGCATGAGTCACAACTGCCCCAGGGCTGGTCTGGCTCTGCCTCAGTGTATTGCGAGCGCCTTCTGCAACAGGTCTACTAGGACAAAGGGATGGTCCAGAATATTCGTAACCCAGCCAGCGATGGAAGATTCGAGAAGCCGTGAACCCTGGATGGGTCGAGAAGCATTTATTGAGTCACCGGCCTGCTATATAAGAGCGACCTGGTTCAAGCAGTGTGTGTGTGTTTTACCAGCTAGTGCGAGCGTTTATCCTGAGCGACAGAAGTATGGTGACTTGCGAAACCCCTAGTGAAGCCGATTCTCTTGACAGCGAGGGAGTGAGAAGCATACAGGGGACTGCCTGTGTTTTGAGCGAGTGTGATTTGACTGAGCGACAGAGGTATTGTGGCGGAGTGCCGTGCGAGTTACGAAATCCAGTGACATTGTTTCCCGGCTCGTGGGCAGCGAAGGAGCGTGTAGCAGGTTATCATAAGTAACTGTAGTTTGTGTACATAAGGGAGAGGTGCAGGTAGTTTCTGTCAAGGCCACCGGACTCATTAGCACGGATTAACTTCTGTGGTTTGTTGACAAGTGAAAGGGTGCAAGAGCTCTCCATAAGGAAGAGACTTGAGGAAACGGGAGTAAGGTTCTATTTGCTTGTATTTGCTGATGAGTAGTGTATCTTTCTGGCCGCAATAAAGTTAATTATTTCTTAAAGGAACAATCTGTGTTGTGCTTCAACCCACCGTAATCCAGTTAACAAAAGTGTCACTAGGGGGGTGGCACGTAACATTGTAATATTAAATAATCCTGCTATGTTTGTGTCGTTGTCAAAGTGACTAAGATAGTAAGATGTACGTGATTTAGTGCGTATTATCTATTTTACTTAGCGGTCAACAATAGTCAAACAAATATTTTCATTCTAAAACGAAATGTTGCTTAATCCATTGGCGTCACAAGTACGAGTGACGTAGAATACGAATCTATCACTTCATACAAGTTCCATTATTCTAAGAAGATAATAATAATGTTATTGGTTTTCTGTCCCTTTTAAATACTGCGACTTCTAGAGACGCCAGGCTGCTGGAATTTCGCCCCGCAGGGGATATTTAACAAGCCAGTAAATCTACTGACACGGCTCCCTCGCATTTGTGCACCCTCAAATGACAGCTGACTGCGTCAGGATTCGATCCTGCAGCCTTTGACACAGTAAACGAGAACGTTACCTCTGAGCCTCGCAGCAAGTCATTCTAAGAGCAATGCGAATTAATCCTGATGGGTTGTGAAGAAGAGGAAAAACGTGATAGATCTGCTGTAAAGACCAGTAAAAATGAGATATTTGGAAACAGTGCTATGAGAATTATTATGCAGATTCCGATATAGGGATATTTCCATTGTTTAAATTAACTTAGTAATTTGAGAATATTTGAAAGTATGTCCAGTTATTTAGAAAATTGGCCAACTGGATTAACATTACTGATTGATTTTTATTTTTGTCGCTACATGGTGATACCACAATATTTACCTCTTTTAAAGAACTGAACATTATGAAGATAAATCACAGAAGGAGAAAGTGAACTTTTATGGACAAAAACTCGGAACTAAGAAGAAAATATTCCTTCTATTTTTACCATCATGTAGCCAACGGTTTCACAAGCAGCCAAATAATGAATTTCCCGAAGCCCATGCCTACGAGGTTATTTTATTAAAGAAAGCATTCCAGTCAGTCAATACAATTTGTGCCCAATTACATTAGGCGGGAAACAAGTATTCACATATAGTAAACTGAAAGAAACGAGATATTATTACAAACTAACAAGTTTTTATGTACAATATGGGGTACGAATTATGCCTAAGTGAACGGGATTTGAGGATGCACGCTTGACGTTCGAAGCATATCATCCAATTAAGAACCCCATTTTGTACATAAAATCGAGTTGTTTTGTAACAATATCTCGTTTCTTTCAGGTTGGTTCATGTAAATACTTGTTTCTCGCCTAATGTAATTGGAAAAAATTTGTGTTGACCGACCGGAAAGTTTACTTTAATATAATTAGGCAACACTGAAAAATGGCTTCTATCTCTTAACATTTGGAAGTTTCTTGACGTTTTCGACTGCAGTTCAGTTTGTGAAGGGAGCCATTTAATATAACCGACATGTCATTTTAACCCCCACTAACGGTCCTCTCATTATACAGTGCATAGGTAGCTAGAATGAATGTAGGAAAGAGATTGAATGTAGATGATGACGTTCGTTAACAAGTGCATCTTGTTTGCCACTGCGTCTTCCACTCGTACGATATAGTCCAGTCAAGAGATAGCCGATGTGAATTTTAGGACGAGCTACCATCGCAGATGTGTGAACTGCAAGCGTGTTACGTTGCAGCAACACTGAGCGGTTCACGAGGCGAAGCCGTATCTCCTGTGCTTCGATGATGGCTTGATCCTTCGTGGCAATTATTTGTGGTCGTGTACTGCCTTGCTGGAATGTAGTGCCACGAGTGCGCTGAATGAAGAGTACACATTTGCATCTACCAGTTGCCGATTAGAATACCCCCAATGCGTTCCAACCAAGATCATAAATAATACCCAATGGCATCCTTTACCATCACGCCGGTCATTCGACCAGTATGGCGCTAGGCAATGCGTTATGGAAGATTACACTATCCTTGACATCATCTAACGTATTGTGCCCGTCAGACAAGGTCGCCGGGGGTTTATCTGCCGCATATAATCTTCCAAACTTCCCAATCCTTCGAGCCCACACGCCGTGAGGATCGGAAGTGTCCTCAGACCAGCTCCGGCACGAGACTGAGAACTGAGTATCAAGTTAAGTGAGAGGAAAGGTCATATACGTGCCCGAGGAAACAAACCCCTCCAAAAAGAAGATAATGATAGAAATAAATAGTCCAGGCTTAGGTAAAAGTCGTTTAGAATTTATTCATGAATAACAAACCCCTATCCTACTTTGGAGGGTGAAATATCGGCTAGTCCGCACAGCTAATAAAACGATAAAAATAAATAATATTTCCCTAAACTGGATTTACGTTAAGACCTCTAGAAAGTCCTTCTTACAGAGGGAATAATATTTAGAGATCAAGACTAAGAATGCGGCACGTAATTAAATTCCCTAAGCGAATACAATCATTAATTATACGAATAATCACACAATGAATTTACAGCAAAGGCATAGGTGTAATGGGCCTGCAGCAACTAGAGTATGATTTTCATTTAATGGCACAAATAGTGGATAATCTAAGATACGATGGTGCCGCTTCTGACATTTAGATTTACAATATTCCACTAAGTCAGTCCTATTTTAAGTTAATCTAACGGATGGGAAGCATCCGTAGCAAATGAAAATCCAAATTCTATTATAGCAACCAAGTTCTATCATAAACAAACAAGCAACTAATTGATTACATACAAGAGTACAATGTCTTGAATAAAACACTCTTAAATCTAACCTAATAATAAATAGTACGCTCCTACCTATGTCAATTAAATGCTGTTTGCATTTAGGAGTCATCTAGGGCGCGTAAATTAGGTTGACAAGAACACAGCCCTCATTTTGTCTGGTGTCACATGGTCACTGACCACATACGTACACAGATTTCTGTGGCGATAGTGACTTGCCGTCTCAAAATCAGTGTTAGCTCATCTTAAAGTCGGTTCCCTAATAATCCGCTGTTCCATGTGACAGTCATTCAGCAAGGATAAAAACAAGTATAGAGTATCGCAAATCTTAGTTAATTGCTTCATTTAGTGGTTGGTTTTAGGATAATTAAGTTTCATGATTTAGTTTCCTTTTAAAATTTCAGTTTAATCCCTCTCCATTGGCTTGATTTTCCCTAATGACCTTATGACACTCGACGATAACAGCTAAAAGAACGCTGCTACAGCGATGTCTATCTAAGCCATATATAAACTATATCCTCCTCATGGGTAACACAATACCTCGCGCTAATAAGCAAGATCAAGATGTTCAGTAATGTACACATAGCCTACTTTCTCCTAAATGCATGGGAATAGTTATAACTCTTTGTCCTTTTCCCGGCTGTAGTAGCTTGTTGAAATACGAAGTGCTATACGGATACTAAACATTGATTAATTGAATCCTCAGCTTTTTTATCGTATGGCCTCGGGTGCCGGGTGTACCCTTTGTTATTTGCACCCAAAGGGTAGCTTGCATGTCGAATTTCGTTGTTCCTTGAAGCACTATGAAAGTCAAGAAGGCTAGATATCTAAGCTCCTTGAACACTATAGCGCTTTCTAGTAGAGAAATGAGGAGCTTTGTGTTGGCGGAAACTCCCAAGATTAATTTTGCCATTCTGAACACGGCCTACTGAACTCAAATGGGTTCTTTGACATGCCAACATCGTATGACATGGTGTCGTAAATTTTTGCCGCCTTTCAAAAATCACTTAGGAGCGAACCTTCAAGCTTGGGGTTAGTAGACTGACACGTTGACCACTCACCCACCATGGCAAGCTGAATTATATATACACATACACACACTAATACAGCCAACACAATAACACAGGTTATCAGACACATTTCAACACTCACCCAAGTACACGGGACAAAATGACAATGATGGCCATGCATCTCAAATGAAACAAGAAAAACAGCTTCCTACCCAAATCCATCCTCGTATAAAAGTACACACATTAGTACGCCCACAAACATCACAGTGACACAGGTTATCAGAGAACATCTACACACACACCCAAGTAAATGGGGCAACAAGATCATGATGCCGCAAAACCCCGATAGAATCAACAACAAAAACAACAACAATAGACTCTACCGCGGATCAAGGTCAACGAATATTAAACGCTGTATTCGTGTGTTGAAATATGTGGTATTATAAGTGTATACTGTATATACCATATTTTCGATTGCAAATACACATTATATATGCTTAAGATGCTTAACAAAAAAACGAAGGAAAAAAATGAACCTGCAGGGATTTGATCAACGAAACTTCAGTCTATGAACCCAGGTCGATACCATTACGCCACCGATGCGATACGATAATATTTGATTAACAAGTGGGTTAGTATAACTGCAACATAATCTGTGTTGAAATCAACGATTTCATTAGCGTAAGCATAATATACACAACAATGTGATTTGCTAATTGATACAGGGTTTCGGTCAATCGTATAGGAAAGGGATATCTGTGTAAATACACACCAACGTGGATCGAAGGCAATAGCATAACTCCTGCCTGCTAAGACATGAAAGCATATTACTACTGCGTAAATGCGACCCTAACTTCATGATGGAAGTTAGCATGAAAAGTAGTTGAAATGAAACATTCGGTTCTGTGTCAATCACCATCGTCTAAAAACAGTCGCTAATAATTCTGGGAAATGAGCTAGCGGTTCGCACAGCTGGCGAACTACCCACTGCCTGTCTGAAGCGTTTGGCTTCACCAATGCAGCCAAGGTTGTGTCACCTCGCAATCACAATGATTAAGTTCACAACACTCTCGACCCGTACTATATTCTACAGTCCTGTTAGTACGCTCGTATACGGAGTTACACATTCATCATCTTATACAATAATTAACACGAGAGCTAGGCTTTGCTGAGGCTCTTAAAATCGAAGTTGAAAGTCAAATAAACGTAAAACTGACATAGATCACTCGCTCTAAGTGAGAACAGTTATTCCAAAGTACTTAGTGTCCATCTTCCTAAGTTACTGATTCTCATATCATTATACAGGTACCCTCACAGTACTATAATAAAATCGTACGTGCTCACCAGGCACTTTAACACGAAAATAAGGCAATGACGCCTAAACCTCTGTGTTGTCAAATGATACGTGTATTTATTGATTGCATTCAAGACTTCTGAAGTCGTATGTTTGATCCTCAAGTATTCCAAAATTTGTGGAAAAAGATAGTAGTTGCATCAGAGCTAACAAAACAATTATGTTCAAAAACGACAGTGTAGCCCCTCACAACTTACTGTCAACCGATGAAAAATCTATCCTCACACATGTAGTGTTAGTGCGCCTGCACTATCAAGAATCAATAATTATGTTACCAAAGACCTTAAATGTCTTCAGAACTATGGCTCGGTCCATCTGCACCTCTTGGAAAATACTCCGTGTCTCAGCGTACACGTTGTTAACGTCGTCAAGATGTTGGATGTTATGATATGACCTGAGTAAATCAAAGCTGGTGATACATCAAATATTAACATCTTTATGTACTAGCATTGTTCCCTATCTAACTGGTTGCTATGAGTGCGGCAGACTTAGAAATAATCAACAGTAATGACGCCGTTAACAATTTGAACAGGTTTAAAAACTCACATTACCGGCGTGCTGGAGATTGATTCAGCCCTTGAGCTACGGCCACTGAGCAAGGCCTGAGCTCGATCCTCGGCTCTATTAATTCCATAGCATCCCCTTCCTCGTCATGTGTGTTATGTGAACCTCAATTTAAGCTATTCCCTCATCATGGCTCGGTCTACTCCATCCTATACATCATCTCAAAATCGTAAGATTGATCATCCGCGTGGTCAGTCATGTTCAGTATGTACATCCCGTTGCCAAATTCACTGACTTTGACTTAAACAATGGCAATCACTGCTTCTACACGGTCGCAGACTTTATGAAAAATGACCATAGGTATCTGCCACAGGCTTTACTTCGACACTTGGACGGTGTCAGTACACAGATTATATACTTGCAAAATCGTATGAAAATCGTAGCAATCGTTTTCACAATTTATTCGGAAGTTATGTCAATTTTCAGTTATTGGACTGAGTTCGTTGATTATACACAGTAGGCCTACAATAAATATTTTACTGTTATTGACACTTCTTACCATCGCCTCGTGGCCTTTGCACAAAAATTAACCGTGTGGTCGTTTAGATCGTGACCGTAGTTTCAAAAATAGCACTCTTCACACAAATTACGTACCATAGTCGCACAAGAAATCTTAGCAATGCGTCATAAAGTCAAGGCGACTTCCCGATACTTCTCGTATACTTCTCTCTATGATGTTCACAGTTCAAACCATGTTCGCAGGCGCACAATAAATCGTGCTTAACTCGCAACTTCACAAAGTGGAATCGCAAAATGGAGTGACGTCAGTGATAATGGAGTCCAGGGTACAGAGGAGAATCGAAGTCGTGCAGCGACTAAAGTCACTCCTTCGCATAACTGCGATGTAAAATTGGCATCCATGACCGTAAAAATTTTAGAATCCGTCGTAATCAATGTAGAAATATACAGTGTATTTAATAATTTGGCATCAGTTAAGTTTCGAAAATACAAGTGCCTCCTCGTGGTCTTTTAGTAGAATATATATACCGCTGAAGTCAAGATAGGCAGTGGTGTTAAGCAGAAAGTTGTCACGGCGCATTCTGGCCGATGTTGGGTGTAATACCAACTTCATGTAACTGAAGGGATCACCAGACAAGGGCCAATCGGGCTCAGTATATATGGATATTGCTGTATTCGAAGCTAAAGCGGAACCCTTCCAAAAATTGGTTGTGTTGCAAGATATTGCAGCCTGAAACTATCTCACTTCACGATACAAAATGGCGCTTCCTCAGATATTTGTTAATTTTTTAAAAGACACGAACTTCACAGGAATCTAATACAATTGTATTTTATGGGATATTGAAAGGAGGCATTCGTTTTAACAGGGATTATCTATTCGTAATTCATTGTTTATTGCAAACAGATTTGACATAGTGTGAGTTAATCTGCACATTTATCCGTACTGGAGTCTGTTTCTCGTGAAGCATCCTTTCTTTTCATCTGACTTTGAAAGGAATATCGTGAACCATGATCTGTCCATTTACCATACATATTTTGTGTTGAGCATGTAAGTCATTAGTCCGCTGAAGTTTTAAGAAGTCAATATCAATGAACTGTGGTCACGCATATAAACAGTTTGTCAGGCAATTTTATGGGAAATCATCCAACGACTCCTTGAGTTGGCGCAAAGATGTATTGCAGCTCTTATTGTAGCTCGAGGGAAACCAGATACTGATATTAGGACATCACAGTTGTTGCATTGGTTTGAATCATTAATCATTCATATATGTCGTTATAAGTAATAAACTGTGTACATCTCGTTACGTTCGCATGGTAGCTTTGCCATGTTTGAAAAATTTCGACACAAATGTATATTAGATTTTCATTCAGTAATAAGGTATTCTCTCTGCCAGGGTCAGAGAGAACAAGAAGTTCCGTGACGAACTAAAGAGCCTACTTTTCTTAAAATTTAAGATTCAAGCCAATGATTAATCTATATGGATCTCTCTAGAATAATGACGAAATTAAGTTGCTAATATCGAAATTTCTAATTAGTTCGAAATACTGTATACCTGGCATAATGTAGCCTAATAGAGCACTACAGTTGGCAGCCTTGGTGACTGAATATATTCTTAGTACATAATACAAAATTTGGTTGAAGTCCAATGAATAGCATGGACGTTACATGCAGTTAAACATTGGATCTAATAGCGCTCGTAAAATCATGTTGGCAACAATGGCATGCATGTAATGGTCAGAAATAATCTGAAACAATATGATCTATTGTTGTGCCAATTTTGAATGAAATCCATTAGTTAGTATAGAAGTTACATGCATTTTAAAATTGGACCTATCAGCAGGCTTTGAATCATGTTGGCAGCACTGGCGTAGGCCTATATTAGTTACTTCAAATTAATCTATAATGCCAGGTAGTATACGTGTGCAAAGTTTAGAGCTATTGGCTTGCATACTTTCTGATATATTGGTATTTGGATAAAATAAATTAAGAGCATTTATTAACAGTTGGCAGGCCTAGTGGATCTTAAGAATACGTTCAGTCATATCTGGTTATGTACACATACATCATACGAAATTTGGTTGAATTCCAATCGATAGTGTAGAAGGTATATGCATTTAAAAATTGGACCTATCAGCAGGCTTATAATCATTTTTGCAACACTGCCATGTATGACCTCCTGGAAATTAAACTGCAATATTATTATATATACGTGTGCCAATTTTGAAATAGCTCCCATTCATACTTTCCAAGATATCCAACATGGAGCTCAAATTTAAATAACAATTTTTTAGCAGTTGGTAGCACTGACATCATTTTCAAATATGGCCGTGAGATATTCAGGTATAAATCTTTACTTCTAACAAATTTTGTTTCGATTGCTCCAGCCGTTTAGGAGTTGATAGGGGGACACACACACACAGCCAGACAGACAGACAGACAGAAGGACAGACAGACAGACAGAAGGACAGACAGACAGACATTTGCCCGATCTCATAAGTCTACTTTTTCCTCATTTTTGCAAAATGTGAAAAGTAGGCTAAAAATGAAATTTGATAAACCATTGCTGAACCTACCTTAACTCAATAATAAACATCTAAAGAATACTATCATATGACAACATTTACCGGCTTCTGGATGCAGGAAACTCGCCAGTCGTTATTTTTACATCACATATCGAAGTATTGATGGGTTTCTATTGATCCTATATGTTCCATCCTCGTAATTAACACCGCAGCAGTGTTAAAATCTCTCCCTTTTACCTGCCATACACAATGATTTGCATTTATTGGGAGACTGTCGCGCCTGAAAGGAAACGTACAGAATGTAATATTTGTTGAGCTAAATATATACCGTATATGGAAGACGTCAAAGTTGTCAGAGTTTTATTTGCCAAGTGTTCACTTGCAGAGTTAAAAAAAATTCTAGTAAGCGAAATGTAAAGTTCTGCCCACACTGCACACCATGGATATTAAGCCTGAAGAATGGCACGTGTTGTTACCGAGATATCAAGGTATATTTAAATGAAATTCATTGGCTTGTATTAAATTAATTCCTACTGCACTTTAATTGATTAATCTATTTTGATTGATTAATTTGAATTTAGTTATACAATGTGCAATTGATTGAATATCACGCGTCTGATCAGTAAACAACTGATGCGGGCTTGGGCAGAAATCACAGCAAATCATTTATACTAATCAAATGTTACACAGCATATTTTATTCTAATAAAAGACAAGCTAAAATGGATACAATAATAATAGAAAAACTACCCGGCTCTCAAGTTAATACATGCAAATATACTGTTATGGTGGTTCAATTCTTGAATAACATTGTCAGCTGATCTATTGATGACAATACTTTACGAGTTCACATTGATCGAGGTTAACTAAGATTGCGTGCACGAGTCTCACGTTGAATACCTAACGTAGATGCACAACCTCATTGGAGAAAATCTTCATAAATGACGAATATTTCACATGATTCGCTTATTGAGATTCAATATCACTCGCGCCCTTGAAATATGGATACCTACGTTAACTCGAGTTTTGAAAGATGTAACCTTTAAAGGGCTCACTGATAATCTTAAATCGACACCATTTAACCTGGCATAGTTATTTTAAAACCACCCCATAGGGAGAGCTTACGGACACTGTAATTGAGCCTATATCAACTAATCACTGAACTCACTACGTGTAGGACCTGTTTTAAAGACTCTAAGGTGGTTTTCATATTACTCTGGGCTAGCTAATGACTGACACATTCGCGATTATAAAGACAGATTAAAAGATCATTATCAAGAAAATAACTTCCAGAGTGAAAACAAGACAAAGAAAATGTTCCACAATGAAGGCAATGAGTGGCCATTAAACCTTTTAAGAATGCTCTGACAGTGGACAGAGGGAAACAAATAATTTGTTTTAGAATGAATTCCATTCTCTCAATGAAGCGTGGGAAGGCATTGCAATAGTTCATACTAGCAATTATACCGGGCTTCACTGTTTGAGCTGACTTTTCCCGTCTGACCTGTCTGTGGAAGTTTCCCTCTGTTATCTTATTTCGGGTATTAAATAAACATAATTAGTACTGTACAGAGATACAGTAAATGGCATAGTGAAAAGTGATATTTTAAGTGTGTGTTTCCATAATATTAGGCGGACTTGTTTGGGATTTTTACCGGGCGATGATAGCGTGATAAAACATGTAGTTCCGTGAAGAACTTTACAGACTATTTTCATACATCTTACTCATGTTAATTATCTCTATTAACATACAACATTTCAGTTGTGATAGATTCGTAGATATTGAGAACCGTCTAAATATTTCAGATGGTCGCCAGGTTGGATTTTTATTTATGTACTATTACATGAAGATCATTGTGCACGTGTGGTATTCAAACTTCAATCGCATGATTAGGACACAAGAAGTAAAAATGAGATTTTAAAATTTCGCCCAGCAGCCATATTGTGGTTATGAAAACAATTGAAATAAATTAGATGCCAGTGGATTAACATTTGTATAAGCATTTATCTTGCAAAGTTTCACTGCAGTCGGATGGTTAAATAGCGGGAGACGTCCATTTCAATAGGCTATTTATAATTCGTGTCGCCGCCATGTTGCATTTGTGCTCACCAGGTTACTGAAAGTCCTATAGGTGAAATTATGTTCATAGCCTCTATGAACATTAAAAATATTCAGTTTGATTGCTGTCAAAGATTCGTAGGTGTTGAGAACCGTCAAAATATTTCGGATGCTCGCCATTTTGGATCGTTATATGTATAGGCCATAGAGTTATGTACCATTAAAGGAAAATTATTGCGTAGCTTCATTATTCAAACTTTCACTTCGATCGCATGATTACGACACAAGAAATAAAACTTAATTTTAAAATTTCGCACAGCCGCGAACTAAATTAGTGCCAGTGCATTACAATATGTAAAATCATTTACTGTACCACATTTCACTGCGCTCAGATGGTTAAATCACGAGAAAAGTCTATTAAAATGTTTCATCTTCGCCTTGGCGCCATGTTCGTTTTGTACTCTACAGGTTTTTGAAAGTTGATAAATGATAAATGATAAATAGCCTTACAAATCCCATAAGGGCTATGGCCTCCTGCTTTGCAGGGAATTGCTCAGTTTTAACTCATCAGGTGAGCAAGTCCTGAGGAGCATTCGGGGTTATTCTTTCTGATTGGGCCTTCCATATAGATGTGCAGCTAATTAAAGATTAAGTAAATTATATTACGCTGGTATAACATTCGCTACAACCATCTTCATTTCTGAGTCTGGCGATATCAAGGCCTCAAATATCCATTAGTATTACGAAAATCATAATAGCCATCAACCAATATCTGGGAGCTTCCCATTGCCACTAAGCACAACGCTTACCCTGTCTAAGCACTTGAACAATGACAGAAACTGCCAAGTCTTCACTCTTCAGTAAAATCTACGTATATTGAACCGTTTCAAATAGAAGGTGTTTTTAAAATGCAATACAAAACCTTACAGGTGGAGTTTTAACATCTAGTTTGGATGCAGATACATATACACGTTCTTTAACATCCCACAAATCTTTCACTATGTTGTGCACATGTGGTCCCGGAACGAATTAACAAGTGTTTCGCAAGTTACATAGATAAAATTGTAGCAGTGCCCTTTATCACCGTACAAAATATCAGGGTGATATCTGTAATCGTTTCGGAGATATTGAATGCCAGTGAAATATTTTGCACAGCCGTAATTTTGAGGTTATGTAAACAATTGAACTAAATTAGACGCCAGTGTATTAAAATGTGTATAAACATTTGCTGTACCATTACGTTTGGATGGTTAAATCGCGTGAAAAGTCTATCTAAAAGTCGCAATTTCGCTTGGCTGCCATGTTTGTTTTGTAGATACCAGGTTTTTGAAAGTCCCATAGGTGAACTTCTAGTAGCACCCTTCATCACCGTACAAAATTTCAGGGTGATATCGGTTATAGTTTCGGAGATACTGAATGCTGGTGAAATATTTCGCACAGCCGCCATGTTGGATTGGTGAGACACAATAAAATTTGAAGGGCACAGTCGGGGTCGGCCAAAATGGAGCTATAATCTCACCGAGTTTCATTGAAATCGCTCCAGCCGTTTAGACGTTATAAGGGGGGACATATACCCGAATCACACACACATGCATACACAGACACATGGACATAAGGTGATCTCATAAGCCTTTTTTTTTTTCATAAAATGAAAATAGGCTAAAAATATACCTGAAAATAGACTGTGCCCCGTATACCCTCAAAGCGTTGTTTTCGGGGTCCTATGAACCACGGAGTCCATTCTCTCCCATCCAGACGCTGTAAATAAGAGTTGTGATTGTTTTAAGGAGTCAAATATCGAGGTTATAGGCCATTGTACAGACATAAGGCATATAGACTGGTAAATTTATGAGCTCCTCTATACATTCACGATCGTAACAGTCCACCTGCTAGCAATGGCCCACACACACTCTCCAATCGCGATCGGACTAATCGTACAGTGTACACACTGCACCCTCCAATCGCGATTGGACTTATCGTACAGTGTACAAACTGCCCCCTCCAATCGCGATTGGACTAATCGTACAGTGTACACCATGCCCTCTCCAATCGCGATTGGACTAATCATGCAGTGTACACCATGCCCTCTCCAATCGCGATTGGACTAATCGTGCAGTGTACACACTGCCCTCTCCAATCGCGATTGGACTAATCGTGCAGTGTACACCATGCCCTCTCCAATCGCGATTGGACTAATCGTGCAGTGTACACACTGCCCTCTCCAATCACGTTCGGACTAATCGTGCAGTGCACACACCACTCTCTCCAATCGCGATCGGACTAATCGTGCAGTGCACACACTACTCTCTCCAATCGCGATTGGACTAATCGTGCAGAGTACACACTGCCCCCTCCAATCGCGATTGGACTTATCGTACAGTGTACACACTGCCCTCTCCAATCGCGATTGGACTAATCGTACAGTGTACACCATGCCCACTCCAATCGCGATTGCACTAATCGTACAGTGTACAAACTGCCCTCTCCAATCGCGATTGGACTAATCGTGCAGTGTACACACTGCCCTCTCCAATCACGTTCGGACTAATCGTGCAGTGCTCACACCACTCTCTCCAATCGCGATCGGACTAATCGTGCAGTGCACACACTACTCTCTCCAATCGCGATTGGACTAATCGTGCAGTGCACACACCACTCTCTCCAATCGCAATCGGACTAATCGCGCAGTGCACACACTTCTCTTTCCAATCGCGATTGGACTAATCGCGCAGTGCACACACTTCTCTCTCCAATCGCGATCGTACTAATCGTGCAGTGCACACACCACTCTCTCCAATCGCGATCGGACTAATCGTGCAGTGCACACACTACTCCCTCCAATCGCGATTGGACTAATCGTGCAGTGCACACACCACTCTCTCCAATCGCGATCGGACTAATCGCGCAGTGCACACACTTCTCTCTCCAATCGCGATTGGACTAATCGCGCAGTGCACACACTTCTCTCTCCAATCGCGATCGGACTAATCGTGCAGTGCACACACTACTCTCTACAATCGCGATCGGACTAATCGCGCAGTACACACACTTCTCTCTCCAATCGCGATCGGACTAATCGTGCAGTGCACACACCACTCTCTCCAATCACGATCGGACTAATCGTGTAGTGCACACACTACTCTCTCCAATCGCGATCGGACTAATCATGCAGTGCACACACTAATCTCTCCAATCGCGATCGGATAGTCTGCTTCGTGACGTAGTGGCTAGTATTCTTGGTTGTCACCACGGAGGCCTGGGTTTTATTCCCGGCTCTACCAGGAAATGTAATTCTATTCTGAGGACTGAAACGCGGTACACTCAGCCTCGTGAGGCAAAACTATGAAGAGGCACGTTCGATTCCTACCTCTAGGAAGTATTTTTCCGTGGTTTCCAACTTCTACTCCAGGCAAATGCTGGGATGGTGCATAACTTAAGACCACGGCCGCTTTCCAACCAGATCCTTCCTCAATTAAGAATACAACCACTAGTACATAAATCACATAGACACTGGTTATCAGACGAATCCTACATACACTCAAGTACACGGGGCTACATGACCACGATGTCACAAAGCTCTAAGAAGAATCAACGCAACATTTTCCACCCCATTACTGTGGCATTGAACAACGTACTATTAGCCAAACAAGCAAGTTATTAAACATTCGACTCTTTTGAATAATAATAAATTCCATCGGACAAACTCGAATAAAACCATCTATATATTAAAAAAATTGTGATTTTTGTTACTGCGAGATTGAGAGAACGGCTGAACCGATTGGCTTCGTTATGCACTCTGACGAAAACTCTTTGCCTGTAGATTTGCAGAGTGTCTTTAAAATAAACAAATATGTTACCATATATGTTTTCATAAATAAAGAAAAATTCGAAATTCTTGGCCCCAGCGCCTGCGCAGAATCAGCTTGGTTCATGACAGATATGGCAGATGTCCACCGCGTTAATGTGATAATTATTGATAAGGATTTTAATGGAGGGGAACTATTGTTTATGATGTATCCACGATATACATTGAAATAGAATTATAAAACAAGGGAAGTATTGAAGAACATAAACTGGCAGTTGAGTGCGTATGCTGCTTAGGTAGCTTAATATTGCACTAATGTCCCATTGTCTCGGTGGCTGAGCGGCTAGCGTTACAGTCTGCGAATTTGTTTAAGCATCATCGAGAGGGTTCGAATCCCACCGCACATATGATTTTGTATTTCCGTTTTCTTCTTTCATACAATTGGTATTACATTGTCGAAATATATATTTCGTTTATCATTCCCGTAAAGTAACAAATTCTCCGTGGATTACGTTGCCATCTGTCTACGGTATCAATATATTTAACATACTAAGGTGATTTTTGTTACTGCGAGATTGAGGGAACGGCTGAACCAATTGGCTTCGTAATGCACTCTGACGAAAGTTCATGGCCTGTAGATTTGCAGAGCGACTTTAAAATAAACAAATATGTTACCATATATTTTTACTTAAAATAGAAAAAAATTCAAAATTCTTGGCCCTAGCGCATGCGCAGAATCAACTTGGTTCATGACACATATGGCGGATGTCCACCGCGTTTTAATGTGATAGTTATTTATAAGAATTATAAAGGAGGGGAGGATTCATTATTTATGCACGACGTATCACTCTTTCTCTTTTCGCTTCCATTTCGACAATGTATCACTTTCATACCTTATATCACTTGGGGAAGCCTCCGTGGGTTAGGCTTCAGCATGCCGGCCTTTCACCGCCGGGTCCGTGGATCAAATCCCGGTCACTCCATGTGAGATTTGTGCCAGCAGTATGTTGCAATGTCGATATTACAATCCTTTGACGCCCTTAAAGTTGAAATAGTGCCAAAACGTAATCGTACAAAGAATGTAACGTATGAAGGGAACAACTTCAGTAAATATTTTGTCCATTGTCCGTCATGTTTTGACGGGTTTCAACTAGTTAGGAATTAACTTGACAAAGCACAGTAAACAAACTCTATCTCAAGCCGTGACGCCACCGGCTAGACAAGGACCCATGTCTAAGTAATACGAACCGAAGCCTTATCTGAATTGAATAAACTTCACCTTGTCGGAAAATATGATGTTCCAAAATTGAGTAGTGATGACAACACTCCTTCGCTAGCTGTAGACGTTTTTAGTCTACTTTCATTTTATGAAAAAAAAAAAAAAATAGGCTTATGAGATCACCTTTTGTCCGTGTGTGTGTATGTGTATATATGTGTGTGTGTCCCTCTAATAACGTCTAAACAACTGGAGCGACTTAAATAAAACTCGCTAAGGTAATAGCACCATTCTGGCTGACCCCGACCATGCCCTTCAAATTTTATTACGTCTCACCAATCCAACATAGCGGCTGTGCGAAATATATCACCAGCATTCAATATCTCCGAAACTATTACCGATATCACCCTGAAATTTGCACGGTGATAAAGGGCACTGCTATAAGTTCATCTATAAAACTTTCATAAACCTGGTACCTACAAAACCAACATGGTGGCCAAGCGATGTTAAGACATTTAAATAGACTTTACTCGCGATTTAACTATCCAAACGCAATGAAACTTAGTAACAGCAAATGTTTATACACATTGCAATACACTGACATCTAATTTAGTTCAATTGTTTACATAACCTCAAGATGGCGGCGGTGCGAAATATTTCACCGGCATTCTAAAGTGCTGGTAAGAACAATAAGGACACCAGCCATAAAGTAATTTTTGCCTGTTGTCCTCAATGTATTGGTAATGCGCTATTTTCTTCATTATTAATAAAACCTACAGAGAATGGGCAGGCGTTTAGTAAAAACACATGAATTTCGGTTGAAAAATGCGAAAGTTATTGGCAATTTGTTTTTTAAGTATGACACAAAAATTAACACGCTTATACAAAGAAGCTCCACCCTAAAAGAAAACGGGGGCACGTACACATTTTTAACTTGGCATATCAATAAACCCCATAGTGACCTATAAAATATGTAGTGTAAAAATATTGAGGAAAACTGTGAGGATGAGTGAGCGAGTGATAGATTTCTTTGAAAATCTTTGACATTTTCAGGAAAAGCCCCAATTTGTTATGGTCTTATTAAAATGTTATGTTTGGCACCAGCGCTCAAATGTTGTCACAGCCTACTTGGTACACGTCTGTTTAGGTGGGAAATGATGTTTGGGAACAACTGATTGCTTTGTTCTCTGAGCAGCTTGTGATATTTTTGATGTTAAGTGCGTACATTGTAGAGCTCGGGAATTTGCTGAAACAAAATGAGTCGTCGAAGTGTTCCAGATGAAATAAAGTGGTAAATTGTAGGTATGCATAAGGGTGGCATGAGTTATCGACAAATTGGGAATAATTTGAACGTTAGCAAAACATGTGTAGAGCAGACATTGAAGATTTTTGCAGAGACTGGCAACATAGAGAGAAAACCCCATGGCAGTAGGCCAAGGAAGGCCTCTCCTAGACAGGACATAAAGCTTATTCAATTGTCTAAAGTGAATAGGAGGGCTAGTCAGTGTGACTTAAGGGGAAATAGAATCGCCTATCTTCACAATGTTATTTATAGGTACATTTTCTTGGAAACCATGATAGCTACATAGCTCAAATTGTTACAGCGTATGAACACAAGCATTGTGTGTATACTGAAATGATAATTTTTTCTAATAGGAATAATGAGGGAGTTTTTTTAACCTAACAATTTTTTTAACCTCCCATCTTAGGTAAAATAAAAATTAATATCTCCCTCATCAATCCCATTTTAAAAAATATTATCTTTTCAGTATATACTCAATGCCTGTGTTCATACGGTGTAAAAATTTGAGCTATGTAGTAGCTATCATGGTTTCCAAGAAAATGTTCCTATAAATTAACATTGTGAAGATAGGCGATTCTATTTCCCCTTAAGTACTGCAACCGAGAATTCAATATCCTAGTCTGTAAGTCAACAGCCGACGGTTGCATGAGGTTGGACTTCAATCTCGATATTATTTGCGAAAACCCCTACTTACTGAACAGCATCGACTTAAAAGACTACAGTGGTGTCGTGAGATAAAGGTTGGCTTGCAGAAGCTTGCAGGCGTGCAGTTTTCTCGGATGAGAATCGATTTGAGTTATTTGCACGCAGAAAGGTTCGTGTCAGGAGCTCGGTAACAAAGAAACTCGTGCCCCAATGCCTGGCACCGTCGGTTCAGCAGGGCGGTGATGCCGTTATGATCTGGGCATGCATCACCAGTGAGGGACCAGGGGTATGTTACGTAGTAGATGGTTGTATTAATTCAGAACGTTACTGCACATCCATGGAAGAAGTCATGTTACCATCTGTCAAACAGCTGTTGAGAGAACTTCATCTTCCAACAAGACAACGCACTATGCCATACATCCCACGTCACGAAGGCCTGGATGGAGACCAATGAAGTGGAACTGCTGTCATGGCCAGCTCGTAGCCCTGATCTTAATCCTGCTGAGAACCTTTGGAACGAGATTGGGCTACAACTGGACAAGAAGAAACCGAAGAATAAGGAAGAGATGAGTCTAAATCTGCTCGAGCTCTGGAGGAAGGTGACCAAAGAAGAGTGACGCAGCCTCTGACACTATGGTGCAGCGTGTTTCCGCATGCAGGAATGCCAAAGGTGGCCACATCATGTACTAACATTGTAATGTATGTGAATTTATATCTTGTTAATTTGTTAGCCTACTTTTCACTTTTTGCAAAAATTAGGAAAAAGTAGTCTTATGAGATCGGGCAAATGTGTGTCTGTCTGTCTGTCCTTCTGTCTGTCTGTCTGGCTGGCTGTGTGTGTGTCCCCTCCTATCAACTCCTAAACGGCTGTAGCAATCGAAACACAATTTGGTAGGAGTAAAGATCTATACCTGAATATCTCATGGCCATATTTGAAAATGATGTCAGTGCTACCTACTGATGAAAAATCGCAATTGAAATTTGAGCTCCATGTTGGATATCTTGGAAGGTATGAATGCGAGCTATTTCAAAATTGGCACACATATAGATACTAATATTGCAGTTTAATTTCCAGGAGGCCACACATGGCAGTGTTGCCAAACTGATTATAAGCCTGCTGATAGGTGCAAATTATAAATGCATATAACTTCTACACTATCAATTGGATTTCAACCAAATTTCGTATGTGCTATGTGTACATAAACATAAATGACTGAGCGTATTCTCAAGAGCCACCAGGGCTGCCAACTGTTAATAAATGCTCTCAATTTTTTTAAATCCAAATACCCATATATCAGAAAGTATGCAAGCCGGCAGCTTTAAACTATGCACACGTATAGTTCCTGACATTCTATATTAATTTGGAGTAACTTATATACGTCAGTGCTACCAACATGATTCTAAGCCTGCTGAGAGGTCCAAATTTAAATACATGTAACTTCTATACCATCATTTGGATTTCAACCATATTTCGTGTGTGCTATGTGTACCATAACAGATATGACTATGCCGATTCTTAAGAGTAACCAGGGCTGCCAAATGTTAATAAATACTGTCTCTACTTTTGTTACCCTAATATCGATATATCAAAAAGTATACAAGCCAATAGCTCTTAACTGTGCACACGTATAGTGCCTGGCATTCTAGATGAATTTGGAGTAACTAATATACGTCAGTGCTGCCAACATGATTCTAAGCCTGCTGATATGTCCAATTTTAAAATGCATGTAACTTCTATTCTAACTAGTGGATTTAATTCAAAATTGGCACAACAATTGATCATATTATTTCAGATTATTTCTGACCAATACATGCATGACATTGTTGCCAATATGATTTTACGCGCGCTGTTAAATCCAATGTTTAACTGCATGTAACGTCCATTCTATTCATTGGACTTCAACCAAATTTTGTATTCTGTACCTTAAGAGATGGAACTAAGAATATATTCAGTCACCAGGGCTGCCAACTGTAGTGCTCTATTAGTCTACATTATGCCAGGTATTCAGTATTTCGAACTAATTAGAAATTTCGATATTACCAACTTAATTTCGTCATTATTCTAGATAGATCCATATAGATTAATCATTGGCATGAATCTTAAATTTTAAGAAAAGTAGGCTCTTTAGTTCGTCGCGGAACTTCTTGTTAATTTTGAAATGGAATAAATGACTTAAGAATACAAATGTTCCAGTTTATGGGAAGTGTCCTTATTGTTTTGACCAGCACTTATATCTCCGGAACTATTACTGATATCACCCTGAAATTTATTACGGAGATAAAGATCACTACTACAAGTTTGTCTATGTAATTTTCAAAAATCGGTATAGGACCTAGTACAAAACGAACATGGCGGCCAAGCGAAGTTGAAACATTTTAATAGATTTTTCTCTCGATTTAACCATCTGAGCGCAGTGAAATATGGTACAGTAAATGTTTGTACACATTGTAATGCACTGGCATCTAATTTAGTTCAATTGTTTACATAACCTCAAGATGGCGGCTGTGCGAAATATTAAAATTGAGTTTTCATTTCTTGTGTCGTAATCAAACGACCCAAGTGAAAGTTTGAATAATGAAGCTACGTAATACTTTTCCTTTAATGGTACATAACTCCATGGCTTATACATATTATAACAACCCAACATGGTGACCAGCCGAAATACGAAGGTGGATCAAAGTTAGTTGCACTAACGCGCTGCAGCAGCGCGCTGTGTGTCGCAAACGTGGTCACAGTGGAGAAAGGGACAGACACCGTCCGCACATCTGTGGGGCAGGTCGCTGTGGTGTCTCGTCTTGTATGGTGTGAATTGCGGCCAAATTTAATGGCGCGTCGACTGGAAGTTCACTCCAAATATGAAGTGCGTGCGACAATCCGATTTCTATGGGCCAAAAGGGAGAATTGTACGGACATTCATCGTGAAATTAGTGCTGTGTATGGGGAATGGGCCATTTCCCGGCAGGGATCGTAAAGTGGTGTCAGCAATTCGAAGTCGGACGCACGGATAACACGGACGAATATCGCGAGGGCAGGCAACGGTTGCGTAAAGCGATTAATGAGAAGCGCCGGGATAAATCGAGCGCCGGTGTGATTTTGATGCACGATAACGCAACACCCCACAAGGCCCGCCAAACGAGTGAACTGCTTCAGTGTTTCAAGTGGGAGGTCTGGCAATACCCACCCTACTGTCCTGACCTAGCGCCATGTGACTTTCATCTGTTCGGTAAGCTCAAAACGGTGCTCGGTGGTCGACGTTTCGAGACCGATGAGGAGGTGAAGGCCGCTGTCTCCGTGTGGTTGCAGAACGCTGGAGGAACTTTCTATGCATCTGTTATTGACAAGTTGGTTGTGCGTTCGCAGAAATGTTTGGAGTCTCTTGGAAACTATGTGGAAAAGTGACGTTACATTGGATGTCGTTATAGGCGTGTTGCTGTTGTATAGGTGGTTAAATAAATGCCATAACTGGGAAGTGCAACTTACTTTTTGATCTGCCCTCGTATTTAGAAGGTCCTCAATATCTACGAATCTTTTCCAGATATCAACTGATTTTTAAATGTTCATAGATGCTATAGTACTTTCAATAACCTGGTGAGCACAAATCCTACATGGCGGCGACGCGAATTATAAATTCAATCATAAATGGACGTTTCTCGTGATTTAACCATCCGAGTGCAGTGAAACTTGGTACGGTAAATGCTTAAACGAATGTTAATCCACTGTCATCTAATTTATTTCAATTGTTTTCATAACCACAAGATGGCAGCTGTGCGAAATTTTAAAATCTCGTTTGTACTTTTTGTGTCTTCACTCTTAATCATGCGATTGAAGTTTGAATACTACACGAACACAATAATCTTCATGTAATAGTACATAACTCTGAGACCTACATATATAAAAATCCAACATGGTGACCAACTGAAATATTAGACTGTTCTCAATATCTACGAATCTATCACTGCCATCAAAATGAATTTTTTATGTTGATAGGGGCAATTCACATAAGTAGGATATATAAAAATAAGCTTTAATTCTTCAGGGAACTACTCGTTTCATATTTCTATCACTTTAAAATGACTTCTTCTTTTGACATGAAATATACTCCTTATAGTATGTATGTACCAATGTACCAACCAGTCCAGAACGGTCCCTGTGTGCGAAATGCACAGCATTTAGTAGTTCCCAACATGTCAGATTTGGACGACTGGACACTGGTTTGATTCCTACAAGTCCATTTTGCTTGTATTTGAAATTATTGAACTAATGATAGTAAACCTAATAATGAGGAATTTTCCAATCTCACGATAACATTTTATCTTGTTCATACATTATGGCCGGTTGCACACACAATGGATTTTTCCGAGCGGATAAATAAACGTAGCTGCCGTTCCAACAGTAGCCCATTGAAGTACATTAGAGCTTACACATTAGCCGGGAAAAAATCCGATCGATCACTTTGCCGTTGGCGGTAGCTGTGCAGCTGTAGGGTGCCACTAGCGCTGACGGAAGTTTTACCGCCGTCTTGATCTAGTGGCCTACGTTTACACACACAGCGGATTGTCTACCGCTCCAGCTGCTAGCACACTGATTTGAACTTCACATTGGCAGAGAAGTATATAGCGTGAACATAGTTTATATATCGTGAATATCGTATCATTTCGTAAACATGAGTAACGTGATTATCCCTGCTTCTTATATTATCCTATATTATTTTCAACTTTTCAACTTTATAAGTTATCTTCACTTACCTCAGTGTTATTGCGAACATTTCTACTGGTTGAATACTGTTCCTCATTTTGGTATTTTTGCTCTGAATGGTATCTTTCAACCAGCCATGCAATTCGTCAAAGGAAGTCATCGACATTCTGAAATAATTGAACAATTTCGTGTCATCCTGCCTCAACCCTTCAATTAACGTGTTGAAAGTACCAACTCATCTCTCCTTTCATTAATTGGATGAACCCAAATCAGTCGATTTTTTCTTCTGCTTTTCATTCGACGACGGAATAACAATAACGCTAGAAGCTGCACTCTGTTCATTTCAAACTACACAAGCAATCAATAATTTTAACATCTGAGGAAGTGAGTTGTTGGTTTCAGAAACTAT
Organism: Meconema thalassinum; assembly: GCA_946902985.2. NCBI lineage: Eukaryota > Metazoa > Arthropoda > Insecta > Orthoptera > Tettigoniidae > Meconema > Meconema thalassinum. Next base: position 190,669,280 of record OX336389.2, read on the forward strand.
ACTGCAACTATTCGTACGACGGCGACGAAAAATTTTCCGCCGTATGTGTAACCGGCCGACGACGGTTAAATGTCCGACCGAAAAAATCCGTTCGGAAAAATCCGCCCTGTGTGCAACAGGCCTAATAAAGGTATGATGCTCCGTTGATTCAATGAAAGTACTCCACTCCCTTGATCATACTAAATTACAGTATGTATCTTAGCTTCACTGGCAGTGATTGAGGGGTAGATACAATCCCTCCATAAAGGGATTTAACCAATGGCCAGGAGAATACATTTGCACTGTACGAATACATTCCTTTAGGAGGGGTGTGTATGATATACAGTTTGTATTCATAATAATGCCGAACATTTACATTTATCACTGTACTGATTATTCAAAATACGTGTTTGATATCTGTCGTTATTACATTTATAGAGCTTTCTCTCTATCGTCTATTTCATTTAATCATTTTTTCGCGTTTGCTCTTTAAGTAAGCGAGTAGTAATAAAACCGCTATCCTAATCACGAGGGCTGATAACCCAGATGTTAGAAACCGTAAAGAAACAATTATCATCATATATTCGTCTACGTTGCGGATGAGGAATCGCGTGGTAGCTTCTGTGCGCGCAAGTAACTGTCCATCCTGGCGGCGTGGTGGCGTAGCGGTCTAGCTCATTGCCTCTCACCGAGGCGGACTGGGTTCGATTCACAATGAATGCATGTGAGATTTTCGAAGTGAAATGCCATGTCTTGTGGTTTGGATTCCACGTAAAAAGGAGGTCAAGTGGCTCATGATCACGAGATTAACAATCACGTTAAACTACAAGCTTCCTTCCTCGACTCTTCATCCTCTACACCAGGCTTGCTCAAACCGGGCATTCCGCCAAGTGGGCGCCCGCTCCGTACACGGGCAGCAAGCAGGCAGAGGGCCTGCGTTCAGTCTTGGCAGCGTTAACCAACCGATTGCCTCTGCGGTGACAGCTGGTGCTACGAACATGGACTCAGATAAGAAGAGACCAAGTTCTATTGCAAATAGCGTGCAACAAGAATCCCAATTGGAAGATCAGTGGCTCTTTGTACCAACCGGAGAACGTGCAAATGTTTAGTATGTGGACATTATGTGATAGCTAAAAAAGATAATGTTGCGAGACACTACAATTCAAAGCATTTTGACATGTATAACAGTGATCAGGGAAACGATCGTTTTCAACTAATTGCAAAATTAAAGGAAACTGTCCACAATAAGATAAGCTCATTTTAGTGCACTTAACTGGATATCAACTATTCATAGGTGCAGATGACCTCGTAGTTCCGCCCCTTAAAACAACAATAACTAACTAACAACTGTTCATATTATTAGAGTTATATTACAATTTCATATACCAAACAAAATTATAGCCTATACGATATGCGATTAGACCGCTCTCTCACTTCGTCTCGCTCCAATGTGACGTATGCATGCTGGTATACCGCCCACATTTACGTCATGCCTGCCCGGCAGCACTGAGCCAGGGTAAACGGGCGCCCAGCTGACCACCTCTGCTCTACATATATATCTGAGCTTATACAACCCGATTGTAACACTGCTATAAGAGAATAGACACAAAAAAAGAAGAACAGAAGCCTGAAATGGATAATTAATATTTTCATTACTGTATATACATTTAGGAGCAATACTGTTGTTGATATTGCATTCCGTAAAGAGGAGGTTTATTTGGGACACATGTAACTTCTCCGTAATGAAATGTTACAATTTCCTTTGAGTTGACGTGTGAAGTGACGCGATGTTATATCATCGCTTGGTGGCTGCAATACCTGTCATTTCCTCTTTTCATTTCCTCTGCGAACATTTTAATCCCGAGTATTTGATGTTGCAGGTGTAAAAATAGACTGCTTATTACACCCTTATACAATAATGCTGGTTTTATGGCACGCGGCCTCATAACGAATCGCTAAACATATCCATGAACGAGGAGTTATTGACAAGGGTAGTATGTATTGTCATTCAGGGAATACTGATACGAGACTACTTTAAAAAAATATTGGTGGAAACCAAAGCAAGGACTGTACATGGTATTTCTTGAAACTGGTTGTTGTCGAACAACACATGGAATATATATCTAACACATCGTGAGGTTACGAAACGCCAAGAGAGCGAAAAGGAAGGAGGATGAAATAAAATATGTACACGAGGCTACACACACCCAAGTACACGAGGCTACATGACCACGATGTCGCAAAGTCCCTAAAGAATCAACAACAACATCTAGTTAAAACGCAAAATGGATTTGTGCTTCACAATTTTGACAAAACCTAGTTAAAATAATAATTAATTGATTTGAAAAGTAAGTCTTATTCTTACTGAGCTGGCGATAACTCAGTCGCTATTCGCTTTTTCTTCTCGGTCACCGTCAATAAACATTCTTGAATTGATATCGCAGTGGACATATCTGATGCCGTTCTATCATCTGGTCAAACAAAATAATACTTACCAAATTTTGTTGTTGTTAATTAATATTTTAGGGGTTTGGGATATCTTGGTCATCAGCAGCGTGTAGTTGGATGTGTGTTGAACTTGTCTGACAATCTGTATTTATGTGATGACTGTAGTAGTGTATGTAACTGTGTTAGGAACAGGGATTACGTAGGTTCCCCGGGACTTGAAGTAAGGTACTATCCCGGCAATTGCCTGGAGGGAATGTGGAAGAACCCGGGGAAAGGAAACACTCAGAATTGCCGCTGTCAGCGCTGGGATTCAAACCTGCGATCTCCGGACTTGCTGCATCTACCCTCATTGCCGTGGTTCATGATTTAACGAGCACGACTGTGCCATGGGTCTACCAGATTTTTGATGTGTAACATCTTTCCACTCGGTTTCTGGATATTTTTGTGGGAGTGATTTTGAAAAATGGGACGGAAGTGGATCGGAACGATCGAGGTGGCACCAGCTGGCATAATTCCGTTCGATCGAACGGGAGTGTGCTCGAACGGAAGTGTGCTAGCTGGCAGTGGTGGATTGAACGGAAGTGTAAGACGCACTGCCAACTCGATCGATCGATCCAGCTGGCAGTGGTAAGATCCAGCTGGCAGTGGTAACGGAAACAATGAGCGCACGGTGTCGGAAATGGATACCGTGACGTCCTCTCGGTCATGTGGAATGTATATGACATACTGAACGGAAAACGCTCATTCGAACTCTGGTGTCAAGTGATTGAAACAAATGACATGTTCGAAGACTTCGTATCAGTATTTAAATGGTAAAATGCCTTAATATCACACATTGTAAGTAGTCGGCATTGCCGGTATTATTTTTCTGCACAACGGCTATTCAAATATTAACCCACATAACGGTAATGCAGTCATCAATATAATAAAATCGTTGTGGTTATACGAGAATTGAGCAAGCCTTCATGAGCTATTGCTGAATACATTATCTTCACTCATAATGCATTTTAAACTCAATTTCACGCAGGAACGTTATCGAAACAAGCAAAATATAAATGAAACTTAATTCCGTAATGCAGTATTATTGGAACGTGGAAATATGTCACATTCTTGTGCACAATACTTGGGTAGTCGAATTAGCCGTGGGGTTAGCGCCTATGACAGTGAATCTAGAGATCTCGGGTTCGAATCCCGGACGGAGTAGTTATTTTTGCTACGAGATTATAATTTTAAAAGATATTTATCATATCAATATGACTCATTTCAACAGAATCCATACGAAATTACGTGTTGGTCTGTGAATGAAGAGGACCTGTTTATCGGAATTTAAGGTTATGAGCGATGTCGCGTCTATTAATCTAGTTGATCCATATCGTATTCTTTATTTAGGCTAGTGCTGGTGGAAGCTACATATCATCTAATAAAATGAGTTCCGTATTATAAACAACAATATCTGTAAAACACTTCCTTTTACTATAGATTAATGTTTGTGCCAATAATAGTGAAAAATACCGGTGTATCAACAATTTCACGTGAGGTTTCTTCTATGTCAGATGTTACACACCATATGCGACTTCTGTAAGGCTCGTAATTTTTTTCCATCGCCCAGGGAAGTATGACTTTCGTCCAAGTATGAAGTCGAAAGACGTATCTAAAGAAAACAGTTTGTTTGGGAAGATTAAAGGAACTCAATTGATGATATCTTCAGAAACAACACAGAAAAGATGCCTGACGTTTCTTAGGGATATACCTAGGTCTGCAAAACATACAAGGTTTTAAAATGGCGGTACCTGCTTATGAGAGCATTTCCGTTTAAATCTGAAATCACAACCTCCATAGTTACAATTCTTCAAGCTGAACTGAATACTGAGTCACATGGTAGGCGAGGGATACAGGTAGGGGTATCCAGTCAGAACAGAGTTCCGTGAAGCGTGTGCGGATGAGTCACAGGAGAACGGAAATTGACTAGAGCATTAAGTCGAAAGTTTTCACCATTAGAGTTGATAAGATTATTGGCTGAGTGTATGGTCCTAACCAACCTCATTTGATAATGAAGAAGGGTTTCATTGCAGCATTTGCAATATTAACAAAACATACGCATTCATTCATTTGGGACTGAGTCGTACGCAAGTAGACCAGCTATGTAGCATTTGGTCTACAATGATGTTGTCTACTGTCAAGTGTAGAACTGGCTCACATGCTTCAGGAAAAGCATTACTCCAATTTAGAGACAAGAGACCCTAAATTACGAACGCTAATAATTGTTGAGCTAAGACGAGTATTTCCGTGTTGCAAAGGACATGCACACTGTAATTAATATCTCTACAGGTCTGAAAGCTAGCTCTGGGCCCATAAAAATATTGCATATAGCATACAATATTGCAATTATGTTCCCAACAAAGTAGGGCACCATCTCACGATTTCACATTTAGACAGATGTTGCTTCACAGGACATGACATGACATGAAAGGAGTTACCATATATTTTGAACACACTGTAAGTATTATTGAACATTATTTTAAAATGCCAACTAATCTTCGTACTTTTTCGATATGCAGAACGTGGCATGCAAAAATAAAGATACATTTCCTGTATATGCCCGCCAATTAGAAACATGCACTTGCATGTGGGTCCGGGGTGCAGTGGAATTATACTCGTACATATGTTCATATTTCCCTAAATGACTGTTAAAATACCATTTATCACGCCACTTCAATTAAAATACGACACGCATGTCATACGATGTTGGCATGTCAAAGAACCCATTTGAATTCAGTCGGCCGTGTTCATAATGGCAAAATTAATCTTGGGAGTTTCCGCCAACACAAAGTTCCTCATTTCTCTGCTAGAAAGCGCTATAGTGTTCAAGGAGCGTAGATAACTAACTTCTTTGACTGTCATAGTGATTCAAGGAACAACGAAATTCGACATGCAAGCTACCCTCTGGGTGTCAAATTACAAAGCTTGCACCTGATATCCGAGGCCATACGATATTATTAATTAAAATTTAAAAAATATATATTAAAGATAATCACCGAGTTGAATGATGGAACAATGAGAACACTGGCTAATGAATTCATTGCACAACTTAGCTTATGCTTACAAGAGTGCCGATTCAAGGAACCTAGGATGAGTGCCTAAAGCTGTGATTTCATTACGCTAGAGGAGTACTTTGCACGACGTTGTGCACCATTAAATAATAATGAAGAGGAGAATATAAGCAACACAGACAGAAAACACGGCAGTCAAGTGCATTGCGACAAGAGAGACAAGTCGCGCCAAGGTTCCTTAGTCTACCCTCTTTTAATTAAATAGAACTTTCTGTAATAGTGATTATGAAAATTAAAAGACGATATGCTCGCTCATTCATCGGCCTTTAAACTGTCTAAAAGTCACCCTGAGCGTTTAAAATATTATTTGCGTAATGTACAGTTAATTGCAGTATTTAGAGTATTCTTATAACGAAGGCTATTTCTTCCATGGGATAAAAAGTATAGAGGATGGCTGAGTACAGAATGCGAGACTAAATTCAAGTGACGGAGAATTATAGTAAGTTTCAGGTTAATTCATGTTTTACAGACAAAAGCAAAAGAAATGAATGAATGTTCACACAATGCCCCATGCCGAATTGGTTCGCGCACCAGGATTTGGCCTGAAGCATCACAGGTTCGATTTCCAACCAGGCCATCGGGAATTTAAAACTCCTGGGGTTAATTGAGACCCATAGGTGACGTGTGCATCGTTGCGAAGATGAAATGATGAATGCTCTCAAAAATACCCAGTCACTTAGCCAGGAAGAAGATTCAAGGAGATTCAAATTCCCAAGGTCCATCCGGGATTCAGACCCGGACCATTCGAACCGAAGCCTAGCCTCTTTCTATCAATTTATACTTTTCAGTTCGTCAACACGCTTTTGCCCAATTAAAATAGTCTGGATGCTGTACTGTATATAACACACTTTCCTGGAAGAAACATACATTTATGTATAGAGGGGGGAGTTTATAATTACGCGTTTCGACCGTCACACAGCCATCATCAGATCCTGATCACGAGGGTGAAAGTTTAAAATTAAACAAGTATTTAGAAATATGTTTTCCTATACTTAGTATAGTTTGTCTAGTTAATGTTAGTATTTGATCCGCAGTGAATCCCGTTGAGAAGGTTAGTCTGTTCTATGATGATGTATTATATGTTTGCGGTCTACCTATGAATTTTATGCCCGTGTAAACAGTTATGCTACACAACATATAAAAATGCATGTACACTGATTTCTACTTAAGGTTATGAGAACTTCATCGTTATAGTATCCTATTCAGGCCCAGTTGTCACACAGGTGTTCACACTTAACTATATAGCTTGCATCTGACTAATCAGCACGACTTCTTGTCCTGACCCGAACACGATATCCGGTCTCCGTTGTCGGAATTTGCAACTACTCTTTACTTAGCTGATAATGTTGACAATTTCCGAGTCTGGAATGACATTGCAAACTGGCTGCCGAATAGTCTGTTGCTAGCAATGTTGTCCCAGCCAGGAACTTATGAAATCATCAACCGTTGAAAAATGCGGAGGATTGCGTATGTGAGCAAGTCTTTAAACTTACTTTTAATAGATTTCACAAACGAAAATAGACTTCCACAAACATTGTTCTACCTGATCAGTGACAGACATTTGGCTCATTGAGCATGCAATTTTGGATACGCTTGCTATAAAATGCCTTTCACATTGAGGAATCACAAAAACCGATCTATCCGACTTGTGTTACTTTGAAGTTTTGAAAGTTGAAGTTGCGAGCAGTGTAAATCATCCTTCACTAAAATAGAAAAAGTTTCTAGGAACATAAAAATTGCTTCCAATTAATCAAAACCTTGGAACATACAGAAAAATTCTTCCCTCAAACATGTACTTAAGCCATGGAATCATCCCTACCCAGACATATTCGAGATTTGACCCTTCCACAAATACATTTTCTTTTGAAAACCTCATTTTATGACAGATGTCTGATCAAATGACATCGCCTTTGAATTAATAAGCCATGAATGTTTAGATGATCAGTGACACACGTAGCAAAATGTTTCATCAAAGGTGCATACAACTAAAGACGGAAATCGAATAGATCGCTGGAGGCAGAGGCAGTTGGCATATAGGGCAGCAGTGCATCGGGAGCGCTGTTTGTAGAAGTCTGATATACAGGCAAATAGTGCACCATTCAGAAAAGATTTCATCAGTCAGAAGCGGATCTTGTACCAGTAATATGTAGGATGCTGCATTTCCTCCATTTGTTCACCTGTTGGAGTTGCAATATTGTGATCCCGAATTTGTGCCGAATGTGAGGAGTGGTCTTCTAACCTCCATTTCTCTCCACACAACTTAATTTGAACCGACGTTATAATGATCAAGGAAGGAAGTTTGTGGTTTTACGTGACCGTTAATCTCATGATAATGAGCCACGGGTCCTCCTCTTCGAACCACAGGGCATGGCATTTCACTTTGAAAATGTAAGAATGATCAGCTACTCACCCTCCGTGACCAATTTACACTGTTCAACAATGAAACTTTTACATTTAGAAAAATACCCAATCATAATAGATTTTGGTGCGCTAAATTCGAATATGACAATAATTTTCTTTTTTAAGCTCCCATTTTCGTGATATATGAAGTTTGTTACGTCCTTGTTTTTGTTTTTAGCTCTCGTCTTTTCTTATTTCCGGAATTCCAATGAATACTGTGTATTGATTCTATCTAACAGAGTCTGAGATTGCTTGCCTTCTGTAGTGCTCCATTGTGTATTGTGCCGCGAGTTTCTGAGTTACTGTGTGGAATCAAAAACTGCTGTTATAATGCCTCGCATATGTGCTAATAACCCCAACAGAGTTTGGGCCATTGTAATATGCGAAGAACATAAAAGTTTCAATGCATTCCAAACCTGAGCTAATCTAGATTTTTAACTGTCATTTTCAACACCAGCATACTCACATCTATATAAATCAATTATTTGGGCTTTGCAAAAAAAACAAAAAAATAAAATTTGTTGTTTAGTGTTATTAGTGACCCACAGAGTGAAATCAGGTCGTTCCAAATAAATATAACTAAGGAAGTTTAAGTATAGATAGGTAGGTACATCTAAGTTGAAGCCACAGTAGTTAAAAGGGACGTAAAATCAATAATATTATTATTATTATTACATCTAAGTTGAACACACAACCAAGTACATGGGGCAGATGACCAAGCTGTTCCAATCCCCTAAAGTGAATTAACCCTGGAACAGTACCCTTATTCTCCAGAAACAGTAACGGTATCCTGGGGCACTGAGTACCCGAGGACAGAAACACAACTCTGATGCATTAAAATTATGTATTACTAATAACTGCAATTACAAATGAGTAAAATCAACCCTGTAGCACAGAATACTTTAACTATGAAGGCTGTAAAATGAAAATAACTGTGTGAATATAATAAAAACAAAAATGTTAGCAATATTTCAATGTTATTGTAGATATTCTTTCTTTGGTGATCATAATCATAATCACCATTTTCACTTCTCACATTCACTACAAAACACCAAGCTTTGATGTTTACGCACAAAACTCTTGCATTCTGAGCACACCACAGTGGTCTTGGTGTCCTTGGATCGTGGCCAGATGGAGCACTCAATGCCCTGGAGACACTGTTTTGGGTATAAATAACTGTCACTGCTAAGAAGTATACACATTGACTGAAAGACAGTCAAACTCAAGTAAAAGTCACAGGAGGTGGCCGCTTTTCAGGCGTACCAACATAACGTAATCGGGGAACGAAAATTCTCTGGGACACTGAGTGCCCCACTGTACTGTTCTAGGGTTAACAACATTGAATGCTATCGCAAAGATTTTATTATCATTATTGTTATTATTATGCTTTGCAGTTGGGCACTGAGACCAGGTGGCATTAAGAAATAACCACCCCGTTGCGTTGGGTGTCATCGCGTAGGCCTGGGTTCGATTTCCGGCTCTGGCAAAAAAGAATAATAACGGTCTGAGGGCTGGAACGCCGTTTAGCTCAGCATCGTCAGGCAAAAACTCAGAAGAGCCGGGTTCTATTCCTACCTCAGTCAATCCTGGAGATGGTCTTCCGTGCTTTCCCACGTCTACTCCATGCAAATACCGGGATGTTACCTAACTTAAGGCCACGGCCACTTCCTTCACAAATCGTACCTAAATTACAAGTACACATACTAGTACAGACATAACAGTGACACAGGTTATCAGTCAAATTCTACACACACCCAAGTAAACGGGGCTACATGACCACGATGTCGCAAAGCCCCTAAAAGAATCAACAACAGGCAACAAGTAATACAATAATACGAAAAGTAACTAATCGTAACATGAGTGACTTGTAATGTCATTACTCCCATAGCCTATATCTACTAAAACTTATATAATATTTATTTATCACAAGCTGTACCTGGCATGCGTTGCAATGCCATTCAAAGAAAGTGTTGGCATTGTAATTTGGTTTCTTGAAGTGCTTTTGGATACACAATTTTTCCTTCAATTTCAGTCAACTGCCTCTAAGCCATCGTAAAATGGATTTACTAATTTTGAAACAGTTGTGGGAGAGTGCGCAACAACTCACCAAAGTTTAATCGCAATCGGATGAATGGTATATAAACGCAGATGGAACTTTGCTGAAACACTTCACGCGTCGTCACTCATTTGTTGCATCAACTCGTGCGCTACCTATTGTAAAATGGATTTGCTAAGTCAAAAACCTTCCCTGGCGTATACACAACAAATCATCAAAGATTCATCGCAATCGGATGAATGGCATATGAACGCTTACGGGATTTTTTTAAACGATTTGCGCGCCATCACTCATTTGTTGAATCTACTCGTGCGCAACCCATTATACAATGGACTTACTAAATCAGAAACGTTCCCTGCAGTGTGCACAACAACTCACCCAAGTTTCATCGCAATTGGGTGAATAGTAGGCCTATATGAACGCATACGGGACTTTGTTGAAGCGATTCGCGTGCCTTCGCCCATTAGTTGAATCTACTCGTGCGCTACCTATTGTAAAGTATATTTGCTAAGCCAGAATCCTTCCTTAGAGTGTACTCAATATCTCACCCAAGCGTCATCGCTATCGGACGAATGGTATATTGTAAGGTTCCTGTTAGGGTGGCCTGTACAAATAATTAACATAAGGGATGAAATTAGTCTAAATAGGGGGCGAGCTTGGCAACTGCTGTAAGAGGTAGGGAGTATTTAGAGAACTGATATCGACAGTGCGACCAGCAAGGAGAACTCCCCAAGGTACTGCTTGACGGGGTAGTTCTAAGTAAGGGGGTATTTGGGAAGGTAATTAAATTATTACTCTGTGCGTGACAGCTGCGTCACGCGGTCTGCTGCGAGTCGTGGGCAGGCGAGCTAACGGGGAATTCGCTAGTGTCAGCGTTGAGCAATAGTGCTCGGCGAACGTCAAGAAGCAATTAAACAATGAACAGTAAGGCTAATTTTAGGTCCTACCTAAAGGGGAAGCTAAAAGGGTAGGATCTTATTAGCTAAATAAATAAAAGAATAAGACCAGTGGCTTCTAGTACTTTTAAATTTAATGTGTACCTCGATTTTGAGGTACACTGGCAAATAGCAGTTCAAAAGATAGCAAATAATAATAATTACAGTCCAAGCACAGGGGGATGTGAGTATAGTGTGATGGTGAGTGTAGTGATCGCTTGAGACACTTACCCTTTCAGCCAACAGCAGAGGTTCGTCACGTCGGTAGCACTAAGACAGACTGAGTGATCCCGGGTGTATGACCTCCGGGGTTCTTATAGGTTTCTTGTGCTAGGTCGGCGGAATCCTCACATTCCTACCAAGTCGTAAACCTTTGTAGGGTCGTTGCCTGGGACACGAGGCTGCCTGGGCTAATGTAGGTGCTAATTATCAGTCTTGTAATTTTGTAGTTGTAATTTGTAGGTTTTTAAGTTAAATGTTTGGAAATTTGATTTGTTGGAGATTTATTTAGGGGATGGGGGTAGCGTACCCTAGGGGTACAACAACCCCTTTTGTAGGGTTAGTTATCGTCCTCGATAACTGGACGAAGACGTGGGGGTGGTTTTTGTAAAATAGGGCATCTTCTTCTCTCTTGTAATTCTTCTATCTTCTGTTCTTCTCTTCTTTTCTTCTTTTAATTTAGCTCGTAAATGTATGGGTGGCGTTTAAAAATGTATTACCTATCGGGGTGGGCTCGGGTTGGGTATAAAAATATTATCTACCCCTTATTTCAAAAAAATTTCCCAATTCTGGGTGGCGTTTGCTTGGCTAGTAAGAGGTTTTTAGGGATCTTTTACGCAGAGGTGCGTTGTTTGCACCCCCTTAGGCGTTGTTTTAATACAACGTCGCGGTACCCTTTGCCTCCACCATTTGTAAGGTTCCTGTTAGGGTGGCCTGCACAAATAATTAACCTAAGGGATGAAATTAGTCTAAATAGGGGGCGAGCTTGGCAACTGCTGTAAGAGTTAGGGAGTATTTAGAGAACTGAGATCGACAGTGCGACCAGCAAGGTGAACTCCCCAAGGTACTGCTTGACGGGGTAGTTCTAAGTAAGGGGGTATTTGGGAAGGTAATTAAAATATTACTCTGTGCGCGACAGCTGCGTTACGCGGTCTGCTGCGAGTCGTGGGCAGGCGAGCTAACGGGGAATTCGCTAGTGTCAGCGTTGAGCAATAGTGCTCGGCGAACGTCAAGAAGCAATTAAACAATGAACAGTAAGGCTAATTTTAGGTCCTACCTAAAGGGGAAGCTAATAGGGTAGGATCTTATTAGCTAAATAAATAAAAGAATAAGACCAGTGGCTTCTAGTACTTTTAAATTTAATGTGTACCTCGATTTTGAGGTACACTGGCAAATAGCAGTTCAAAAGATAGCAAATAATAATAATTACAGTCCAAGCACAGGGGGATGTGAGTATAGTGTGATGGTGAGTGTAGTGATCGCTTGAGACACTTACCCTTTCAGCCAACAGCAGAGGTTCGTCACGTCGGTAGCACTAAGACAGACTGAGTGATCCCGGGTGTATGACCTCCGGGGTCCTTATAGGTTTCTTGTGCTAGGTCGGCGGAATCCTCACATTCCTACCAAGTCGTAAACCTTTCTAGGGTCGTTGCCAGGGACACGAGGCTGCCTGGGCTCATGTAGGTGCTAATTATCAGTCTTGTAATTTTGTAGTTGTAATTTGTAGGTTTTTAAATTAAATGTTTGGAATATTGATTTGTTGGAGATTTTATTTAGGGGATGGTGGTAGCGTACCCTAGGGGTACAACAATATGAACGCATACGTGACTTTGTTGAAACGCTTCGCGCGTCGTAGCTCATTTGTTGAATCTACACGTGCGCTGCCTATTGTAAAGTGGATTTACTCAGCCATAAACCTTCCCAAAAGTGTACACAACATCTAACCCAAGTTTCATAGCTATCGGACGAATGGTATATGAATGTATACGGGACTTTCTTGAAACGTTTTGCGTGTCGTCACTCATTTGTTGAATCTATTCGTGTGCTATCTACTGTGAAATGTATTTACTCACCCAAGTTTCATTGCTATCGGACGAATGGTGTATGAACACATACGGGACTTTGTTGAAACGGTGTGCGCGTCGTCGCTCATTTGTTGAATCTACTCGTGCGCTACCTATTGTAAAGTGGATATACTAAGCCAGAATCCTTCCTTAGAGTGTACTCAATATCTCATCCAAGTCTCATTGCTATTGTTTATGAACACATACGGGACCTTGTTGAAACGCTTCGCGCGTCGTCGCTCATTTGTTGCATCTACTCGTGCGCTACCAATTGTAAAGTGGATATACTAAGCCAGATTCCTTCGTTAGAATGTACTCAATATCTCACCCAAGTTCCATCGCTATCGGCCGAATGGTATATGAACGCATACGGGACTTTGTTGAAACGCTTCGCGCGTCGTCGCTCATTGGTTGAATCTACTCGTGCGCTATCAATTGTTAAGTGGATTTACTAAGCCAGAAACCTTCCCTGGAGTGTACACAACATCTCACCAAAGTTGCATCACTATCGGACGAATGGTATATGAACGCATACGGGACTTTGTTGAAACGCTTCGCGCATCGTAGCTCATTTGTTGAATCTAATTATTATGCGCTGCCTATTGTAAAGTAGATTTACTAAGCCAGACACCTTCCCTCGAGTGTACACAACATCTCACCCAAGTTTAATCGCAATCGGACGAATGGGATATGAACGCATACGGGACTTTGTTGAAACGTTTCGCGCATCGTAGCACATTTGTTGAATCTAACCGTGCGCTGCCTATTGTAAAGTAGATTTACTAAGCCAGACACCTTTCCTGGAGTGTACACAACATCTCACCCAAGTTTCATCCCTATCGGACTAATGGTATATGAACGCATACGTGACTTTGTTGAAACGCTTCGTGCGTCGTAGCTCATTTGTTGAATATACTCGCGCGCTGCCTATTGTAAAGTGGATTTACTAAGCGAGAAACCTTCCCTGAAGTGTACATAATATCTAACCCAAGTTTCATAGCTATCGAACGAATGGTATATGAATGCATACGGGACTTTGTTGAAACGCTTTGCGTGTCGTCACTCATTTGTTGAATCTACTCGTGCGCTACCTACTGTGAAATGTATTTACTAAGTTAGAAACCTTCCCTGGAGTGGAAGCAACTTCTCACCCAAGTTACATCGCAATCGGATGAAAGGTTTACGAACAAATACGGGACTGTGTCGAAATGCTTCGCGCGTCGTCGCTCATTTGTTGAATCTGCTCGTGCGCTGCCTATTGTAAAATGGATTTACTAAGCCAGAAACCTTCCTTGGAGAGTAATCAACATCTCATCCAAGTTTCAGCGCAATCGACTGCACCAATCGAAACAAAATTTGGTAGGAGTAAAGATCGATATCTGAATATCTCACGGCCATATTTGAAAATGATGTCAGTGCTACCAACTGCTGAAAAATCGCAATTGAAATTTGAGATCCATGTTGGATATCTTGGAAGGTATGAATGGGAGCTATTTCAAAATCGGCACACATATAGATAATAATATTGCAGTTTAATTTCCAGAAGACCATTCATGGCAGTGTTGCCAAAATGATTATAAGCCTACTGATAGGTCCAATATTTAAATGTATATAACTTCTACACTATCAATTGGAATTCAACGAAATTTCGTATGTGCTATGGGTACTTAAACAGATATGACTGAGTGTATTCTTAAGAGCGACCAGGGCTGCCAACTGTTAATAAATGCTCTCAATTTTTTAAAATCCAAATACCCATATATCAGAAAGTATGCAAGCCGACAGCTTTAAACTATGCACACGTATAGTACCTGACATTCTATATTAATTTGGAGTAACTTATATACGTCATTGCTACCAACATGATTCTAAGCCTGCTGAGAGGTCCAACTTTAAATACATGTAACTTCTATACCATCATTTGGATTTCAACCAAATTTCGTGTGTGCTTTTTGTGCCATAACAGATATGACTATGCCGATTCTTAAAAGTAACCAGGGCTACCAACTGTTAATAAATACTGTCTATTTTTGTTACCCTAATATCAATATAACAGAAAGTATGCAAGCCAATAGCTCTAAACTTTGCAGTCGTATAGTACCTGGCATTCAAAATTAATTTGGAGTAACTAATATACGTCAGTGCTGCCAACATGATTCTAAGCCTGCTGATAGGTCCAATTTTAAAATGCATGAAACTTCTACACTAACCAATGGATTTAATTAAAAATTGGCACAACAATAGATCATATTATTTCAGATTATTTCTGACCAATACATGTATGTCATTGTTGCCAACATGATTTTACGCGCGCTGTTAGATCCAATGTTTAACTGCATGTAACGTCCATGCTATCCATTGGACTTTAACCAAATTTTGTATTCTGTACCTTAAGAGATGGAACTAAGAATAAATTCAGTCACCAGGGCTGCCAACTATAGTTCTCTATTAGGCTACATTTTGCTAGGTGTGCAGTATTTCGAACTAATTAGAAATTTCGATATTACCAACTTAATTTCGTCATTATTCTAGTCAGATCCATATAGATTAATCATTGACATGAATCTTAAATTTTAAGAAAAGTAGGCTCTTTAGTTCGACACGGAACTTCTTGTTATATATATAGATTCAATCATCCATTCAAACAATCATTAATTCGCATTATACCGTATATTTATATTTACCGCTCTATAATTACTTCAGGAAGACCATGGTTCCATTTACAAAAGAATACTTGTTTATATTTGTTCTTTCCCAATATTAATCTTGTGGGTGTAGTCGTTTCTGCCATGATAATTTGGTTTTTCCTACCAGGCTGGTTCCCCTAAGTATGCTCCGTAGAGAGTGCATAGACGTACTTGTCTTCTCCTCGGTTGAAATGAATAAAACTACCGCATATACTGTGCTGCCATTATGCCAACTGTTCTTTATTTTTAAAACAACAACGTTTCACAATTATACAGAAGATTAAGTTTGAACTAATGGTGCATGATATTATGTATGCTGCGTTGGTGTTCACACGAATCTCCGAGGTTGATAGCTAGCTGACCAGAACCATTAGCAGTTGAACGTCTGAGAGAAAAGATACGGCAGTGACGCATGTTGGGAGCGTATAAAAATGACACGTCTCCAGAGCAACCTCAAAGTTCCGGTTTGGTACCTACATGCTCAGCACATGCATAACCTACTATTGAGGCAGTCAGTTCGTTTAGATGGGACTTCTCATGGAGAAAGACATAACTTGAATGCTAACCGGTAGGGGTCATAAACTTCGATAACATACCAGATCAGGGTGTATATTAGCCTATTTTCGATTTTTGAAAAAGAAAAACAAGACTTATGAGATCTACACGGGCCAAATATCCATGTGTCCGCCTGCGTGTATGTGTGTATGTCAGTCCTCCACTATCAATTTAAACATGACAAAACCGAATGGAACCAAATTTTGCACAGAGGTAACACTAGCAAGGGACACCTAAGTGTCATGTTTCATGTCGCCGCGCTGCCATCTTAACCAAAACAAAAATGCAGCTACAAAAATGTTCGAAACAAGAATTAAATTACGACTAAACTAATTATTCGATCTCTACTAAATTTTGTAAAAATATACCTACGTGTATATACCAGCGTATTAGGTACAGGATCCATCACCTAAACAATTTCATAATAGTGGCTGTGTGAATCATGCAAGCATTATAATCCATAACTTATGATCCAATGAATCAGTGTTCAGTACTTGGCATACAGATAGTTTTATATAATGGCTCTTTGTTGTCAACGTGATAATATGAGCATATATGTTACGCACAGCCAACATCTTGAAAATATTCATTTATAAAATATATAACTCTCAGCTACAGTAACGAAAATTAGTGACAAGGTAGGACCGTATGTAGCCTTGTATGGCTAAGGCAAGAACAGGCTCTCCATACACTCAAGATGGCGGCTGTGCGAACTATTAGAACATTAAAATTGACAACTCCAAATGAAATAGGGTGATTAAGACGAATCTTGCCAATAGGTGTGCATCATATTAGAGCTTTCAAATGTGTTAATCAAAATATTATCACACCAAATATAGTGCACAGGGGCCATCTTAAAATTGAAATATAAATGCATTACTTTCTTAATCCTAGATCTAGAATAACGAAATGTTGTAATAAGTCGCTTTGTATGCCTCAAAAAACGAACAGTACCACTGTAAATTTCAAGATGGTGTCTTGGCGTACGATTCAAGTATGCAAATTAGTAACTCAGGTTGGTATTTTGAAATTAAAGTGAAACTTTTAGAAAAGGAGTATTATATAAGAGGCGTCAAGAGTGGTAGTGAAACATTTATCACACTGCATATAGGGCGCAGTGGCCATCCTGAAATTGCATAATTGAAAAGGAAGTGACTATGCTTCAGAAAGACAACTACGAAAATTAGTGGTAAGGTAGAAAACTATATGGAATATTGTACGCCGAAAGGAAATAATAGCAAAATTTTAGTTTCAAGATGGCGGCCGGGCGTATTATTAAAACATCATTGTGAATAACACAGAAAGATGGTACATTGGCCTTCACGGGCAGTGAATTAAAACTCAGCAATTTTTCTAGGTTTGTGCCCTGTCTTGTTTGGGGTTTCGCCTAGGACACCAAGTTGGCTCATCGGCGGGTTCTTGGTGTCCCCGCCCGGACCCCCGTATAAGGGGCTTTCCTGAAATAACACAAAATAATAACACTAGCAATACAAGACTCGGGGTCAATCTTGAAAATATAGAATATTGTTACGGCTGTGAGTTTGTTTCATCGCTCGCCGCATGAGTCACAACTGCCCCAGGGCTGGGCTGCTCTGCCTCAGTGTATTGCGTGCGCCTTATGCAACAGGTCTACTAGGACAAAGGGATGGTCCAGAATATTCGTGACCGAGCCAGTGATGGAATCCTCGAGAATCCGTGGACCCTGGATGGGTCTAGAAGCATTTATTGAGTCACCGGCCTGCTATATAAGAGCGACCTGTCAAGCAGCGGTGTTGTGTGTTTTACGAGCTAGTGCCAGCGTTTATCGTGAGCGACAGAAGTGTGGTGACTTGCGAAACCCCTAGTGAAGCCGTTTCTCTTGACAGCGAGGAAGTGAGAAGCATACAGGGGACTGCCTGTGTTTTCGTAAGTGACTGTAATTTGTGTACATAGGGGAGAGTTGCATGTAGTTCTGTCAAGGCCACCAGACTCATTAGCGAGAAGATTAACTGTAGACAAGAGAAAGAGGGCAAGGGCTCTCCATAAGCAAGAGACTTGAGGAAACTGGAGTAAGGTTCCAATTGCTTGTATTTGCTGATGAGTAGTGTATCATCCTGCAAGCAATAAAGCTAACTTCTCTTTAAAGCAGTAATTGGTTTTGTGCTTTCTACCCACCGTAATCCAGTTAACAAAAGTCCCACTAGGGGGTGGCACGTAACAACTGGTGTCAGAAGCCGGATTACGAACTCAAGCACAAGCACAACACCTGACGGCCCTGGTTTCAAAACCCGAGCAGGTCATTTTATTTAATTTTCCTGTGAGCGCATGCCCGTTACAAGACAAACATCTAAAATGGAAGAGCGATTCGCAGCATTGCTAGAAAAGTTAAGTGGCATGGAAGCCAAGATGGAGGACGGCCAGAAGAAGATGGAGGACGGCCAGAAGAAGTTAGCCGAGGACCTAACTGCCAAACTAGAAGACGGCCAGAAGAAGTTAGCCGAGGACCTAGCTGCCAAACTAGAAGACGGTCAGAATAAGTTGACACAGGACCTGAAGAAATTAGAACTGTGTCTGCGTGAGGAAGTCACGGCAGTGGAAAAGAAGTTCGACGCCTTACAAGTGGAAGTTGCCGAGCTGCGCCAACGCCCGCTGATGGGGGTGGAGGAGAAATTCAACGCCTTACAAAAGGAAGTTGCCGAGCTGCGCCAACGCCCACTTAAGGGGGTGGAAGAGAAATTCAACGCTCTACAAAAGGAAGTTGCCGAGCTGCGCCAACGCCCACCCACCGTTACACCGGGAAAATCAGGAACGGGACATAGCAGAGTGACGCCCCCAACCTTCGACGGAAAGGTCCCGTTGAGCACCTACATACGTCAGTTCGAGGCGGCCTGTTCCATAAATAACTGGAACAACACAGAAAAGGCTACAGCTCTCATTGCAGCGCTGAGAGTTGACGCCCTTAACGTCCTTCAGGCCATCCCGACTGGATCCCAGGACTACGCTTCACTGATCGCCCATATGGAGTCCCGATATGGAGATAGCCATCTTCAGCAGGCCTACCAGATGCAGCTCCGGACCCGGGTACAGAAGAACGCGGAAACCCTGCAGGAGTTCGAGATGGACATCGCACGCCTCGTAAGGCTCGCCTATCCAACAGCGCCGGCCGACTTCCTGGAACAGATTGCGACCCAGACCTTCACCGACGGGCTACGAGACTCGGACACTCAACAGGCGCTGCGACTCGCGCGCAATAAGACCCTGACAGATGCGCTGAGCCACGCACTTGAGTTCGAGACGGCTAAACAGGCATCTAGAATGCACGCGCGGGTGCGTCAAGTGGACGTCGACGAACCAGCCAAAGCCGACAAGACCAAACCCCTGGCCGATGAACTGATGGAGGCGCTAGGCCGGTTCTTCAAGAGTCGCAGTGCCACCAAGAAAAACGTAGCCGAAGGACATCCGGAGAGGCGGCCCGGCAGAGGACTACCGACCTGCTGGACCTGCCGTAAGAGAGGCCACCTGAGCAAGGACTGCGGTGATCGCCGCCGCCAAGGGTTTCCGTCGGGGTGGTCAGTCGCAGGGAAACCGCGCGGCCCAGGAAAGCAAGTATCAGCCAGCCTTGGGGGCAAAGGTTGGCTTGTGACAGTCGTCAAGCCCCGGCAGTCCAAGTTCGTGTGACGCAGTTATGGAGGGATAATAGCAGCCTGATGGTCGACGGAGTCGTCAACGGAGAGAGCTGGCCCATGCTAATCGACACGGGAGCATCGAGGATCATCGTCAGTCCCACCATGATCCCGAAGTGGAGAGTGCAACCCACACAAAGGAACCTCCAGCTAATAACCGCGACCGGAGAGACCGCACCGGTACATGGCGAAGCATCACTGGAGTTCGTCATTGGTCGACGGGCGATAAAGCATCCAGTGCTTGTGGCTGACGTATCAAATGAAGTGATCATCGGACTGGACTTCCTGGACCAGAACATCATCTTGGATCTGAGTACCAACACTCAGCACTTCGGAGGTGAGGAACTTGCTTTGCAACCAGCACACGAGGCCGTTACCGCACGACGAGTAAGGCTGAGAGAGGACGTCATCGTTCCTGCCAAGACGGAGGTCAGCGCCGCCGTAATTGTCGACGTAACTGCTGAGGGAGTGGCGTCTGTCATCGAGCCAAAATATGAGGACATCCAGACAAAAGGATTGCTAGTTGCCAAGACCCTCATCAACACGACGCCTCGGCCGTACGTCCGCCTGTCCAACCTGAACGACTACGATATTACGGTTCACCGGGTCACCAACCTAGGAGTCTGCGAGCCCGTTACCTGGATTTCCCGCATCACAGACACGACGGACGGACACCTGCAGACGGACAACCGAAGAAGACGCGCCCTGCCAGAAGAACTACAGAAGCTGTACCAAGGATCCCAGGATCATTTAGACGAGGAGCAATCACGCCAACTTCAGGACCTTCTACGCGAATTCCAGGATGTCTTCTCCGTGGGGAGCAAAGACTTCGGTACGACAAGCTTTGTCCAGCACAGAATCGAAGTTGGGGACAGCACACCGATTAGGGCCCCATTCCGACGTGTCCCGCTCGCCAAACAAGCCGAAGTCGACCGGATGGTTGAAGAGATGAAGGAGCAAGGGGTGAACGAGCCATCACATAGTTCTTGGAGTTCTCCGGTCGTGCTAGTGAGGAAGAAGGACGGTTCCACCAGGTTCTGCGTGGTCTACAGGCGGGTGAACGTCACGAAGAAGGACAGCTACCCTCTACCCCGGATCGACGACACGCTGGACAACATATCAGGATCAAGATGGTTCTCTACCTTGGATTTGAAGAGTGGCTACTGGCAGGTGGAGGTCCACCCTAGGGACCGTGAGAAAACGGCGTTCTCTGTGGGCAGCGGGCTCTGGCAGTTCACCGTCATGCCATTCGGTCTGTGCAACGCCCCTGCAACCTTCGAAAGGCTAATGGAGTCCATTCTGAGGGGACTACACTGGAAGACCTGCCTGGTCTACCTAGACGACGTCATCGTTCTGGGAAGAAGCTTCAAGTAGCACTACAGCAACATGAAGGAGATCTTGATGAAGCTACGGGCTGCCCAGCTGAAGTTGAGCCCCAAGAAGTGTCAGCTCTTCCAGAAGCAGGTCCAGTACCTTGGGCATATCGTCTCCGAGGAAGGGGTGCGCACCGACCCAGAGAAGACCGCAGCTGTGAGGGAGTGGCCAGTTCCGAAGGACAAGTCCCAGCTACGAAGCTTCCTGGGACTCTGCACTTATTACCGTCGCTTCGTGAGAGGATTCGCCGACATCGCCAAACCACTGCATCGACTGACTGAGAAGGACCAACTCTTCACGTGGGTAGCAGAATGCCACAGTGCCTTCGAACAACTCAAGCAGGCTCTGTGCACCGCACCTATTCTGGCCTACCTCAGACCTGGAACAAGGTTCATCGTCGATACCGATGCCAGCGACTTTGGTATAGGGGAATCCTGTCGCAAATAGTGGACGGCGAGGAGAGAGTAGTGGCCTACTTCAGCAAAGCCTTGTCACAGCCAGAGAGGAACTACTGCGTCACCAGGAAGGAACTGCTCGCCATCGTGAAGACCATCGAACACTTCCACAAGTACCTGTACGGGCAAGAATTTCTCATCAGGACCGACCATGCATCCCTGCGGTGGCTCCTGAACTTCAAACAGCTCGAGGGTCAA
Organism: Meconema thalassinum; assembly: GCA_946902985.2. NCBI lineage: Eukaryota > Metazoa > Arthropoda > Insecta > Orthoptera > Tettigoniidae > Meconema > Meconema thalassinum. Next base: position 190,691,202 of record OX336389.2, read on the forward strand.
CTCGCGCGAGGCTTCAACAGTACAACTTCGAGATCCAGCACAGGAAAGGCCAACTGCATTCTAATGCCGACGCCCTGTCACGAAGACCGTGCCCCGAAGACTGCACTTTCTGTACTAGGAGGGAGGAGAACACTGGGATACAGTGCCGACGGACTACTGTGGAACTTCAAGGGAACTGGAGCCGCGAATCTTTCACGCGGGCACAAGCAGAGGATGATGACCTGGGACTGATAGCCAAATGGAAGAGGGCCTGTGTCCCCAAACCCGGGTGGAAAATTGTGAGTGACTGCAGCCCAAAGTTGAAGTCCTACTGGGCGCAGTGGGACTCGCTGATTGTAAGAGATGGCCTCATCTGCCGCACCTGGGAGAGCACCGACGGAAAGACATCTCGGGAACAAGTCGTCGTTCCAAAGGCTATGACGGAGGAAGTCCTGAAGGAAGTCCATGGAGGATCATATGGTGGACACCTAGGGACAAAGAAGACCCTGGAGAAGCTGAGAGAGCGGTTCTACTGGATCGGATGCCGAATTGACGTGGAGAACCACTGCGCGAGGTGCCACGATTGCGCAGCCAGCAAGGGCCCAGGACGAAGACGACGGGGTCCACTGAAGACCTACAACGTTGGCGGCCCCATGGAGAGATTGGCCATCGATGTTGCTGGGCCTTTCCCGTTAAGCGAGGCAGAGAACCGCTACATATTGGTCGTCATCGACTACTTTACCAAATGGCTGGAGGCGTATGCGCTCCCTAACCAGGAAGCCGCGACGATTGCAGAGACCTTGGTGAAGGAATTCGTCAGCCGGTACGGAGTACCCCTGGAGCTGCACTCCGACCAAGGGAGGTACTTCGAGTCGCAGGTGTTCCAGAACCTATGCCAGCTGCTGGGAATCCGGAAGACAAGGATAACGCCGCTGCACCCTCAGTCCGACGGTATGGTAGAGCGATTCAATCGCACCATCGAGAACCATCTCCGAATAGTCGTCTGCGAGCACCAGAGGGATTGGGACAAACATCTTCCACTATTTCTCCCAGCCTACCGCGCCGCCGTGCATGAAGCCACCGGGTGCACACCAGCCCGGGCCATGTTTGGGAGGGAGCTCCGTCTACCTGTCGATCTTGCCTTCGGCCGACCTGGGGATGTTCCGGTCCCGGTAAGCCACTATTGTCAAGAACTGGTCGACCAACTGGAGGACGTGAACGCGTTTGCAAGGAGGAAACTGCGGATCGAGACCGACCGAATGAAGACCCGATACGACCAACAGACGTATGCCGGCGGATTCCACGAGGACGACCTGGTCTGGCTCTTCAACCCATTACGGAAGAAAGGCCTGTCACCCAAACTGCAGAAGTCCTGGGAGGACCCGTACCGAGTCGTGAAACGGATCAACGATGTCGTCTACAGGATCCAGCGGAGCCCGAGGGCGAAGATGAAGATCGTGCATCGAGATCGCCTGGCAGCCTTCGAAGGGACACAGACGGACCAATGATTGATCGGGAAGATCAGCCTTTTAGGAAGGGGGTGGTGTTATGGCTGTGAGTTTGTTTCATCGCTCGCCGCATGAGTCACAACTGCCCCAGGGCTGGGCTGCTCTGCCTCAGTGTATTGCGTGCGCCTTATGCAACAGGTCTACTAGGACAAAGGGATGGTCCAGAATATTCGTGTCCGATCCAGTGATGGAATCCTCGAGAATCCGTGGACCCTGGATGGGTCTAGAAGCATTTATTGAGTCACCGGCCTGCTATATAAGAGCGACCTGTCAAGCAGCGGTGTTGTGTGTTTTACGAGCTAGTGCGAGCGTTTATCGTGAGCGACAGAAGTGTGGTGACTTGCGAAACCCCTAGTGAAGCCGTTTCTCTTGACAGCGAGGAAGTGAGAAGCATACAGGGTACTGTCTTTGTTTTCGTAAGTAACTGTAATTTGTGTACATAGGGGAGAGTTGCATGTAGTTCTGTCAAGGCCACCAGACTCATTAGGGAGAAGATTAACTGTTGACAAGTGAAAGAGGGCAAGGGCTCTCCATAAGCAAGAGACTTGAGGAAACTGGAGTAAGGTTCCAATTGCTTGTATTTGCTGATGAGTAGTGTATCTTCCTGCAAGCAATAAAGCCAACTTCTCTTTAAAGCAGTAATTGGTGTTGTGCTTTCTACCCACCGTAATCCAGTTAACAAGAGTGCCACTAGGGGGTGGCACGTAACAATATGATAGTAAGTTATTCAAGTATATTTAAGATACTACAACGAAAATTAGCAGTACTGTAGAACACGGTACGTGGCCTCTTATGACCTAGTCAAATTAACAGCGACTTTATACATTCACTATGGCGGCTGTGCGCATTCTTAAGACTTGAATTTATTTAACTCCGGATATAATATAAAAATTGACGTGAAATGTACTGAGAGGAGTGTACCGCACAAAATATCTCCTCACTACCATTATTCTTAGGTATATCGCACTGATTATAGCTCACGGTGGCCATCTTTAATTTTAAAATATACAAACGAATAACTATTTATTTTGGAGATACTATATCTCAAATGGGCTTTTTATGCCAATTACAAAAGAACACCCCCACCATATATTGAAGATGGGGGCTGAGCATACTATTGAAACTTCAAAATTAATAACTCAGGATCCAATCGCGCAATTAACACGAAAGTAAGTAAGATGGGAGAGACAGATAAGATATCTCACTTGCATTATTCAAAGGACTATCAAACAGCATATAGCACGCAGACGCCATCTCGGTTATACAGTTAAAGACACTAATATCGACAATCCACTATTTATTTCAGTTACAATTATGAAACTCAGGATAGTCTCACATAATGGGTTTTCTCTGAAAAAGGTGCAAGATAAACGATTCCATACATTAAATATGGTCGATGGGCGTACTTTTCTTATGCTTCAATGACTTCTCCTGGATGAAAAACGGAATTACAATGAACCTTAGTAAGCCGGAAGTAGGATTCAACAGTTAATGTTCATCACAAGGGCATTATATTATACTACGTGACAAGGACAAAGAGTTGTAAATAAACCCATACATTAAGAAGAAAGTAGCCATATGTCCATTACTGAACATCTTGTCTTTCCTATGCTGCCCTGCTTAAGTGAACAAATCGTGTGTCCAAGTACACATTAGTGATACACTGACTTATTTGTGCTTACACATACCATGCTCACTTGCTTATGAACATAAGATATTAGAGTCAGGATATTACATATGAATTGAGATTTGCACTCGTTGGTGTGTGTCCGGGATGTATGTTTGTATGTGGTGCATGTTGATGACAGGTTTTCTTTTCGCATCGAATCGATGAACAGTACTATACATATCCACTGTATGTGTTAAGAAGTGTAATTATGAATTCCTATGTTATGTAAACCTGCGTTTCTTGCCAGTGTTTAGCAGATAAATTCCTATTTCAACTTTTTTTTACGATTTGAATTATTATTTACTTCTTTCATACATTTTGTATCTCATTTGAACCCATTGTATTTTTCTTCTGGACACTGTAATGTTTAGCCTTCTTTTAACTATAAAAGCAATTGGCTATGTGACCAGTCTGGGGCCTTTTGTCTGTTCGTCTGAATGGACATGCATGATGGAAACGTGCAAATATCGCTTCATATATATTGTTGCACTCTTGTTTAGAAACTTACGCAATGCTTTTTTCTTGAACATGGATTTAATCTTTGCATGACCAGTAAACTTGACAGGTATCCTAATTTGAACGCTTGTCTGGACGTGGATGAAATATCTGGTAACAATATTAGAAGCCAATGAATTGCAAGTGATATTAATTTTCACTGCAAGATAACTAACAGCAATAACATATACTAGTTACGTACTTTTAACTGAAGTATGTTGTCTTTACAGCAATATGAATTAATGAAGTAGGCTACTGTTTACAATACATAACCAGAGTTCACCTAGCGAAATTACCGTGACAACATTATTCTCTGTTGGGAAACAGAATCGTTCAAGAATTTCACCTCTTGCATTCCTACCAATCACTTAAAAGCCTTTAAGTCTTCAGCTCATCTCATAAAACTCGGTAACCGATCACATTGCCAAACACCAGACAATTTAATGGATTGTGAATGAGTTTGATTTGTCTTGAAGAATGGAGGAAATATCACCGTGTACATTATACTTCTATTATGCTAAGTGCTGCTTACGTCCATAAATAAATGCTTTCCTCGTGAGCATTTTATAAAATCTGGAAAGGGTTTAATATTGGTATATTTGTTCTGAGAGAGACTTTGATAACCGCGAGAGGGAATGAGGACACATGATCAAGTAGTGTTAGTTTCCAGATGAACCGAATGACTAAATACATTGTGTGATTTCTGTACCATTTCAGAAATAGTTTCCTGCTCGTCCAATGTGTTCATTCCCAACCGGCTCACCTGTTTGTGTGAGTTATCGTTCTCCGTATTTTTGTATCTACTACTTGTGAATAAGATATCCTGAATCGACCAGCATTCACTCGCATTCAGTCAAACCAGTCTGAATACTGAATAATGTAGAATTAGTTTGTTCTAGGAACGATTTTTGTTCTTGCAGATACAGTAGATCTCAACTAAGAACTCACTGGACTGTTCCAACCTTCATCCAGCTGTGGTGCAAAGCACTTTCGTCGAGGGTGATTATTGTTAGTCAAAGTCCTCGAAACAATCAATAATAATACAACAGGCAATGTGATAGACTCCCTACTATTAAAATAAGATGTAGGTTGTTATATCGTCACCTTAGTACAACAACTAGACAACTTAACAATAGCTATTATTGCACGAATCCTGTTTGAAAATATCTTGGGACTTAAACCCTTTACTTTATAGAACGCTTTTGAAATAATTCTGAAGTGATATGCTTATTTAGTTTGAAAAGATCAGTACTTTGAGGTCTGTTCAGATTTTTCTTCTCAAATTTCTTTTCTTTTTACTAAAAAAGAGATATCTAGTTGTTGCACTGGTCCAGATGGTGAGTTACCTACTTTTGATTACCAAAGTAAACCAACTGATGACTACAAAAGCATATTTATTTACAAAGAAATACAAAATAATGTTGAAATCTTCAGAAATATACAAGAATTGTTTTAATCATTCACTATAATGCCGAATATTTCAATCAATCCCTTTTTCGCCCTCAAGTCCTGCCTTTTGCTAAAAAGTGAGAGTCATAATTAAGTTTAATTTCATCTTTATTGATCCCAGGGGTGTTGTAGGGATGATGAAAACCGAGATTGTACTCTTCGTTAAATATATTCCTGTAAATATGGGCATTAGCCCCATCACCCATTACAGCATGAACTGGATATTCATGTAAAGAATGGGCAAAAACAATGCTTGCCAACAATAAATAACAATGTACGCAGTACTATTGGCGTGCAGGCTAATATAGGTATCTCATCTTTGTAAGCCAGTTTAGTATTACAACAAGGTAACTCAAGATATCCACTTGTAACATATTATTTAACACGATCTCGAAATTAAGGCGAAGAGACCGACATAAACAAGAAGCGGCCCTCCCTCCTCCATAACGTAAGGTTCTGACGTATGCTACACCTCCCCTTCAGCGACCGTTGACCTCACACTTGCAGTATTCTAGTCAACATGTGATCAAAGGTGAACAACAAGACGGACACATTTGTAGTAGCTCTTTCAAGTTGTGAGGTGACAGTTTATGGTTTCCAAACTGCGGTATGTAAACATTGGTCATTTATGCGTGGGTTTTTTGGTTATAATTTCTTTTTTTTTTTTTTTTTTCAATTTTTCATTTTCATTTAGTTTTTCGTTTTACAGGTTGTTGTAAAACATTTTGGCAAAGCTCTAAATAAACAACGTTCGATTCCTATTTCTACTTTCCTTTTTCAAGATGCTTGTACAATGGGGTAAGTTTTATACGTAACTAAAGTCAACATTTCTTCATGTTTCCAAGTAGGAACCATAGATTGTTAGGTAATTTTTTATTGTTCCAGGTCCCTCGTTTTGAAAATAGATTAACAAGAATGGAGCCCACGTTTCAAAATTTCGTGCATTTTTAAATCTTTTAATTTCTTTAAGCATTTTATATTCATGTATTTTAAGCATCCTGACGATGTAAAATTGATTTACAATTTTTTTTAATGAGAGACCAACCTTTAGAATGATCTAAGAGAATTTTATTGATTTTGACTGAAGAAGGCTCACAGGGCCGAAACATGTATCAAAATGTATAAATAAAAAGATATTTTGTATTGTAAAGTGGACAAGTGCATAACTTATTTTGTAACATTCAAGTTAACTCGTCACTGGAAGTCCGTTGAGCGGCACAACTGGGCAAGTCAAGATATCCATCTGTAGCATAAAAATACATCCTGGTTTAATACTTACCTAATTGTTGAAATGGATATTGTGTCGCAATGGTACATCCTATGAGATATCCAGTTGTAGCATTGAATAGAACATAACAAGTAGGCACGAGTCATATAGATAACTCAAAACTGAAATAAATCGAGTTACCTAGTTGTTGTACTGAGGTGACGATATGATCCCTCTTCCCACTCATAAAATATTCATATTGTGTAATCTTTTGGCCACTGACTTCTGCACTATCTTCAGTGATAGGCTAAATGATAACGCTTTGGATACTTGAGACTGTGCTAAATTGCCTCATAATCTGTTGAGATCTTAACTGTAAGAAAGCTGGTGCCACGAGGAGCTGGCTACTGATGATAGAGAGCTGGGTATCTATCAGCAATGGCATCCTAGCTCAGCGACAGCACTGCTAGTTTCTCTGTAAATTAACTGGTTGCATGGCGCAGTGGCACTGGTCTCGCCTGCTACGTCCAGGGTTGCAGTATTCAATCTAGCTGTAATCAGTTGGCATTTGAGAGTGCGCAATTGTAAGGGAGCCGTGTCAGTAGATTCACTGGCACATTAAAGATAACTAGTCGGGGAAAAAGTACGGCACCATGTCATCTCTAAAAGCCGCAGTAGTTAAAAGGGACGTAAAATCATAAGTATAGACTAATAAATTCTCGGTAAGGGTACTTCAGCTCAATTTTCGGTTGCCGCATTTAGGACTAATTTAAATATTAAGAAGTTTGGATCCCATCCAGGACACTTATGATGAAATGCAAGCTGAGATAGAATAACGAAATAATCCAGGTTTGGGTACAGTACCAGTAACAAATACATATATACATACATAATCATATTCCAAACCCCTACTCTTATAGATCGAATAAGTTACATACATTGGAACGTTTCTATACTAATATTTTAAAGACTTTACACACTTTCCCTTTTTATTATTATTCATGAAATGTAGAATTATAGGATTGCCTTATGAGCGATTTGTGTGTGTCCCCCTAATGAAACCAAAATGGAAAATAAGGTGTTCCAAGAGCTATTTAGTCCTTCAAGGGATCGAAATGAAAGTTTTTGTGATGAACCATTCTAATGATCTTAATCTACTGATACATAACTCTATAGCCTACATATAAAACAGTCCAACATGGTGGCCATGCCAAATGACTTCTAAATAACTCCGAATCTACTACAGAAGAACTGGAATTTTGCATTGTGATAGACGCTATTAAAATAAATCACCTATGTAGCCTGTCTTTCAGCCAACGGCCTGGCCATGTTGAAACACGGGATCCCATGAGAACTCCGCAGTTAAGCAGCATTGGGCGTGGTTGGACCTTGGATGGAATGCCGGTTCAGTGGGACCACGCGCTGTTGGCGGGAAAAGGAGGAGCGGAAAGGCCCTGGCCACCCTACCGCACGTAAACTCTGGCTGAGGATAGCCTCTTCGGAGGCATGAAACTGCCTTCGGGCAGAGTACCAATAATAATAATGTATCTTTCAATGACCTCATGAGCACAAAGCCAATATTGGTAACGCAAAATTTAAAACTGGCATGGTAAATCCTTTTAATAGGCGTAATATACCGGCATCTAATTCAAATCAATTTTTGTGAGAAATTCAAGAGTTTAGGTGTGTGAAATTTAAAAATAACATTTTTATTTCTTGTGTGCCAAGCAAGCGATCGAAGTGAAAGTCTATGGTCTACATATAAGAGCCATCCAACATGGTGATCATGCGAAAATGTAATCGGTTCTCTATACATCTTTAATTATTTCAGCAATTATACTGAAATATAGTATGGTGATAGAGGACTGCTAATTTGGAACCGTACACACTTTTTAATCTTCAAAAAACTGATAAATACAAATGCAGTATGCCAGCAACGTGAATTTCAAAAATATTAAATGACGTTTTGATGAGCTATTCCTCTGACAGCAGTGAAACGTGGCTCAGTGAATCTTTAATATGATTTTCGTTTATTGGCAGGTAGTGTTCACATTTTTCAAAAAAATCCTGATGGTTAGAATATGTTAAACAGATTGTCTCGGATGCAGGGTGTGGTAGCTATTTAGAGATGAAACGATTAGCTCAGGACAGGGAGGGATGGAGTGCTGCATCAATCCAGTCAAAAGACTGAAGACTCAAACAACAACAACAACATGATGGCGTTAGTTCGAAATTTGAAAAAAAGATTTTAAATATCCCGTATCCTATTCAAGCAATCGATGAGAAGTCTCGAATAACGAACCACCATAATAATCATTATCTACTGGCACAGAATTTCAAAGATTACTTTTCGTTGGTTACAGAAGCCAAGCATTTGCCATTTTCTAAAATAACTCCCGTTAATTATCAACGAATCCCTCGCGATGGTATCCTCATCTTGACGTGATGTGGGGGCTGGAGAGCCCAAATGATCCTGCGTGCTATGCCGGCGGGAGCGTAGCTCCTGGTAGGGCCTCCCATGCCGGACAGGTCAAAGGTGATGGGTCAGACAAAGAGGGATACCCTGGTCCTCCAGGTTGGGGGTTGATCATGGGGCTAACAACCCCATATCGAAAAAATAGCCTGTTATGAAACTCCAATACAATAATAGCCAGACTAATGATAATGATAAACGACCTATGCAAGGAAAAGAAAAATGTAAACGGAAAAATGATATGTACATAGCAACCTGGAATGTGAGAACATTGAACAAACCTGGAGCGTCGAAGGGCCTTAAAGAAGAGATGGAGAAATATAGTATAGGAGTGGCAGCGATTCTAGAGATCAAATGGAGAGGAGATGGTAGGTGCCTAGAATCAAAACCCGCCAAATCCATATTTTATGAAAATTGAGATAAGCATTGTTTCTTATAGCTTTTGATGCGCTGAATTCATTAAAACTATTATTTTGTCACAAAACCCGCTACATCCTACTGTAAAACGAAGTCAAAGTTGAGGCTTAGTTGCAATATCCGCCAAATCCAAAGACAGTTTCGCCATTTTTGGTTACAAAACCCGCCACATCCACATCTGCCAATAGGAGCACCCAGTTCCGCCATCTTACCTTCCATGATGCTTTGCGAAGTGTGTACTCTTTACCTACCAGCATTAGTCAGAGAACGTACCCCAGTCTGACGTGATTAGAATGGTTTATGTTGTTATACTTTCCGATAATAATAATAATTTGTTTTGGATAATTTTGACAAAGAACAAGAAGAACAATAACATTTTGGCCCGGGGTGAAGTTTTCCACAGAACTGATATTTGCGAATATAAACGTGTCACGACACCCGATTTTGATATGACTCACGTACAGACAGAATACATAAACAGAGGGGTTGTCCTTCAGGCACAAGAAGTGAAATATGTTTCGAGACTGCTTTCGAAGCATTTTGAAAAAAGATGGAGGGAAAATGAAGAGCTACAGTTTTATTGCCATCTGGAAAGTCGTGGCAAAGACGATGGGAATGATGAAGATTGTGAAACTACTATTGAGGATGAGGTATAAACAGACATTGTGTAGCTTGAACTTCCAAAAAATAGTGTGATTTAACAGTTGAATGACGATAGTTTAGTCTCTAAGAATCTGAACCATATGAATTGAACATGAATTTAATTTGATGTTTTCCCTTATAATTATTATTCAGTACTATAATACAAACAACAATAAATTCACTGCAATGTGTCCCACTACCTCACCGACCGTTATTCAAGTTTCGTAAAATAGATGATACTGTCGTAAGGAAAAAAATAATATCTATCAAATCACAAGCAGTCGGAATAGATGACATCCCAATTTCCTTTATCGTTAACCTGATAGAAGTATTACTGCCAATCATTACGCACATTTGTAACACATGTCTTTTAGAAGGTTTCTTCCCAACAATATGGAAAGATGCTTTAGTTATTCCAGTTCCGAAAAATTCTCTTGCAAATTCTCCATCCGACTATCGACCTGTAAGCATACTTTCCTCAATTTCCAAAATACTAGAAAAACTTATGCATGAACAACTTCTTCAGTACTTGACGCAATACTCACTACTTGATCCGTTACAATCTGGATATAAGAAAGGACACAGCACATCTACTGCACTCATTAAGATCACTGATGACGTAAGACGAGCAATGGATGAGCATAAAGTGACTATACTCATTCTTCTAGACTTCAGCAGTGCATTCGACACCATTAACACGGACATACTTATGGCTAAATTGCAATCCTTCCATCTTAGCCCCGTTGCTCTCAAATTATTCGCCTCATATCTTCATAACCGAAGACAACGTGTACTCCTTAATGAAAACAGAACTGAGTGGAAGTTCAAAATAAATGGAGTACCTCAGGGTTCAATTCTCGGCCCCCTTATATTCATTCTATATCTGAACGACATCTCTTCGAAACTGGAAAACTGCAACTACCATCTATATGCTGATGACCTTCAGATATATTGCCACACAAAAGTAAACGACATAGATGCGGCAATTGAAAATATGAATCTAAATCTAAAGAGGATCAGCCGCTATGCAACTGAAAATTCTCTTGCCATCAACCCAATTAAAACACAAGCTATCATAATAGGACAGACTGAATTGCTTTTCCATTTACACAGTAGACTGCTATCTTTAATTCAACTTAATGGTGTTGCTATCCCGTACTCTAAATCGGTAAAAAGTCTTGGAGTCACACTGAATGAAACTTTGAATTGGGATGGGCACGTTACTAATACATGCAGGAAAGTTTACTCGTCACTTCATCCACTTAAGATTCACCAGTCCGTTCTACCCCGTAACTTGAAAATAAAACTCGTCCAAACCTTGATACTCCCTATATTTAACTACTGCGATGTTGTATTAGTAGATGCTACCGGTGAACAAAACAAGAAACTTCAGAGAGCTTTAAATTCCTGCATTAGGTTTATTTTCTCCTTGAAATTTTCCTCACACGTGTCTCCTTTTTATGATATACTTTCCTGGCTAAAAGTAGAACAACTAAGAATCCTGCACATATGTACCCTCATCTATCGACTTCTCAATGAAAGTACTCCTCACTATCTCTCTTGTAATTTTCGTTTTCTTTCTTCCTTTCATGATCGTCACACGCGATCTGGATCTATAATTGCAATTCCTCTGCATCATTCATCTGCCTTCAGTAACTCTTTCCTCGTGTCGGGAACTAGAATTTGGAATAACTGTCCTCGTGATGTCAGAAATTGTACATCCCTAACAACTTTCAAACGTGCATGTAAAGATTTCCTCTTGAATTCGTAGGCCAACTAGAACAATTTGTGTATGAATGTGTGAGTGAATGACCATAGTATAATTTTGTTAAAAATGTATGTCATTTAAATTATATAGCTTAGTTAATAACACGCAGTCGCCAATTTAATTTAATTTAATTTAATTTTTATTCTATTTTATTTTATTTTATTCTAGTATTTAAGGTTTTCCTAGTATTTAAGTTTGGTAGGTTAAGAATATCATATGTGAGTATTCATGTAAGTTGCACTGTGTGTGGTTAAGTGTAAGAGAGGGCCTAGAGCCCTAACTTCGCCACAATAAAGGCACCAATAAATAAATAAATAAATAAACAGTATTATTACCCTTTCACGAATTGATTGCCGGCGGTGGAGATGTGTACTGTTACGCGAGTAGGATAAGACTAAGCTCCAGTACCTTCAGTCATCGTTTAACTGTCCATGGTGACAAGAGCTCCTATGACGCTTATCTGACGCAATGCAGCTTGACCTATGCGCAGACTGCACTCTGTCATCGCTACATCCTCCGCTTTGCCCCGCTGGGCTCATACTACAATAAACATAAACGCTGGCACAGCCACGCTCAGCGGGAATTAAATCTTGAATGCGTAATATTAGTTTTATTCTTTTTTCTGTTTATTCTTACTAGCCAATAATCTTTGTTCTAATAAAACACAAAAATGATACTCACGATTTTTTATTTTATAACTTAAATTTAGTTAATTTTCATTCAAAATATTAATTTCTTAGTAAAGCATACGTAGTTTCTACAATCTCTTCGCAACTTCAAATTTATTAGGGCTCTTTGGTATCAAAACCTGCCAAATCAAAATCATAGTAACAAACCCCGACAAATCCGAATTATTGCTTTATATTTTTCTAAATAAATGTATAACTATCTCGGGAATCAGCTTCATACTTCGTCACTGTTTTTAAAAATAATTAATTAATTTTTTAGTGAAATAAGTATTTCCTTTTTGGGTATTGGTTCGTTTGCGGCAGTTTCTGCCACTTAGCCAAAAAAGTGAAGGAATGGATTTGGAGGGTTTTGATTCTAGGCACCCCGTATATTGAGAAGTGATAACCATACATTAATGTATAGTGGAGGCGACAGTGGAAGAATAGGTGGCACAGGTTTCCTCGTGGATAATAGATATGAAAGAGCAGTACTGAATTTTAAGCCTGTAAATGAAAGGATATGCACTTTGAGGATGAAGGCACGATTCTTTAATATCACCTTTTTATGTGTATATAATCCCACAGAAGAGGATGAGGATGAGGTGAAAATTACGTTCTACAGTCAGCTTGAACAGGAACTGGAGGGTATAGCACGGCAAGGTGTAAAAATCGTATTAGGTGATTTCAATGCGAAGGTGGGAAAAGAAGAAGCATTTAGAGAGACGGTAGGAAAGGAAAGTCTGCATGAGGTATCAAATGATAATGGACAGAGACTCATCGACTTTTCCATGGGAAATGAAATTATGGTGAAAAACACATGGCTTTAGAGAAAGAATATAAGGAAAATAACGTGGTGCTCAACAGATGGAACGACATTCAACCAAATTGACTTTGTGGTAATTGATAGAAGACACGCATCTGATATACTTGAAGTTGATAGTTGTAGAGGAGCGGATTGTGACTCGGACCATTTCTTGGTAAGAGTAAAATATAGACAGCATATAGCAGTGTACAGATCTGGAAAGATGAGGAAAGTCCCTAGAAGGTATAATATCTTAAAACTAAAGAAATGCAAACTACCGAACAATATGAAACACATTTACGGAAGAAGTTGGAGACTAAACAAAATTGGGATTTAGAGGGAGTAGAAGGAGAATGGAGTATGATGAGGGACGCACTACACGAAGCTGCAGAACAAGTACTGGGGAGAGAAGAAAGCATTAAAAGACAAATCTGGTTCGATGAAGATTGTAAAATAGCTTTAATGGAGAGGAATGCTGCAAGGGAGAAAATGATAAGTAGACCAACGAGAAACAATACACAAGAACATAAAAAGAAAAGGAAAGAGGCAGATAGAATTTGTAGAAGAAAGAAACGGGAATCAGAAAAGAAATGGATTGAAGAGCTAGAAGAATACAATAATCAAGAAGTTAGAAAGTACTATAAAAGAATACTGGAAGTGAAGAAGGGCTTTCAACCCCGTGCAGTTTTCTGCGGAGATAAAGAAGGAAATTACATAGGAGGAGAAGAACAGATTTTAGATCGATGGGCTGAATATTTCAGCGAGCTGCTTAATGCTACTGCAGAGACGGTATTGCTAGAACAGGAGGATCAAGAGAATGACCAACCATGGTGCACGGATAACACTGATGCAACGCCAGTACCCGTGCCGACGCTGGAGGAGGTTAGTTAGGCAATTAAAAGCTTGAGGAATAACAAAGCCCCAGGTGGTGATAATATTTCAGCAGAGATGATTAAGCGTGATGGGGAACATTTGGCAAAGCTGGTACACCAGTTGATTGTGGAGATATGGGAGAAGGAGGTGATGCCAGAACAGTGGAACACGGCCATTATTTGCCCAATCTATAAGAAGAATGATAAAGCGAAGTGTGAAAATTATCGTGGCATAGCACTGCTTAGTGTGGTGTATAAAATCCAAGCCAAGGTAATGCCTATGAGACTTACACCTCTTGTTGAAGAGAGACTTGGAGAATACCAGTGTGGATTCCAACAGGGTAGATCGACGACGGACCATATCTTCACAATAAGGCAAATAATGGAAAAGTGTTACGAATATAATGTGGATGTGCACCAACTACACTGCTCACAAAAAAAAAAAAATCGCATCAAACTTTTGGTCGTCTGTAAAAGTTTGTGTGCCTTTATATTTAAGACGTAGATTATACAGAACCTAAACATGTTCCCTTATTTGTACAGAAACCAAAAATTAACAAAAAATACCCACGCGGTTACGCTTGATTGTCCCAAACACACACAGTGGTCCAAAAGTGAAAGTCACGGCACTTGAATGCAACTGAAAGCAAACTGAAACTTACACTCAACTCTTTTCAGTACTCGGTGTTCCCACCTCTGGCTCGTATCACAGCAGCACACCGACGTGGCATGCTTCTGATCAGCCTCCGGATGGCATCCTGGGGAATGGCTCCCCACTCTTCCAATAACGCTGCTGTCAGCACCTGGAGTGTGCAGGGTTTCTGTGGGCAATTCTGGATACGCCTACCAAGTTGATTCCACAGATGCTCGATACAATTGAGGTCGGGGCTACATGCGGGCCAGTCCATTACTTGAAGTCCAGCAGCTGCAAGGAAGTCCCTGGTGGCCCTAACAGAATGTGCAGTGGCTCCATCATGCAGTTATGTGAAATGTTGCCCTATGTTGTCTGCGATGTTGTCTACATGGTTCTCCAGAACCTCCTCAATGTAACGCACAGCTGTCAATCGTCCCTGAATGACTACGAGGTCACTTTTATGGTTCAAAGAAATTCCTCCCCAAACCATCACTGGTCCGCCACTGTAAGCGACTGTTTCCTGCACGTTGCAAGGCAAATTTAGTTCTCCTTGACATCGCCAGACTCGAATACGACCATCTGACCCAGAAAGCTGGAATCTGGATTCATCGGCAAAGAATACTGGCGTCCAGTGTCGGAGCTGCCTGTTGACATGCTGTTGTGCAAACTGCAGATGACATCTTCGGTGATGAGAGGCCAAACGGGGCACATTAAGTGGTCTCCGGGAATTGAGCTGATCTTCTCTTAGTCTATTGCGGACCGTTTGTGTGCTGACGACAGTCCCATGTGGATTAATTAGGTTCCTGGCTGTACTGCGGAGATTTTGAAGGGCATGTAAACGAAGAAATCGGTCATCAGCAGGCGTTGTTTTCCGTTTTCTTCCTGGACCATGTCGGCGTTTGACAGTGTGTAGCTCTTGATATCGATGTCACCACCTGCAGATGACTGATTGAGACACTCTGAGACGCTCTGCCACGTAGCACTGAGTGCGCCCTTCCTGCAAGTGGGTTACTGCACCCATGACTTGTTCTAATGGTAAATGCCTTCCCATGTCTTGTGCTCTAACCTGCATATGCTGCTTACCAATAAGACAGCTCACACAGCACTGACAGACCAAGCCGTACGTCACAAACCACTGCTGTTTGGGGCGCGGTCACAACGATCACTGCTGTGACTGGAGGGTTATGTCCTTGACTTCAATATTCTACCACATTAATGTCACAAAGTGATAAACAAACAACCCTGCAGAGCACCATGGATGTGAAACAGCATGTGTGTACGCTAGTTCATACCAAATTTGAGATGCGTTTTTTTTTGTGAGCAGTGTATACGTGGACTTCAAACAAGCTTATGATAGTGTAAGAAGGAAAACTCTGTATCATACCTTGATGGACATGGGATTCCCACCCAAACTAATCAGATTGGTGCAAATGACTCTTACTGGCACAAAATGTCAAGTTATAGTTGAAGGAAGACTCTCAAAAGTTTTTGAGTTAAACCAAGGCTTACGACAGGGAGACGTACTGTCCACGCTGTTGTTCAATATAGTACTAGAGAGAGTAATGAGGAAGATAGATATCAGCAATCCAGGCGGCACGCTCTTAAAACGTATGAGCCAAAATCTAGCATATGCTGATGATGTAGGTACGCTGTCACGAAGACTGAAGGATCTTGAAGAAGGGATGGGACGGTTAGAAAAAGAATCAAAAGTAGGATTACGAGTGAACTACAACAAAACTCAATATTTATTATTATCTAGGAGAAATACTGTGCAGAAAGATAAATATATAAATTTATTTATAAACCTAAATGGGGTGAATATTAAGAGATGTGAAAGTTTCAAGTATTTGGGAGTACTGGTTACTGAAGATAATAGCACAAGAGAAGAAATAAAAGCAAGAATTGCAGCCGGTATTAGAGCTTATTGGGCGCTGATAAAAATCCTCAAAGCGCGCATCTTCAGAGTACCGAACAGTTATAAGACCAGTGGTAATGTACGGCTCGGAAACATGGACTATGACTGTGACAGAAGAGGAGCTTTTGAGAAGATGGGAAAGGAAAATACTGAGGAAGATTTATGGACCAGTGAATGAGGCAGGAAGATGGAGAATATGGGAAAACAATGAATTGGAGGAACTACAGTATATGGTCATCCTGATATAGGCTAAGATGGCTGGGACATGTGGAGAGAATGGCAGGTGAGTGGTTAAAAAGACCTATAGAGGAAATCCAGGTGGAAGAAGATGCAAAGGACCTAGGAAACGATGGTTGGATGACGTGGAGGACGACTTACGCAGGATGGGAGTAAGAAGATGGAGGAAACGTACAGAAGATCGTCAGGATTGGGCAACGATTGTTGGAGAGGCCAAGGTCCTACATGGACTGTAGCGCCGAGAAGTACTGTAGTAGTAATTACCAAACAATACTGAAAGTTATATATTCTAGCACGTAATTTTGATTGTTGAGGTGCTGGTTGTTTTTAAGGGCGGAACATTGAGGTCATCTAGCCGAATTTTGTTTTGTATAGTTATCGTAAATTTTAGAATAATGACATGTTAATCTTCTGAAAAGAAACATATCTTACTAATATTCTATTAAACCAGTCATCAGAAGGGTGATAAACCTGTACCATAATTGAATATTCTGGTACCGTACACAATTTCTTAGTATCGTATTTAGGTTTTGTAGATAAGCCTCGTCGTTTAACTATGAATTCACATTTTCTCGTGCTGGAAGTGTGTTGATGTGAGTCATCTTGAGCAACGATGAAAGCTTTGATTTAGGACTAGGTATGCACTTGTACCATTGAAAGACCACTTTCTATCTTAAAACACTCGTATGTTTATGTTCCTTGTCTGAAATGACTACTATGTTTGACATTGATTTTAAAATTGTTGTTGGCCCTCAGGGATTCCAAAAGCTATTTAGTCCTTCACATGGAAAATCCAATTAAAAGGTGGGAGAGTTTTTAAGTGGAAAAGGCCAGTAGAATGTTTGAATATAGCCTATTTAGTTGTTCATGGAAGTACTTTTTACAGTGTGTTACTAACATTTCAAATATATGGACTAGTCAACCTTGTCGCAATGCTTTATTACTGCGGATGCGGCTAATCACAATGCATAATCGGAAGGATATTTTTCAGCGTGCAATTGTTTTTTAATGTTTCAGAATGGCCAGACAGAAAATGATGCTAAGCCTGGGGTGTATGGAGGGTGTTCTAGTCGTCTGTCGCCAATATCGACCAGTGTCTGCATTCCCACAACTGGAAAATGCGCTGTTATAGACAAAAATCACTGTTTCTTGAGCAATTACGGTCGTTTCTTCTCCTTGATTCAACTCAAAAGCAGTTATCACAATGAGAGATTACACACACACACGCGCGGCATACATGACCATGGTGCTGTTAATCCTTAAACGAATCAACAGCAACAGCAAGTATGTGTCGCAAGGTTGTGACATTCAAACTCCATCGGACTTAGTCGGAATTGAACCAAAAATCTTGGGATTTGAAGAGCAATGCTTATCCCATTTCACTCCCTAGTCTGACGGGCTAAGGAACAGAAGCACGGCACTTACCTGAACGGGGCTGATGAGTTGGACACCTATGACCCCTAATTAAATAAAATGAAGAGGAAATGAGAGTTATTGAGGCTATTTTGTGCATACAGTTTACTTTCTTCCTACCGACAGTAGTGGCTACGCGGGCTAAAGCGCTGCGTTAGGTCAAGGGGCCAAGCTCTCTGCTGACTCGGTAGACGCGTGGGTTCGAGCCCCACCGTCGGCTGTCCTTGAAATGGTTTTCCGTGGTTTCCCATTTTCAACACCAGGCAAATGCTGGGACTGTACCTTCTGATAGGCCACGGCCGCTTCCTTCCACATCCTTGCCCAGTTTCATTCATCTTCATCCATTCCATCTCTCATCCCGACGCGCGGGTCGCCCACGGGCGTCGACTAGAAAGGCCTGTACTCGGCCTCTCAGGAGGCTACACGAAAAACAAAACCTTTCTTCCTTGGTAGGATGGTACCATAAAAATAATCCATCAATTATATAATTTGTTCATTGCAGTCAATTAAGAAGTGGGAACGTTTATGGTACTGGGAATACTAAAGACGCCCTCCTGATTAAGTTCCTTGACCTTCATGATAGTACTGTTTAGATACGCGTTTGACTTCTCATGGATAAGGGGCATAGATAACCAGAACAACACTGGCTGGATGACTGAGGAAAACAAAGAATCTAATAACACTTACAGTACTCGTCTTCTTAAGCTGACGACTGAAATCCAGGGACGCATGCAATGTGTTAGAGTTGGCCTACCTCTCGTCAAATATGACAAAGTTGTTCATGCTTCAGAGAAGGATTAAAACGTCTTATTCGCCGGCTTCGAGTACTTGCATCTGTATGCATGCTGGATGATGGCCTGGGTAATGGCAATGCAGAGGTGGTGATTATGTTTTTAAGGGACGAAATATCAGGGTTCCAATGGTGGCCCATAATAATAAAGAAATGATTGTGCACAATGGAAATTAATACTACTAGTACAATAACAACTACTACTGTAGCTTACATATAAATTACGCTCTAGAAGAAGTAATTGACAAAAAAGAATAGGGGAAGTAAAAGATTAGGAATAAAATACCCTCGATCCTTGATGGGAAAAGCGTTATTAAAATACAGACAGAAAAGAGATAGAGGAGAGGTTGCACCCAAAAGACACTGGAAAATGGGGAAAATCACACCCATTTCAGGAATCCTCCAGGATTGTCAACTCTCGAACTCACCAGCCGTGAGCCCTTGAGGGTGTAACGCTATCCAGGGTGCACAATGCGAGGTAGGGCTCTTACTGAAGGCAGGAGATACCATAAAAAAGAATGGGTATGACCCATCGAAAGTAAATGGTATCAGGAAAGGAAACATAAGGGCCAAACAGGGTGGAAAATGAAAGACATGCTAGGGCTCAGATACCCTTCCACCATCAAGGTCGGAGGAAGAAGAAGAAGAACCACAATGAAGATGGCCGCTGTATGCGTCGGGATTTGAACTAGCTATCTCTGGACTTGATGCAGCGCCCAATCACAGTCGTGGTGCGCCACGGCGCGGGATGTAGATAAGGTCTTGCTTACCAGGACTGATTCCATTATACTGCCATACAATAACGCTCCAGTTTCAACGGAGCACTTTAAGGGAATTCTTCTTCCTTCTGTCTGGGATAGACTGGAGCTGGGTGGGTATGAGAATAAAACATTGTGGACTGAAGTTCCAATGTATACCCTTGACATAACGACATTGAAGAAAGGAGCGAATACGAATACGGAAAACCACTATAGTGAAGAGAATAATTGCTCATGTTTATTATTTTATTTCAGTGCATATTCGAATCTATACCAAAATTGATTTTCTTTAAAACGTCGTTATACAAGCTGGTTCACAATGATCGCTCCTCCTTTTCAGGGCATATTATGGAGAAACATATCCACTCAACAAAGCTGAAATCACAAGTTCTGCTGACAACTCCTCATGGTCTAGTGGCTAGTATTCTTGGCTTTCACCCCCGTGATCCAGATTCGATTCCTGTCTTTACCAAGAAATATTATTCTGATCTGAGAGCTGGAACGGGATTAACTCTGTCTCGTGAGGCAAAACTGAGAATAGGCGGGTCCAGTTCCCACCTCAGCTATCCTAGAAGTAATTGTCCGTGGTTTCCAATGTCTACTCCATGCAAATTCCATGATGACATCGAACCTGAAGCCACGGGCACTCTCTTCATTATCCTAGAATTACTAAATATACACACACTGCTACAGACATATTAATAACGTAGGTTATCAGACAAAAGAAAACACTCACCCAAGTACACGGATATGATGACCATGCTATCCATGATCCTAACTGACACTACAATCACCACCCCTGCAGGCACTTGGTAATGGAGTTACAGTATTTCAAAGGATATATCACATGGGAATTGCATTTTGAAACACTCGGTCGGAATGCAGTGGAGGTAGACATTTCCAGCCAGGCACAATTCGCGAGGGTTCCTTGCAAGTTGAGCATCAGTGAAACATTCGGTCAAAGGTCCCCAGTTTGAGAAGCGATACAGTATCACCGCATGCGTGGTGGCATTCCATCTCGTCTGCCACTTATCATTGTAGGAACTACAACTAGAGTACTACCACCTATGTGTATTCATGTTGTGGCTCTCAAAATTGCAAAAGACACCATACTACTTGGCATACAACATTCTCTTGCATTACTACCAAGACGCAAGGTTGTTCATACGGTAACACAAAAACAGGTAGGTACTCAGTTTTTTAACTATAAATAGCAGAATTCAAATGATGATATTTTCTTGAATTGGCAGCAATTCCCCGGTGTTGCAAAATGCATAATTTTTCCAGTTAACCTCTCTACGAGACTCCTGAAGTCCGGTCCATGTCGGTAACCCATACGGCCATAATATTGCAACAATATTTGCAACAAGAAATATGTGATCAACTTCTAGTTTTCAGATTTCTACAGTTGACTCCCCTGAAATTGTTCTGATTAGGTGGAACTGCATTTTGAGATACACTGTATATTTGCTCTGAAGTATGAATTCAGTATGCATTACGTCATGTAAGGATAGGTGTATTCTTATTTAATATAGGCCATACCTCCCAAGTTATATTTATTGTCAGTTGTTGTTGTTGTTGTTGATGTTTAGAGGGGCGGATCAGCGAGGTCATCTGCCCCTGATCAAGTTAATTGGACTCCTAATTATGCGTCGTTGACTGGAAACAACAAACTATACGTACGATAGTTGCAAGAGGAAGTTTTAATGGTCGTCATTACTATCACTGAAAGATAAGAAAATAAGGTTATCAACCTCCTCGAGAAGATGCTAAGATTTGTAAGTGATTGAAAGATAAAAATCAGTACTACACTCACATAGAAACACCGGTGCATGCAGTGTTATAAGGACGGTTATGTAATTTTATAATGATACGGGAACATCCGTGACGACATTCCGATAAGTAGGCTACTTAGTCAGATTACACATACAGATTTATCATTATGACAGGTATAATCCAGGCGAAACAAATTACAGTAAATTACATAATTTAAGGCGTTGAAATAATTTTCTAACCCACAAGGGAAAATAATATTTCAAGACCTATACATTTCTGTACAGGCCAGTTCTATAAACAATCGGTATTATGCGTTCAATGAACCAGTTAACTGCTACGATTGTAGAGACGCTGGAATGTCAGAATTTCATTCATAAAATAAATTTAGAAGAAGCTCTGGCTGACCGATTTTATCAGAATGCGAATGTTCAATATAATTCCGTTCGAACGCCATAATTCCAGATCTGGATTCAGATAAAAGATGTTTATTGTTCCATTTCACAAATGTATGAATAGCCTGAATTTCTATGACCATCCTTTTGATGTGTCTGTATTTTAAATTAACTGTGGATGAAAATCCCTACTTAAGAGCTTTAAGAACCTTCTCAAGGTGAAATTAGAGTAAATAGCATCATCAAAAGTGACGTAAATATATCATTCATCACCATAGTCTAGTCGAGTACTCGAAGCCCAAGTCATACCTTGCGAATAGACTGCGTAACGGAAGTTTGGAGGACGGGTGTATTAATGGCTGTATAAAAACGCCAAGGCTAGACTCGAAGACACACACCCCATAACAACAATTTGGTTATCACCTTATCACATTGCAAGAACATAACTCCACTAGCATCCATCTTGAGTCCAAACACAGTTTCCCAAGTTATGCGCTAGAAGCGAGGTTTCACGTGACCTTGCTTGATGTTCGTTTTATCTCTCTCGTTGTTTGACCTGACTCAATGACCTCTCATACTAGTGCTTGTACTATGGAACAAAACAATAGCCAACAATATGGCCGGGCCCAGGATTAAGCTTTCAACGACCATTGATGTTGATTTATTTCTTTCAATAACAGCATTACCTCATTTAGTCATTTTTTTTTAGTCGTTTACCCTCCAGGTTGGTGGAACCCACGGACTCAGCGAGGGAACTCACCACTACCGCCTCTGCGGGCAGTGTCTTAGAACTGGGAACATCGAATCGGAAGGGATACAACTGGTGAGGTGGGATTGGCACCTCGCCCAGGTGGCCTCACCTGAAAAGCGAACAGGGGCCTCATGAGGGAAGGTAAGGGATTGTTAGGATGGATAGAGAAGGAAGAGGGAAGGAGGCGGCCGTGGCCTTGATGAAGGGACCATCCTGGCATTTGCCCGAAGACGAAGTGGGAAACCACGGAAAACCACTTCGATGATGGCTGAGGGGGAATCGAATCCCCTCCACTCATTTGGGCCACCCGAGGCTGAGTAGACCCCGTTCCAGTCCTCGTACCACTTTTCAAATTTCGTGGCAGAGCCGGGAATCGAACCCAGGACCTCCGGGGCGGCAGCTAACCATGCTGACTGCTACGCTACGGAGGCGACTTAGTCATTAATAAGTTAAATAAATTGCTATTGGGCAATAACAATCCAGTAAGAGCGGAGGATGGAGGAGGATGAGGAAGGCACAAGGGGAGAAAATAAAGTATGAAAAAAGGAGGGCGAAAAAAGCTGTTCATTTCAAATTCACGTTGGATTTACGACCTCCTCGTCCCGTTAATATTACAGACATAGTACCAGGGTTAAATAATTCTTTAAATATCCAACTCATGCTTCATGGAACATACCAAGATCCGGGTAAACAACTCAGAAACTTTTCTTTCTAAAATCGTTGAGTATGGGATAATACAATCGTATGTGCCCTGTGTTAAGGCGAAGTATATAATAGTCATAAGACCGACAGCGCTAGCTACGCTCTCTAACGCACCGTGCCAGGCCATTGGGCCAAGCTATCTGACACTTGGCAGGCGAGGGTTCAAATCCCACCGTCGGCCGTCCTTGAAATGGGGTTTCCATGGTTTCCCATTTTCAACACATGGGAATTTGCCAGGATGGTACCTTCGAATAGGCCATGGCTGCTTCCTTCCATCTCCTTTGCTCAGTTTCAATCTTCTTCATTCATTTTTTCTCTCTATAACTCCTCTCGTGAGGTTGGCGAAAGGAAGGGCATCCGCCTGTAAAAACCACACGCCACATAGCCTTTCATTGCATCTCATCCCCAACCCCGTTGACAGAAGTAGACATACATTCACAGAATGGTCATAAGCTCCATTAATAAAAGGACGAATAGTGTGTGTTAACCTGTGTATTGTCCTGGTGTTATGCATCTGACTGATAATTTGGGGCTTCAAATTTCGTTTACTTTGCATGAAGTGAGTGCGAGGAAAATTGAATGAAATTCAGCTTTTTCATACTCTTCTCACCCACTAGCCTTCTTTGAGTCTTGGCCGATATAAATTTGTTAGTAATTCATTTACGGGACTAAATACATCTTGGTCATCAGCACCGTGAAGCTGGGTGTGGGTTGGATTTGTCTGTTAACTTGTGTCTCTGCGATGTGTGTTATTGCAGTTATTAGGGTAAGGGTTTGGTGTAGCTGCTCCGGGACTCGTCATGCCCAGCATTTTCCTGGTGGGCGTGTGGAAAATCTTGGCGCAATCACACTCATGTTGGTCGTCGTTAGCACCGGGTCTCGAACCAGTCATCTTCGAATTTGCTGCTGCTTCCCACCGCAGTTAGCTTATAGTGTGTGATTTAACACACACGACTACGTCGTGGCGTGTCAAAATAGACGCACATTGCTAAAAGAAATGTGTGACCATGCAGTGTTTTCTTAACTTCACAACAAACAATTGTCTAAAACAATGAAAAGTGATAAAAGTGACAACCTCCCAGTTGACTAATGGCTGATCGACCATCACTGATATTTGCTCAGTGAAATGAACCTTTAGGTGGGATTATAGACTAGAACTCGTTCCTCTCCCTAGCTCGTACATGCATGGGATTCGGGAATGAAGTTTTTCGTAAGAATTCAGCAATAAAAGTACGGGTTTAATCGTACTTAAAATGTGTTCTTGACTATGGTACATAATTTGAAGATTTGCACATTTCCTTCCACTGTAATATACAGTATGTATATCGTTATTTATTTCATACATGTTGTGTTAGATTGAATAGTCTACTAGTCTTTCAATGGGTCCCATCGATTACTTACTGAGACAGATTGGAACCCATTCCTTGTTCCAGAAGTAATTAGTGAGTATAAAGCGAATCCTCCCTTGCCCTGAAATCGCACGACAACAAATGTTGTTATAAATCAGTTGAGATTTTCAACTCTAAATATTTAGACACAGGTAAATTTGTGTGCTGGAAGTTCAATGCTGTCGTAATCGCGGGAGCTGCAATAATGACATGACTTGGAAAGCAAGCTTCATGGAAGCACCCGGAAGTCTGACTGCAATAATGCATACATAGCAATTTATAAGTGTTGTAGGAAGAATTATAATACATCCAAGTACATGGATATGATGACCAGGATGTTCAAGTCCCTAAATAAAACAACTCACTTCTGCGGCAAGTTAATCAAGTTTGATGTCAGGTGAGAGCTCTGTTCTTGGTGTAGCCGAAGCTATTAATTGACTGTTTATGTAAGGATTACATACGTACGACTGCTAAGTCCCACTTGATGCACATAATCCGTTCTCTTACATTAAAATACAATATGATCAAAATCAATATATTCAACAAACTAATCTACACTAAAACTACACTGTAACTATCTAAGAAAATCCATGATACATTTGCTACGATCTCGTAATCCTATCTAATAGTCGCTTGCAGGCCCCCATAAATGCGCTGGCCAAGTGTCCCCCGAGTATTGAATGATGCGAATTCTCATGGATTTGCATCTTGTACAAATGATATAGGCCTTATCGTGATGCGGTATAAATTAGTTACTTATTGTATCTGGTCGTACAATGGTGACATATCTGCATTGCGACTTGTCGTATCATGTTGTATTTTTATGTAAGAGAGTGGATTATGTACGTCAAATTGGATTTCCCAGCCCTTCGTATTGAGACCGTATGGCTCATGTTCGATGCCACTTTTTCAGCGCATTAAAATACGCCACTGACGGAATGATATGGAGAAGGATTGAACACACGCCAACCCAGTTTGCTCAACTTCAAAGTGCATAATTATGCTTTGCAACATCAAAAGAACCACTACAGGAAGATTCGCCACAATTTTTCTAAATTTAATAATTGCTAGCTATACCCGGCATGTGTTGCAATGCCAATCAAATACAGATAGAAAGAATAGAGGATAATACTAATGTTATTGGTTTACTTTCGTTTTAACAACGGCGGTGTAAGATCTAGGTCATTTTCCCTTAATGATAATAATAGGCAAATGAAAAAGGAAACGATTACTGAACGAACATGGTAAAATTTTAAAACTGATATAAGTAATTCAGATTTCTACCTTCAATATCTTCCTAGTCTCAACCTGTGAGCTGTTGGCGTACTGCTCGGGTCCCAGCTCCGTGAATCTGAGAGGAATGTGGATCGCATGGATGACGATATAGCCTATGATGACAGACGTGTGGGTAGTAACAGACCAAATAAAGGGCGCCAGAGAATGTTCTCCGCAGCGCCTACAAGCTGCTGCGAGAGGTAGAATCAGCAGTTACGTTGGCAGCACGGCTGCCGCTTGTATCAACTGGTAACTTTACAAGGGAACAACTGAAGCTTGTCTCTTACAGCATTATGTGCTGTTCACTTAGAGATTCCTGTTTCTTGAGCTAATATGCGTGTTGATTTTCTTGGACTACGCAGCATTATATCGGAGATTTCATTGAGTGTTTCGTCTGTAAACGTAGGCCTGCCTGTTCCCGGTACATCGTGAACTGAGCTGGCCACACGAAATTTACTTATCAAATCCCGAACGGTATCCCGGTTTGAACACTGTGAATAATTGGAAACTGCATAGAGGACAATTATTAAGTAACAAATGAAGCAAATTATGTCACACATGAATTGAAATGTCGCTGTGAATGATTCAATTAGATTCTGTCAAGCATTCGCAAAAATACAAGGAAAACACATGCACTGACGCAATCATGTATGATATACACTCATATTTTGTGGAAGCGACTCAACAAAATCAATTTACTAATTATTCGGGCGTGCATAGCTGTACCCGGCACGCGTTGCAATGCCAATCAAAGACAGAAAGGGAGATAATAATAATGTTATTGGTTTTACGTTCCTTCTAACAACTGTGGCTTTTAGAGACGCCGGGGTGACGGAATTTGGGCCCGAAGGGGATCTTTAACGTGCCAGTAAATCTACTGACAACGCCCCCTCGCATTTGGGCAACCTTTAATGCGAACTGGCTGCGCCAGGATTCGATCTTGCAACCTTGGTCACAGCAGGCGAGAACGTTACCGCTGAGCAATGCAGCCAGCCCAAGACAGAGAGATAGAAAGATAGAAAGAAAGAATGAAAAGAAGTGTGTGAATTGTAATTTCGTTTACTGAAGTGCCTTTGGATAAACAATATACTTTGTTTTTTTCTGTCTTGTGCAATATAAATAAATCTGAAGGCTTTCCGACGCGTGAGCACGCCACATATATCTGACCATGTAAGCATTTGTTGAAACTACTCGTGCGCCATCTAATGTAAAATTGATTTACTTATTCTGAAACAATGGTGGGAGTGTGCACAACAACTCACAAAAGTCTCACTACAATTGGCGGAATTTTATAGGAACGCTTGCGGGACTCTACTGAAACGATTCGCTGGTCAACACTCATTTGTTGAAACTACTCGTATGCTACCTACTATCAAATGTTTTTTCTAATTCAGGATCCTTTGCGGCAGTGTGCACAACAACTCACCTAAATTTCATCGAAATCGGATGAATGGCAAATGGACGCATACAGAACTTTGTTGAAACGATTCGCGTGCTGTCACTCATTTGTTGAATCGACTCGTGCGCTACCTATTGTGAAATGGATTTACTAAGCCAGAAACTTTCCATGGAATGTACACAACAACTCACCCCAGATTCTTCGCAATTGGATGAATGGTATATGAACGCATACGGGTCTTTGATGAAACGATTCGCGCGCCGTCGCTCATTTGTTGTATCTGTACATATTGTAAGAACCTTTCCTGGAGTGTGCACAACATTCAATAAAGTTGGATCGCCATCGGATGAATGGTATATGAACGCATAAGGGACTTGAAACGATTCGCGTGTCATAACCGTATTCGAACCGGCAGCCGAAGATGAGTTCAGTTTTAAGAATCCCCGATCAAAAACCTTGGCGTGAACTGTATTGGAATAGACAGCAATACCAGACAAATCGGCGGGATGCTGGCAGTCCCTTCACGTCACTTCGCGATGAATCAGCCAGATATTCGCACACCTTGCATTGCGGTGCCATAAGTATACAGATTGTGCAATTGGGTTACTGTGGGATTTAAGGGTTCCTGTTAAGTCCCTCACCCTTTTGCGTTACGTAAATAATTTGTAGCCAGAAACCTTCTCTAGAGTGCATACAACAACTAACCCAAATTTCATCGCAATCGGATGAATGGTATATGAACGAATAGGGGACAGACAGGCAGAAACTATCACGTAACATTGATTTTTACATAATATAGATTAATTATTTACTACATTTGAAGTAGTTGGAAGTTTCTACGATTTTTCTTCGATTTTTGGCAATATTTAAAGGACGTTATGCATCGGATTGATCGACAAAGGTGTGCACAAATTTAGATTTTTCTCGCGATAGGTGCTTCTCACCTATCATTTAACTTCAGTTAGGATTTAGCTAAAACAGTAACGTAAAAATAAATGCTTGAAGTGACACCGTCATATCTTAGCTACAGTATGCTTATTGATGCTTTAAATGTAAATAACACATTTTTTATGTTGTCAACTCTGAACTTGATTTGCTTTGTAGTAGATTCAGGGTGTGATTATCGTCATTTTTCAATGGATTCTTGTAATTGCTTAGGGATTTAATTCGCGTCACTCTCTAAGCTTGCTTTTTCGCAAACTTTGTATTAAGACTTCACGGGGGCATTACTTCAATTCAGGTTCGGGATGGAATTATTCTTATTTTTTATTTATCCTTGCGGATTAGCCGATATTTTTACCCTCCGAAGCAGGCTAGGGATTTGCTATTTTTACAATAACTTTTATAAAAGATAGGACTTCTCATTTTAGCTTTGTTGTTTTTGGGGGTGTGTTTCATGGGCTAGTTCATAACCTTCCATCTCTAACTTAACACCGCTACGACCCGAGATGCTAGTCCCGTGCGGACTGATCCGAGATCACATCCTATCCTCTCAAGGTTATGGGTTCAACGGGTAGGGGTGTCGAGAAGGCTGTTGTGGTCCCCCGATCTTCCCCTCTGACGGGCACATTATGTAATCATTAAATAATCAATCAATAAATCACCTCGGCTGCACCAATTACAGAGTTCTTAGCTAATTTAAAACTATTACATCCACCGTGAACGTTCTCCATACGGGAAAACAATGGTGGCGTCTTGTGTTTAAGTTGTTTAGAGTCATAATTGCCATAGCCAGTATCTTCGCTCATTTCATTTACGCCACTGAAGCTGAATTAATTATCGTGTTATATGGTGTTATACGCGAAATATAGAAAGAGAGAGACAGAAGTATGCTGAACAAAAAAAAAAAGCAGACGACTCTTCTCCAACCTCTCCTTTTTCCCCCAAATGCTCAGAGTAACCTCACTCGTGAAGATGTATGCACATCCCGGGTCTGGGTTACGCCTCACTGTGAACAGAGTGACTTCAAGTTCAGGCGAATATAATCTTACCTTTATCATGTAGATTCCCCTATTGTTCACATGAACAACCCATAACGAAATCAAAGTCAAGAATAATCGTCAAAATGTTTTTCTTCCAAAGAGCTCATTAATTATTGTTTTTTAACTAGCACGCATACCATATTGTATATTTGAGCACCTTTTCAAGACGCACATGCCTCTCCTGCTCATTTGTCCGCTGGCCGAATGGAAGCTACAAAGCTGTGAGTGAACCATGCTCTGATGTTGTTAATAATTCATTTGAGGGGCTTGGGACGTCTTAGTCATCAGCCCCGTGTAGTTGGGTGTGTGTTAAACTTTTCGGATAACCTCTATTTGCGTGATGACAATAGTTGTGTGTGTAACTGTATTCGGGACAGGGATGTGGTACGCACCCCAGGACTTCAAATAAGGAACAATCCAGGCATTAGCCTGGAGGGAGTGTGGAAAAAATCCGGGGGGAAACCACACTCAGTATAGTCACCGTCAGTGCGGGGATTTAAATACCCCCCTTTATTTTCTTTGTACAAAAAGTGTGTAAATTAAGTGATACATCATTCATGTAATACTTCTTTCAGCTAAGGGTGTTCAAATATTTGTATGCTCCGCCTAATGTACTGTAATTGGGCACAATCGTGTTGACGACTGAAATGCATTCTATGATAATAATAATAGTGATCGTGTGGCCTCCGGAGAGGCCGAGTGCAGGTTTTTCTAGTTGACGCCCGTGGGCGACCTGCGCGTCGTAATGAGGATGAAGTGATGATGAAGACGTCACATACACCCAGTCCCCGAGCCGCGGGAATTAACCCCAGAAGATTAAAATCCCTGATTGCTCGGCCGGGAATCGAACCCGGGGCACTTCGTGCCAAAGCCTAGCGCGCTAACCATTTAGCCACGGAGCCGGACCATTCTATGATAATTTATGTTCATTGCAGGGCCATTCCGGTTCCCGCCTTACGCTCGCGAATCCGCTCGCATCGATATCAGTCTTTACAGGGCATGGTGGTGGCACCTAGTTTATTATAAAGGACTTCCAGACTGAACTGAAAGACATGGCCGTCTATAACGAAAATGTGTTCGTACGTTAAAAATACAAACATATCCAAATGTAACACTAGACTATAATTATGAAACAAGATTTAGGTAATTAAATCAGGTATTTTAAATAGGTTCTATATAAAAAAGCAAAATAAAAAGTTTTACTCAAATTGCTCTGAGCTGTGCAAGCCTCCGTTTGAAAACGTCTTGAGAAATACCGTGAATTTTATGTAAATAGAAATAAACATTGAATTGTAATATTAACTTTGTAATATTATCATCATCATCATCATCATCATCACTTGGATATGTATTGCACGTTTCTTTAACTGTATCACACAATTGAAGTGTTCCCGAGGAATGTGAAATAACATCCAACGAATGAGTGATGACGTGAGATCGTGTGTTAAAACTCTCTTATCCAAACATCTGGCACGTCGTACCAGCTTATGTTGTCTACGTTTGCTCAAATTGGTTCAAAACCTAATCGGAAAGTGAAGGAAAGAAAGGAAATTTGTAGTTTTACGTGACCGTTAATCTCGCGATTATGAGCCACGGGTCCTCCCTTTTACGTGGAATCTGACCTATGGGGCATGGCATTTCACTTTGAAAATCTCCCATGCATTGACCGGGAACCGAACCCGATCCACCGTGGTGAGAGGCCAACATCTTGACCACTAGGTCACCATGCCCTCCCTAATCAGAAAGTGATATTCCGTATATGTTTACAAATCAGCATGCGCGCCTATCATAGTTTATGAGTGCGCGCACTAATGAATTGTTAATGCCAGTTATAATTATAGCCTAATGTTATTTGTTTTACGTCCCTTTTAACTACTGTGGCTTTTAGAGACACCGGGGTGCCAGCATTTTGCCCGGAAGGGATCTTTAACGTGCCAGTAAATATTCTGACACGAATCCCTCATATTTGCACACCCTCAAATGCTAGGATACGATCCCGCAACCTTAGCACAGCAGGCGAGAACGTTATCGCTGTGCCACGCAGCCAGCTAATACCAGAAACAAACTTGTAGTGTAGTACCGGTGTATTATATACAATCTAACTGAGGTTAGTTCATTCTGCACCGAATTACCGTAATGAAGTTCTATGACATTCAAATACTTTTCACCTATTAATATTTCAGTTTAAGGTAAAATGTATATAACTAAGTCACACCTGTGTTTATGTATACATGGTACAAATACGATTGGTTCTTTGGAAAATATAGTGCTCAAATTTAATTCATGCGACCGCAATGTGAGATATAATAATAATAACTACTCACTACATTTACATTATACCAAATACTGCCCACGTGAATTATTCAATAACTTGAAATAACAACTCAATTTAAAACATTGCCATGATCACAATATTGGTGTCTTGATTAATGCTTTTTGGAGATATGCGACATTGAACTTACTTTTTAAAACTCTTGTGACCACGACAGTTTGCATGGTGGCTCTTTAATAGTTTCCGAGATACAGCAATAATGGTGGAAAATTTTAAGGCATCGCAATGTTTAGTAGGCGATGACCCTTAAAATGAAAAGCGGAACTAAATCATTGAGTTTCATTCAAATTCTTCCTGTGGGCCATAAGTCATTAGGGGGACTCGCTCTCTTACACACACACACACTTACTCACACACACACACACGAATTCAAAGAAATTCCATACATTAATATTTCATACGACAAAAAAAAGTAGACCGAAACAGTAGTTATGTAAGGAGGTATGAAGTCTCTTCAAACTGCCAAGGTATATAGACACTTCCATGTGGTGCAATTTTTTTATATTGCCTGCAAATTTATCAATAAGGTCGTCTTACGTTTAAGTGTTCTGAAATACCAACCTCCTGGGACGGTATTCGATCCCGCAACTTGGATCACAGGGGGATAACGGTTCAGTGAATGATCCTCGTATTCAGATACAACCACAGTGGAAACTTTGAAGTTTCATTCAATTTGTTCGAAATTTTGTTAGAAATGTCAAGGGATTTTTTCGTGTGAAATAATAAGAGTTTAATCCGGTAGCATTAAATTACAACTCGATAAAAACAAAAATGTATAAAAACCATTATTTTGTCTCTCTGTTAGCGGGCACTATCACTGTCAATAAAGAGTAAAGGTACTTACAGCCTGGTTGATAACGAAGAGGCCTTTGCCGGAAGAAGTACTCCGGATAGTAAGAGCGAACCCGCTGGCCCCATAATACTGGGACCGTAGTAGAGTTCTGGTAGCGAGATACCGCGTTAGCATGGTGGAAGCTGACTAGGAGTACGTCGCTTGAGCTCTTGGATATATCTAAACTGAACTGGTCTCCAAGATAGCGGTCAATGCTGAACTTTGAGCGAGTGACGTAGTCCTCAGACAAGTGTGACACACTGAGTACGGTTTCTAGCTCTCCTTTCTTCGAGTTTTCCTCTTATAGGAAACTCTCCAACAGCGAGAAAATAAATACACATGTTACCCATATTTAAACAAAGGAGTCGGTATGTCGAAAGTTACGTACACTATAGCAACAAGGAAATGGGACTATTCTGTAGGGATACAATACGTGAAAGAACAAGGAAGTCCATACGATATTACAAAGAGACCGTTAATAAATAATAATAATGTTATTGGTTTTACGTCCCGCTTAACTACTCTGGCTTTCATAGACGCCGGGGTGCCGGAAATTTGCCTCGAAGGGGATCTTTAACGTGCCAGTAAATCTACTGACACGGCTCCCTTGCATTTGCGCACTCTGAAATGCCAGCTGATTGCACCAGGATACGAACCTGCAAAGAGAGATCTTTAAAGGGATTAGTTATTTATTTTGACACGTGAGGGGAAATTTTGCTGTTGTTTCATTTCAATGTTTGTACATCGGGATCATCAGAGTGTATCGTGAGTGCGTGGATTCTGTCTGATAACTTGTATTGTTCATATAGTGGTGTCTGTAGTAGTGCGACTTTGTAATTGAGAATATCATCGGGAAGGAGATGGCCATCGTCTCTCAGTCTCGTGATGCTAAATGTGAACCTGCCAGATACTCTGGCAGGAGGAGAAGTGTAAAGGTACTAGCCACCCTGCCGCACGTAAACTCTGGTTAAGGACGCTTAGTGAGGGATCCCTTGACACAGCTAAGGACTCTTAAAAGGTTCACCTTCATCCCTTGAGGATGTGGGACTCTTTGATCTCTTGGTACGTTATCCTGATAAGCATGAGTGTAGTGTTTCCAAATAACTTTTCCCTCTCAACTTCTGTGATTTTGGGGTCGTTTTAAGACTTCAGCCCAGTATAAGGGGCTGATGACGAAGATGACCAAATTCACTAAAATGAACTAACAACATTCTTCTAAATGGTCACCTTACTCCTCAGACGAAGAGATGACACAAGCACATTTAATTTCAACACACGGAGCTGGTAACTTAAGTTCCCAAACTTTTGAACCTGCTTCCACATTATGCCTCCTGGGTTATAGGGTCTGCTGTCTTCTCATCGTTCTTTTATCTATACTAATATAATAGAGCTGAAGAGTTTGTGTGTTTGTGTGTTTAAACGCGCTAATCTCTGGAACTACCAGTCCGATTCGAAAAATTCTTTTTTTTATGATAGCCAGATTCAAGAGGAATAGTTTAGGCTATGTAGCATTAGGCTAAACATCTCAGGTAACCTTAAAGATTGATTTTTGTTCAGTAAGTCCGTAGACCAAGCGCTGCCAAACAGCTCTATCCGCATGCGCTGGCGTTATGGTTAGTGATACGTACACCGTTTCACCGATCTAAACCAAGATGTGTATACTTACCCTTTGGAACCCTGCGACTAGCACTGTCGACGTGAAATTTATGACAGATCAGTCCATTCCCTGCATTTAGGCCCTTTGGCACAAATCTACACCGTTTCACCGATCTGAACCAAAATTTGTATACTTACACTTTGGAACCCTGCGAGTAACACTGTTTACATAAAATTTCAGACAGACCTTTCCATTCCCTGCATTTGGGCCCTTTGGCACGAATCTACACCATTTCACCGATCTGAACCAAAATTTGTATACTTACCCTTTGGAACCCTGAGAGTAACACAGTCTGCATGAAATTTCGGAAATACACTTCATTCCCTGCATTTAGGCCCTTTGGCATAAATCTACACCATTTCACCGATCTGAACCAAAATGTGTATACTTACTCTTTGGAACCCTGCGAGTAACACTGCCTACAGGAAATGTATTACATACCAGTCCATTCCCTGCATTTAGGCCCTTTGGCACAATTCTACGCCGTTTCACCGATCTGAACCAAAATTTGTATACTTAACCCATTGGAACCCTGCGAGTAACACTGTCTGCATGAAATTTTGGACATACCAATCTATTCCCTTTATTTAGGCTCTTTGGCACAAATATACTCCGTTTCACCGATCTGAACTAAACTTTACATACTTACCCTTTGGAACCCGACGAGTAACAAACACTGTCTGCTTGAAATTTCGGACCGACCACTCCAATCCCTGCATTTAGGTCCTTGGGCACAAATCTACACCGTTTCACCGACCTGAGCCACATTTTGTATACTTACCCTCTGGAACCCTGCGGATAACACTGCCCACTTTAAATTTTGGACAGACCACTCCATTCCCTGCATTTAGGCACATTATCACAAATCTACACTGTTTTTTTCTAATTGGACGAAATTTTACATACACTGCTGGTAACACTGTCCACTTGATATTTTTACAACGCTCTCCATTCCCTACGTTTAGAATAACAGACACAATGAACTTGAAAACCACGTATTAAGTCCCTAGAACCTTTCATGTCCATAGTAGTGTAACTGTAAGAGTATTTTAATAAGTATATTGTTGACGGTCAGTTCAGGCTGCATCACGTCTCCCCTACCAGTTTTCTGGTGATGAATTGCGAAAATAGTTGCATCTTGCGCTGTTTATAAATTGTGGTCACGGGGAGTAATTAGTGAAAAAATATTTCCTAGGCCCCTTAAAACAGTTATCATCATGAACATATTATGCCTCTGTATAAGTGCAATGGTGTTGGTGCAGTACATTGAGGTTACCAGCTGCAATAAGCGTTGGTGCTTTCAAATTTACCCTAATTTTTTCCGAACCTTATCGTTGAGCGCTATGTGGCGATAAATGATACTATTGCTACCTCAGTAGCTCGGGACAGCCGAAGTTTTCCTAAGTGTTCTGATTATTTTCCCACAGCGCTATGCGGCAAAAGCCGACACTATTGGTCTCTACATTTATAACAGCCAATGAGATATTGGCCCAAGGCCGTGTCTTTATTTCACTTACCCCTCTTTCTGATCATTTTTTAAAATTTGTTTGTAAATTACGTGTGTCAGTGCTGTAGTTAGTAAATAGCTGTTTCCCTATTCATAATTATCATTATTAACATTACGGGAAAATGACCTGAATGTTACGTCCATTATACTGTACTACTTATCACCCCCACTTCAATCACCACCACCACCACAAAAAGTTATATTTTTAAATTTTTTTTTTCTGTTAGTTTAGGTATCATGTGCCAGTTCGGTAGCAGTAGGTTATTCATTATCATCCATAAAACAAATAAATCCACCGGGTGAAGCCGGGCACTACTGCTAGTAGTCTATATTCTTCTTATAAAATGTACCTAGAAAACTTACGAGGTATCTTGTTATCCATGTGTGTGTACGTGCGGTCCTCTAATAAGCATTGATTGGTGGGAGTGATTTCAATGGAACTTGATATGGACTTACCACAACTACATCCGACCCCGACTGTGCCTTTCAAATGTCAGTTTGTGTCCAACATAACGAGCACGCAAATTATTTCAACGGTATTCAATATCTCAGTAACTGTTGCAGGGATCAGCCAGAAATTTTATATTGTAATAAAGGACTGTAATGTAAGTTTCCATATGTGACTTTTAGAACCCTGATAAACACAATGTTAACATGGTGCAACGCGAGTTCCTAATATACTGTATCAATGGTGTTTTCCTGGTGACCTAATATTTTGAGCACAGTGTGAATTGGTACAGTAAAGCTTTATTTAGAGCTGATAGTGTCTTCTATATTGATTCATTTCGTATGAAAAATGATTTTTTTAAAATTATATTTGTATTTCTAGTATCCTAATCAAACAATCGAAGAGAAGCATTGCATAATGAGCCATTACCATAATGTTTATCTTGGTACGTAAATATATGAATCACGTATAATGAGTTGTTCCATTTGAAGGGCTTGGACATCGTTTGTGTTTCAGTTCCATGTACTTGGGTGTGTGTAGAATTCCGTCTGATAACCTGTGTCATTGCGATCGTTGTACCAGCAAGAGTATTTGTAATTCAGATGAGGATTGGGAAGGAGGCGGCAGTGGTCTTAAGTTAGGAACCACCCTGGCATAGTCTGGATAAGAAGAGAGAAACCACGGAAAACCACTTCCAGGATGCAATGGACGTTGCTATGACTAAAACGTTCTGGCACTTATTTACTACGGTAGTTCTCCTCAATGTAGTTAGTGCTCGGGTTATACTCCAAGACGAACGCCTGTTACTTACTGTCTATTGTTCCTCTCTATAAAAACGTTGATATAATATATTAGTACTGTACCCTTATTTCTGGATGATCCACCAACATCCGACGCTGGAAAAATAATGGATTGTAGCATCTTGAAGTTCCGGCTAAAAAACAACACAGTGCTACTTGGCGAATACACTCAGAATAAGGAACAGGGATTTTTCAAACTGAATGTGCTATAGGAACAAACTACTGAACAATAGGGTTCTCAAACTACTCGGGAAAGACGAGAATCCATGAAAATCTCGGACGTAAGGATGCGGATAAGGTCCCTCGAAAACTTCCACCATATAGCACATTCCTCCACCATTTAACTACAAAATCAATGCCGGATTTCTATTGAAAAAAAAAACAGGGAATCGTAAAAAAATCGTTAAAAATTACACAATCCTATTACTTGCATTTATTATACGCACAACTAACGTTTAACTGAGTAAAAATGACCAGATGTCATTAATTCCGTTACATTATACACATATGTTTCTTCTAGAAACCAATAAATATATTAACCGTAGCTTTCATAAGCTCAAATAAAAATTATGAATGAAATCGTGGCAAACAACTGTTGTGCCCTAGGTAACGGGAGTTTCATAACAAAAATAAAATGTTATAAA
Organism: Meconema thalassinum; assembly: GCA_946902985.2. Lineage (NCBI taxonomy): Eukaryota > Metazoa > Arthropoda > Insecta > Orthoptera > Tettigoniidae > Meconema > Meconema thalassinum. Next base: position 190,728,783 of record OX336389.2, read on the forward strand.
GCTTAATAAAAATATCCCCAAAATAAAATGATTTTACCCCTGACGTAGATCTCCGTCATTACAAAAACTATTCGTTAATCTATACAATTTATCTCTCGTCTCCTATCACTTAAATTCTTCTCATAGAAGCGATAAAAATTTCAACTCAAATTAAAATTAAAAAGTTACAACACGCATAAATATGACTATAAACTTTTCTCTAAATCCTAAACATAATTTATGCAGTTCATCAACTACTCGAGTTAAAATAAAATATTTACAATGGGTCAACTCCCTTCTTCACATACAAAGTAGACTTAAATTGTCTTCCTATTTCTCCGCTTAAATTCCTACAGACTTGAGAAAATATATTTCACCATACTATGTCTTATTCGGGAAACTATTACAATTCGGGATTCTATAATCCGTACAATTAAATAAAGACATAGTTCATTGACCTCATCTAACTTGTCTCTCAAAATAAAAATACTTAATAAAAATATAATCTTCCAATTCGTTGAATAATTACCGTAAATTCAATCTCTGATTAGAACCATTTAAATAGAACTCAGTTTACTCTCAGTTTCAACAAAAATCCATTGATCCTATAATTTCTTTCTGATACAACTTCAACTAGGATTCGCTGTCCTACTGCTTTCAAGGAGTTTCAACTCTATGAGTCTATTTCAATAACTTAAAATATTAATAAACACAAACAAGACTGTTTGTTCTTAAAACATCCTATTTTCAACATCAAAATCATGCGCAAATCTGTCACTACAGACATTCTTTCAACAATTGACCAATGGCTTCACAATGCTCATTGTCATACTTCCAACAAATACCTCCGTCAACACGGGAATAATACTTCGCAGTTCCTCTTCCAATAACATAGTATTCTCAACTAACTCCTTGTTAACAAATTCTGCTAGCATTTTCAACATCATTAATGAAAATATCTAATAAAAATACTGGTTCTATCGGTGAATTAATTTAACAGGTAATACGATAAAATACTAGTCTTCTAATAACAATAATATTTCTTTTATATAAATCACATTTCAAAAGTTTCCTATTAGCTGTGATATTTTACTTAAATCTTTCTTCAATATCTTATTGTTTCAATAATACGTTGCAATTCGTATTCACTAACATCACATTACATTCTCATATAAATTCTTTCTTTAATATATTCTTATAAACTTTCATACTCTTATGTTTGTGAATTATGTCACCAAATATTTATAACCAGATCTGTCTAATAAGTTATCAGATCGTGACTTAACATGGATCTCCAAATAAGATCTCTAAGAATCGAATTCTCTAAAATATACCCCTGTATAACATTCTTGGAACAAATTTCCATTACTTCCATCGTTATCAAAGAACGATATAATACAATTAAAAAAACAATAAAATGTGATCTAAACACACTTAAACTAGACCATTAAAAATACTCTGAGCTAAACGGTAAAATCTCCATCATTCAAAGTTTTGATCTTGAGTTACGAGTATGTAATCGCTACCCTATATTTTATCACAATGCAGGTCATAAACCAAATTGTGTTTAGTCCAGCACATGGAGAATCCATTTAATTGATACGGGAGTTTGTTATAGGAGCGACCAGCACAATATATGAAAATACAGTAGGCTATATCAATTTTTCATGAAACTAATTTATATATTCTCTACGCTAACCATGTGGCGTAGAATTGTATAACCGCCCATTTTTATGTTTGCCCATAGTTAAGCATATGCTGCGTATATGTAACGGTTTTGCCCATAATATACTATTGTACAAATAAATTATCACAATAAGAGTCAACTTAAAGAATTATACACCTCAATAATGATCGTGCATAGCACAGAGCCAGAGATCGTGCAAGTAAACGACCGGTGTTGCAGACTATGTTGTTGTTGTTGTTGTTGTTTCATTTGAGGGGCTTGGACATCGTGATCATTTCGCTCCGGGAGACTAATCTCTTCACCAACTGATTGGCAATGGTAGAAGAAATAGGGGGCGTAGACACGAGTACTGAACAAGTACTCAGAAAGGTATTGATGGGGAGGATGTTTTATGCAGTAAAACTGGTTCAAAATATTTCAAATGGTATGCACGTGATCTAAAAAATCGGGCGAGTAGCCTACCCTCGTGAGTTTGACGTACAACTTTCAGTTCATAATAACATTTTTTCTACTTTATTGGTGTATGTGTGTCTTTTCAATTTGTAAACTCCTTACATTGAAATATTTCTGTGAACAGAGTTATTCAGTATGACTTATTGTTCCATCACGAAAGTATTTAAGGTCACAACAATAAATAAAACACCCAGTTTGTAGTAATAGCTGTGTATCAATTATCGCAACTCTACATGAAAAATACAATTGAAAAATGTAAAATAAGTTATGCTATGGTTTTTAAAATATGCATTTACATATAATTCTCATCTCTAGTGGAGACAGTAGCAGTGTGTAACCAATTATCAGGGTACCGTCTTAGGGTAGGTGTCCCGGGACCTGAACTAAGATACAATGCTGGATTTTTACTCGCCTGAATGTGGAAAATTCCAGGACAAACCCTCATTCAGGGCATCCGCTTTCAGCCCGGCATTCTAGCCGATCTCTTGCTGCGTCGATATGTCAAAATCAAATCGATCTTAATCGCTTAGTGTCTTGAATATAGTCATGTAAATAGGACTCAGATCGCATTAAGTTACTGGTGTACATGGTAAAATTGTGGGATCGTATTCTGTTTGGCATCAGGCGCACGTGAACGCTTACCGTCTATTAAAACTTAGACTAATGCATGTGATAATGTGCCCTCTGGAGTTACATGTTTTGTTGAAGTCTACGATCATTTGTCACTGTTCACAGATGTTTGATTTGCTGTTCAGTGTGTGTTAGCCAACATAACTCTACGTTGGCTACCATAAAATATATGTTTCCTTGCATTCTACTCGATTTTTCTTGTAAACGGGCATCATTCCGAATACGCGAAAGAGTTAAAATCGTCTTGCCATCACCATGTAAACGTGGAATATGCCTTAGACTGCTTAGTTAGCTGGAGGTTTCAGATATAAAGTGTCTGACGAAAGGAAAGGAGGGAATATTTTCAGACACTGATAACGAACCTCCTAACGGCTTAACTTTCCATTGCCCGAATGAGACTGTGGGCAATCTTTGTGACTAATTTTCGATGGGCATTCACGCTCCTCTTTCCCTGTTAAGAATACCTCAATTTAGAGAAAGAAAAGAATGTTCAATCCTCAGAGGACATACTCGAACACTGAATATTAGTGCTGCCACTAACTGACTGGTCGGGATAGAATACGAGTAACTCATGAAGTGGAAGGTCAAATAACTTGAAATGAACTTACGACAAGGGTACCTGTAAAACAGTCACATTATTAGAGAGAACAGAGCATAAATATGATGATAATTGTCATGTTAAGGGGCCTAATATCGAGGTTATTGACCTGGCATAAATATGAAATGATTGCGTGTGGCAGTCGAAAATATTATGCAGCTAATCAGTGAGACCTTTCATGCCCCCTCAAGGGTTAACTGTAAAGAATATTGCAAAATCTAATTTGCGTATCGTTTCAAAAACTGTAAAGTATATATACAAACGTAGGAACATAAACAATTGGATGAAATGGTATATTCTGTTAAATAATCAGCAATAATGGTTGTACTAGATTTATTTAATAGTAGAGTTAACATGTAAAAATAAAAACGTTTGCCATTTAAAATATATGACTTGCAAGCATAAATAGCACCTTTCGATAAAATACAGTATATACAAGTTTGCAATGATCTGCAGGACTATCCCAGACTTTCAAATGGCAACTATTCTAGTTCTCTTGAGCAGGAATGAAAACCGACCATTCCGCAAGATGTCATTAAAGCAATTCAATAGCCAGTTTAAAGTTTTAGGGCCACAATGTTTCAGGAATTCTGGGTATTCCATCCAACCCAGCGGCCTTGCCAGGTTTTATTTCTTTCAAAGCCGTTGAGGTCTCGGCAACCGTGAATCTTCTCGAGAACTGTGAGTTAGGGTCAGCCAAAGATAGTTTGGTTCTTAGCTCGCTCATTCTTGAGATTTTTGGCTTCATATTTTGGTTCTTAGTTCATTCTTGAGGCTTTTGGCATTAATTTTGTCGACATCGCATGATCGCTTTTAGAGACTTACAATTTTGTTGGCTAAATTTCCTGGCGATACTTTCCAGCTTTTATTGAAAGATTTAGGAAAACTATTACCGAGCTTTCTCAGGCGTGTCCATGCTTATCTACTTGAGTGTTGAAAATTCATAGTTTCTGTCATCATATGTCATTTTTCTTTCTAACAGAATCTAACCAGTGCAGTTGTCCTTCATCAATTTCTGATCTATTGCTGAGTAGGTGTTCTTCGTATAGTTCATCACGTCTACATATGGGACGACTATCTTCCATCTCCGTTGTCATCAGTTTTTATTTCTATGAAAGTAGGCTATCTATCTGACATTTGAGCACACTCGTTGCTAAGTAATTCAGTACTCCATTTACTTGCTAAAAGGATTATCACTTCTCTAGCTTCATATTTATTCCCTAGACAGCAGTATATAATTCGTATTTGAGTGGAGGACTTAGCAGGAAATGCCTGCTTTTGGACTCCAGGATTTTATGGCGTAGCAATATATTACAACGTATCTGTTATGATCATAATATTATAATTAATGTGTTAGGGCCACTGAGAAAAGTTAGCCGTGCAAAATTATATTTATATTTTACTAGCAGAAGTACCCATTCTTCGAACGGTCTTAGGTATTAATAACCAGACGTTATAAATTGAGCTACTGTTGCAATGGTTAGGGGCTTGGAACCTGTTTGTCGACCAAGAAAAATGATTAGTTAAAATATGTCCTCAAACTGAATTTACCTAACGTGTTCTTCCTGACGTGAAAATAAAATTGAAAACCTCGTAGACGAATCGCAATACAAGTCACATACAAACTGACCCTAACCGTAGTGTCAAGTGCCCAACCACAGGAAGACCCCTTTTATAAATTATACTGGCTTGTGGTACATGAACATTCAGGTTTTTTAGACTCCAATGGCCCAAATTCCTAAAAGCAGCAAAAAATAGTCTACTATTTCAAATCAGGAATTTTGTAAAATAATGTTGCTGTTTGGAGATATAATAGACCTTCTGTACGACATAACGCGCGTGTAGTCGTGTGAAAATATCTAGGGTACTCCTTGAATCCCTTAAGCGCATTGATGAATTTTACAGTTTCAGTTGGTTCAGTGATAACCTTATAGCCATTTGCAAACCTTAACAGAAATTCTAGAGTACCCCTTGACCCCTTAAGCGCCTTATATGTATTGATGAATATTTCAGCTTAATTTGGATCCGTTATAACCTTATAGCAGTTTGCAAACCTTCACAGTAATGTAATAAATGGAATTGCATTGCGTCTTACAGAAATAGATGGACCTCTAAGATTCAGTTGCCATAGTTACCGGTATGCATTCTTTCTTTATTTTATTAAGTGAAATTAGTTTTCTGGGAATATCTCAAAAACTGTTGGTTTTAGGGCCTTAAAATGTGGTTTTCGGGGTTCTTTTAGGGGCCCCGAGTTTCGTTTCTCACATTGAGGGGATGAAAATGAGTTTTGTCTCACCCTTCTACGCCTACACCAGCATGTATTTTAAGGTGGTAGGCCCCCTTTTATGAGAGGTACGGAGAAGAGTTACATCAATGATTAGTGTTGTGCCTCTGATGAATATCTGTATCAAATTTTACGTTAATCCACCCAGCCGTGAGTTATAAGAACAAAAAAATTGTCCACAGACAAACAGACAGACAAAAAAAATGCGCGCAACTGTCATAAAGCAATCTAATACGGGCAAATATCACGTATTTCCGAGGAAATTCAGAAAATAAAGACAAACTTTTTTTGTAGTCAATTTTACCCTCCAGGTTGGTGGTTCCCACGGACTCAGCGAGGGAACTCACCACTACCGCCTCTCCAGGCAGTGTACTAGAGCTGGGAACACTTGGTCGGTTTGGATACAACTGGAGAGGTGTGATCAGCACTTCGCCCAGGTGGCCTCACCTGCAAAGCGAACAGGGGCCTCATGAGGGATGGGAAGGTAAGGGTAGATTGGGATGGATAGGCAAGGAAGAGGGAAGGAGGCGGCCGTGGCCTTACAAGAGGTACCGTCCCGGCATTTGCCCGAAGACGAAATGGGAAACCACGGAAAACCAGTTCGAGGATGGCTGAGGTGGGAATCCGAGGCTAAGTAGACCCCGTTCCAGTCCTCATACCACTTTTCAAATTTCGTTGCAGAGCCGGGAATCGAACCCACGACCTTCGGGTGGCAGCTAACCATGTTGGGCACTACTCTACGGAGGCGACTTTCATTCTTATATAATAGAGAATATATATAGAATTGACCTTCCGTACCATACCCGCACGTGTAAATCGCGTGAAAAAATTCTAGGGTACCCCTTGACCCCTTAAGCGCTTTATATGTATTGATGAATATTTTAGCTTAATTTGGATCCGTTGTAACCTTATAGCCGTTTGCAAACATTCACAGTAATGTAATAAATGGAACTGCATTGCGTCTTACAGAAATAGATGGACCTCTGAGATTCAGTTGCCATGGTTACCGGCATGCATTCTTTCATTAATTTTTTAAGTGAAATTAGTTTTCTGGGAATATCTCAAAAACTGTTGATTCTAGGGCCTTAAAATGTGGTTAGGGCCCCCGAGTTTCGTCTCCCACATTGAGAGGCTGAAAATGAGCTTTGTCTCACCCTTCTACGCCTATTTCAGCATACATTTTAAGGGGGTAGGACCCCTTTTATGAGAGGTACGGAGAAGTGTTACATCAATGATTAGTGTCGTGCCTCTGATGGATATCTGTATCAAATTTTACGTTGACCCACCCAGCCGTTCTCGAGTTATAAGGACACAAAAAATTGTCCACAGACAAACAAACAGACAGACAGACAGACATTTTATTTTTGCCAGCATCCGTCATAAAACAGTCTGAAACGCGCAAATATCGCAAATTTCCGTGGAAATTCAGAAAAAACAGACAAACTTTCATTTTTATATATATAGAGATTGCATGGCTCACAAATCTTTGAAGGTCTTGAACATACGACATTTGTTTGTAGAACTTGCAAGAGTGTGACGTGCATTTATAGTAATACTAGCAGAAGTACCCATTCTTCGAATGGTCGTCGGTATTAATACCCAGACGTAATAAATTGAGCTACTGTTGCAATGGTTAGGGGCTTGGAACCTGTTTGTCGACAAAGATAAATGATTAGTTGAAATATGCTCTGAAACTAATTTACCTAACGTGTACTTCCTGACGTGAAAATAAAATTGAAAACCTCGTAGACGAAATGCAATTCACGTCACATAAAAACTGACCCTCACTGTTGTATCAAGTGCGCATCCAGAGGAAGACCCCTTTAATAAATTATAAAGGCTTGTGGTGCATGAAAATTCAGGTTTTTTAGCCTCCAATGGCCCAAATTCCTAAAAGCAAAAAAAATAAAAATAAAAAATAAACTATATCAATTCAGGAATTTTTGAAAATAATGTTGCTGTTTGAAGATATAATAGACCGTCTGTACGACACATCGCACGTTTAAGTCTTGTGAATAAATGGAGGGTACCTCTTGACTCCCTTAAGCGCATTGATGAATTTTACAGTTTTTGTTGGTTCCGTGATAACCTTATAGCCATTTGCAAACTTTCACAGAAATTTAATAAATGGAGTGGCATTATTTCTTGCAGAAATAGATGGAAAGTTGGATGACACTGTTGTCATGGTTACTGGCTTGCATTCCTACATTAGTTTATTAAAAGAAATTAGTTTTCTGGGAATATCACAGAAACTCTTGGTTTAGAGCATTAAAATGTAGTTTTCGGGGACCCTTTACGACTGTTTAGGGGCCCCGAGGTTTTTTTCTGACACCAAGGGGCTGAAAATGAGCTTGTCTCGTCGTTGTAGGCCGTAGTATCATCATCATCCTCTTGCACAGTTTCCAGCCGTTGGCCGGGTCTGTTTGGAACACAGGCCACTCCAACGTCTTCTGTCTTCCCACCATCTCTCAGCTTCCACCCCTGTCCAATCTTCTCCTCTCTTCTTCACATTTTCTTCCATCCCTTTCAGCCACCTGTCTCTCGGTCTTCCTCTCGCTCTTCCTCTCGGTCTCTTTCCTTCCCACTTCGTCTCGTGTATCCTCCTGGGTATCCTCTTATCCTCCATTCGTTTTACATGTCCATGCCATCTAAGTCTAGATTTCTCTATACCATCCCGTAATGGTTCCTCCTTTATTAATTCTCTGGTCGTCTCATTTCTTATTCTGTCCATCTTTGTAGCTCCAATACTGCTTCTCAAGAACCTCATCTCACTGGCCTGTATTTTGCTCTTCTCCCTTCCTTCCATAGCCCAGGTCTCCGAGGCATACGTCAGGATAGGGGCTTCTGCCTGTCTCCCCCGCTCATTTTTTCTCTATAGTTTCTTCCATTATCTTGTATCAGGCTTCCCAGATACTTGAAACTCTCCACTTTCTTCAGCTGTTCCCCACCAATTGTTATTTCCGTTGTGGTTCTTTCCTTCTTCCTTGTTGTGATCACCATCTCACTCTTATTTATGCTAAATTTCATCCCATATCCTTGTATTATTCCTTCCCACACGTCTAACTGTTCCTGTACCTCCTCCTCCTTGTTTCCCCAAATAATCAAATCATCCGCTAACACCATTGCTTTCATCTTTCCTTCCCCAATTACTTGTGCCACTCGGGTCATTACGTCATCCGTCACCACAATGAAAAGTAACGGTGCCAGTGCACTTCCTTGTTTCAGGCCGTTCCTCTGTTCCACCCAGTCCGATCTCTCTCCTCCCACTTTCACACAGCTCACGCTTCCCTTGTACAACTCCTTTATCCTTCCTATAGTCCATTTTTCTACTCCTCTATCCTCCAGGGACTTTCATACTTTGTTTTTGCATACACTGTCATATGCTTTCTCAATGTCCAGGAAGGCCATCAGTAGATCTGTTCCATACTCACAGTGCTGTTCTTGTAACTGCCTTACAGCAAAAATCAAATCCACTGTGAGCCTTCCTGCTCTGAAGCCATGTTGTTCTTCCCTCATTCATCCTTCTATCCTTGTCCAAATTCTCCTTTCCAAAACTTTCTCAAACATCTTTGCACAATGACTCATCAGTGTTATTCCCCGATAGTTTCTGCATTCTGTTCTACTACCTTTCTTGAAGATCGGGACAATTATTCCCTTTTTCCAGTCCTCTGGCGTCTTCCTTTCCGTAGTGTAATAATAATAATTATTATAATAATAATAATATAACAATATAGGGACAGGGATATAAAGGGCCCCCGAGTTTCGTTTCTCACATTGAGGGGCTGAAAATGAGCTTTGTCTCGCCCTTCTACGCCTATTTCAGCAAGTATTTTAAGGGGGTAGGCCCCCTTTTATGAGAGGCACAGAGAAGAGTTACATCAATGATTGGTGTCGTGCCTCTGAAGGATATCTGTACCAAATTTTACGTTGATCCACTCAGCCGTTCTCGAGTTATAAGGACACAAAAAATTGTCCACAGACAAACAGACAGACAGACAGACAAAAATTTTATTTTCGCGCGCATCCGCCATAAAACAGTCTAAAACGCGTAAATAACGCAAATTTCCGTAGAAATTCAGAAAAAACAGTCAAACTTTCATTCTTATATATATAGAGATTATAACAAATTCTGTTTTCATATGGCGTATAGACACATACATTGGCTTATTAGTGCAGGTTGTGGCACATGGACATGGACATATTTTTAATTTCTTACAGGCAATTAATCATAGTCTGTATGACGGAAGCTTATTTTTCGGATGGGAGTTAACTGTCTACAGTATAGGCCTATGCATGCGTACAAGTCGCGAGAGAAACGTTTGCGCAGAGTAACTGATTTGATGAACCAAGACTACATCAGTTTGCACTCGAAGAAACTATCTTATCGTAAAAGAAGAATTATCGTGGCTTCCGAGTGTAAACAGTAGCCGACAGTTATCTCCATTAGCGCCCTAATCTTAGCGCTATCTTGAAGTGGGTTTTCCATGGTATCATTATATTGCAATGTCATTGATTTGAACCCATCTTCTCAGATTAAATCACTACTCTCGTATAATACTCAATAAGTAAGCATAACTGAATGCGCCAACTGATTTCAGACGCGACTTCAGAACAGATTTAAGGCTATTCATCTCGAAAGGCCATGTGTTAATATGGAGCACCGATTTTTAGCCTATTTTCATTTCATGAAAAAATTTGCTTATGAGAACACATTTTGTCTCTGTGTGTGTGTGTGTGTGTGCGCGTATGTGTGTGTGTCCCCTATAATAACTTCTAAACGGCTGGAGCGTTCTCAATGAAACTCGGTAAGGTCATAGTACTATTACGGCCGAATCCGACCGTGTCCTTCAAATTTTATTTCGTCTCACCAATCCAACATGGCGGCTGTGCGAAATATTTCACTGGCATTCTATATCTCCGAAACTATTACTGATATCACCCTGAAATTTTGTACGGTGATAAAGGGCACTACTATAAGTTCACCTATGAGACTTTCAGAAGCCTGTTAACTACAAAACGAACATGGCGGCCAAGCAAATTTGAAACATTTAAATAGACTTTTCTCGCGATTTAATCATCCTAATGCAATGAAACTTGGTGAAGCAAATGTTTATGCACATTGTAATTCACTGGTATGTAATTTAGTTAAATTGTTTACATAACTTCATGATGGTGGCTGTGCGAAATATTTCACTGACATTGAATATCTCCGAAATTATTACTGATATCACCCTGAAAATTTTTACGGTGATAAAGAGCACTACTAGAAGTTTACCTATGAGACTTTCAAAAACCTGTTAAATACAAAACGAACATGGTGTCCAAGCTAATTTGCAATTTTTAACTAGACTTTTCTCGCGATTTAACCGTCTATTTTTAATGAAACTTGGTACAGTAAATATTTAAATACATTGTAATGTACTGGCATCTTATTCAATTCAATTGTCTACATAACCTCAAGATGGCAGCTGGGGGAAATATTTCACCGGCTTTATATATCTCCGAAACTATTACCGATATCACCCTGAAATTGTGTACGCTGATAAAGGGTACTACTGAAAGTTCAGCTATGAGACTTACAAAAATCTGTAAAATACAAAACGAGCATGGTGGTCAAGCGAAGGTGAAACATTTTAATAGACTTTTCTCGCGATTTAACGATCTGGGCGCAGTGAAATATGGTGCAGTAAATGTTCATACACATTGTAATGCACTGTCATCTAATATAGTTCAATTGTTCACATAACCTCAAGATGGCGACTGTGCGCAATTTTAAAATTATTTTTTTATTTATTGTGTATTAATCATGCGATCGAAGTGAACGTTTGAATAATGATCCTACGCAAAAATCGTCATCTAATTGTATATAATTCTATGGCTTACATATATAAAATTCCAACATGGCGACCAACCGAAATATTTAGACAGTTCTCAATATCTACGAATCTTTTACAGCAATCAAACTGACATTTTGTATGTTGATAGAGGCAACAGACTTTTCTCGCGATTTAACGATCTGTATGAAAATGTATGAAAATTGGCTATATAGTTCTTAACGGAACTACTTGTTCTAACTATCCTCCTTCAGAAATGACCCAACCAGTTTGACTTGGATGGAACGCAAATTCAAGCGTATGTATGTGTGCAGAGTGAATCCAATTTGGTCAGGAATTTATGTTAAAATACCTGTGGGTAATATACTGCTCTCTTGCGAGCGAAAGACTTGCGGGTAGAAGATGATTTCAGTACGACCATCAATGTTATATTATTCGATGTTTGGACACGCTGTTCTTGTTGTGCTGTTACTTCATTTACGGCAGTGGTGTCCAGTTACGTGAAGCCGGCTCCGAGACCGAACGTAGTCTGTGCGATACTTGGCTAACAAGCGAATCGCGCGGGGGTAAACAAGGGACCCCAGTTGCCAGTGAGTACATGTATATTCATTTGATAGCCACCTAGCGCTCATGATTCCAAAGAGATATCTGAATAAAATTAGAGGTTGCAAGCTTGGCACTGGAATGGTGCAGAACACGAAACGGAACGGGCTTGAGAGGGCAAGAGCCCAAGAGAGGGTGGAGTGTTTGTTGTTGTTAATTCATGCGGGGGCTTTGCGAGATCGTGGTCATTTAGCCCCGTATACTTGGGTATGGGTAGAATTTGTCTGATAACCTGTGTTATTTCGGTGTATCTAGTAGTGTGTGAATGTGTGATGCAGGTGAGGGTTGGGAAGGAGGCAGCAAGGGCTTTAAGTTAAGAACCATCCCGGCATTTGCCTGGAGTACAAGTGGGAAACCACAGAAATTCACTTCCGAGATTGTTGAGATGCGAATAGAACCCACCACTTGTCAGTTTTGCCTCACTAGGTTGAGCGTACCCCGTTCTAGCCCTCAGGCCAGAATTAATATTTGTTGCAGAGCCAGGAACCGAACCCGGGCCTCCGTGGTGACGGTCAAACATGCGAGCCACTACTCAGCGAGGCGGCCTAGGCGATACTGATGCTAAGTCATGTTGCTAGAAGGTGATTTTATTTTAACTTAAGTATCATAGAATGTACACTCGGTCATTATAGGAGTTTATGATGCCGAACAAACTGCATTGGCAATAATCAATGCTTTAATGTGTCGATGTCCTAGAAGTGAAACCTCGTACCTCGCATCGTCGGTTATGTGGACTAGTTCCGCAACCATCTCTTGCTTAGGTAACATTCCCCTGTTACTGGCTGATGCGAGATACGAGGAGCCTCTGGAAGGCCATGGCCATGGATCTATAAATAACAATAGAACGTGATGCTACTATTTAAGGCGCGTTTATGGTTGAGATGATAGTAAAAACGCATTGAAATGATGATCCTGAATGCACAAAATGAATTCTGAATTTCTTTTGCCTGACGATTAATTTAGGGCCTTTGTGTCATCGTGGTAATGGAGTCCCATGCAGTAGGGCAAGGGTGCCCAACCTTTTTAAACTAAGAGTCACATTGTAAATAGTTGGGGGACCTTGTGGGCCAATGACACTCCAAGGGGTTTCAGGGATATGGAATTTAAAACAAAAATATAGGTGCAATATGGTGAGTTTTGTGGCTCTCGGAGCTTAGTTTTCTTAGTATTGTTGCCATTTTCTATATTTATTTGTAGTGGATAAAAAATAAAACACTAAAAATAAATTTAAATATTTTTAATAAATCCCTTTAAAATTGAAGTACGATGATATTCAATACACTCAAGGTGATTTTATTTTAACTTAAATATCATAGAATGTACACTCGGTCATTATAGGAGTTCATGATGCCGAACAAACTGCATTGGCAATAATCAAAGAGTGAGTATTTATGTTCACTTGACACAATTGAAAATGCACAGCCTGCTTCCAGTCTCCGACCGGGTCAAGAATGGAATGAATGAAGCCCCCATCTAGCGGCGAGGATATGAACTGTGCCGGCTGCCAAGGCCTGACGCACTCCTCGGGGGCAATGATTAAATGAATGACAGATGAAATGAAATGATAGTGGAGAGTGTTGCTGGAATGAAATTTTTGACAGGGAAAACCGGAGTACCCGGAGAAAAACCTGTCTGCCTCCGTTTTGTCCAGCACAGATCTCACATGGAGTGACCGGGATTAGAACCACGGACCCAGCGGTGAGAGGCCGGCGGTTTGTCGCCTAAGCCACGGAGGCTCCTCACTTGACACAATCAATAATCAAATTATGAAATAAAGTTCATGACAGTCTAGTTTAGTGCGACGACTGGAACTTGTTTTAAAGTTTTGGCGACACGGCGCGGGCCGAAGAAAATAAGCTCGCGGGCCGTAGGTTGGGCAGTCCTGCACTATGGTGAGTATGTGGGTTGGGAGAATATGTCTGGTAGCCTGTGTTATTGCAATGGCTGTATTTGTGGGTGTAAGTTGAGACTAGCATTGGAGAAGGAGGTTGCCGTGGCCCATTTTAGGTACCATCCTGACATTTGCCTGAAATGGAAGTGGTGAAGCACACGGAAATCCACTATTAGGATGGCTGAGGTGGGAATCGAACCCACCTCTTTTCAGTTTTGCCTCATAATGCTGAGTGTACCGTGTTCCAACCCTCAGACCAGAATTACATTTCTTGGTGGAGCAGGAAATCGAACGTTAACCTCCGCTGTGACAGTGAAGAATGCCAGTTTCTACGTTACGAGGTAGATTATTCCTTAAAGATCATAATTCATGAGATTTATTTCGTTACTATAAATCAAAATGTTCCATGTTAGCTTATTGCACATAGCAATTGGTGTCTATGTAGAAATATATTTCGTTTGTGTTAAGCAACGTGAATCTTTACCTATAATAAATGCCCAATATACCTGTGTTTACCTACACAGGTATTTTCCCACCACAACCCATCTAGCCTCGAAGAAATGCTTGCCTACATGCAATCCCATTGTCCCACAAAACAGTCTGTGCGTAAATCGGTTTCGGGACAAACATCAAAATAATATAACCTTAAATCGAGTTTCTATTAGCGAGACGTCTTTTGTTGGTCAGATTGGGTGAAAATCTGACTTTTCATGAACCGAGAAATATAATCAAATCCTGAAATGTGGTTTCTACGTCTTATGAACCGTCATTCAATTTGAAATGGATCTGCAGAAACGTGAAGCCAACCACCAATTTTTCATGTGATACTTACAGCCATGTTTCAAAAACCACCCGATTGGACATTGTAAACACTGTGGAATATATGATGTTCTTGCTGTTGTTTGATTAATTGATTGATTGATTTATTGATTGACTGATTGACTCATTGATTGATTGATTGATTGATTTAAGGGCTTTGTAACATCGTGGTATTGTAGCCCCGTTCACTTTGGTTTGGGTTGTAAATGGTGGAACATATGAGTATATGAACTACATTCGTAAGAAGAATTGCAGGCTTCTACATCAGATTCGAAAATAAACACTTAATCAACATCGCCCCTAACATTTCTCTACAAGGACTAGAGCTAAACTTTGCTATCACTTCTAAAGATACCGACAGTAGTGGCTACGCGCGCTAAAGCGCAGCGTTAGGTCATGGGGCCAAGCTCTCTGCTGACTCGGTAGACGCGTGGGTTCGAGTCCCACCGTCGGCCGTCCTTGAAATGGTTTTCCGTGGTTTCCCATTTTCAACACCAGGCAAATGCTGGGACGGTACCTACTGACAGGCCACGGCCGCTTCCTTCCACATCCTTGCCCAGTTTCATTCGCCTTCATCAATTCCATCTCTCATCCCGACGCGCAGGTCGCCCACGGGCGTCACTTAGAAAGACCTGCACTCGGCCTCTCAGGAGGCCACACGAAAAAAAAAACTTCTAAAGATAATTAACGCTATGACTTGGGTACGAATAAATTAAATTAGAACATCATATTCTTGTCTAATTCTCACGGACTGACATTCATTTAACCCACAATATCATGGCGAATGGTGAATGGCTACCCACCTGACATATAAGTATACATTGAAACTTGAACCAAAAGGAAGGAAGGAAGATTGTAGTTTTACGTGACCGTGAATCTTGTGATTATGAGCCACGGGACCTCCATTTTACGTGAGATCCGAACCACAGGACATGGCATTTCACTTCGAAAATCTCACATGCATTGACAGGGAATGCCTTGCTGAGAGGCATACAGCTATACCGCTGAGCCACCATGCCCCTGAAACTTGAACCCATCTCCGTTTCACTCATTTGAAGAAGCTGCTAATACAATCATAACAAGGAAAGGTTAGTTATCAGTAAATGGTGAGAACTGCCTAGTCGAAATGCCAGTACAGGTGGGCAGTGCACATTCTTGAAGCTCTGAGTAGGGTAGTGAGTAGAGATGTGTAAAAGTCATCCGGATTGGTGGTAAGGACCTCTTGCTCAGTGTAGAATGTTCCTTGGGTGATTCAAATTATAACTTTTCACGTGAATAAATCTAGCAGGTTCTGTAATTAGTTACATCATTTAGAAGAGGGTTCTCTTATAGGTGACCGTCTAGCAGTTTCAACGAGCTATTATTGTCCTATTGCGCATATTTGCAGCCTATTTACAGCTCATTTGATAGACAGTTTACCAAAGGTATGCGATTCAGATACAGACAATTACGTAGCATCAATTAATACGGAAACAATACTTTTGAACTATACTTTTGTGTTGGCAAGTTCAATTGAATGAATGTGATGAGTGATAGTACGAATCATATTGATGAATAGTATAAATATGAACAAGAAACGAAAAAACAAGTAGTTCCTTGAAGAACTATATAGTCTATTTTCAAAATAACCACTGGTCTATTCAATTAAAAATCCTCCCAGATATTAAACATTCATTGGCAAGGTCGAGGCAGGACGATGTAAGGGTATGTCTTGCCGAGTTTCATTAAAATCGCTTCTGCCGTTTAGATTTTATTAGGGGACACACACGCACACATACGCATGCACCCACGGACAAAACGTGATCTCATAAGCCTCCTTTATACATAAGATGAAAATAGGCTAAAATTGGGGTTGTTCGATTTTGTGAGAAAAATCAGACAGTACTGATTAGAGGAGATTCCTCTGACCACGTGAATAGTACTGGGCTACTGACGACCTAGCATTTCAGGAGTGTTTCATCTGATTTTCCCTTCATCTACATGGAACAGGAGCTTGGTATTTCCTTCTGTTTCTGAATGAAATGTAAAGCTATACACACACATATGACGCCATTATAGATGACCGAGAGCAATGTCTGGGGAAATGGAGAAGAGAGAAGAGAACGAGGAAAGCGTATAATCCACAAAGCGTGTAAATACTGTATGTCTGGACATTCTTTAGGGTTTATATTTGCCACTGTGTAAATAGAACAAAAACCCTTAAACTCTAGAAGTCTCGCGGGAAAGCTGCTGTTTCTCACGCCACATCAACATAAATCAGTTGTGGATTTGCATAACATAATTATAAAGAACGTGTTATCATGGGCTGTGAGAGCCTAGATCAAAACTGAATGTATTCCGTTTGTCGGACTAGATTAACTGTAATCACATTTATGAATTCATCGCTGGATGACAGTGGTTAAAGTAAGTTGCCTACACTCTTGAGTTTCTCGGCGGCACGTACAGTTGGCTGCAGAAAAATTGCATAGCCCAACAATTGGAACAAAACGAAATACATGTTTGAAAGCAGTTACAATAATATTATTGAGTGACACAGTATAATGCAAAATGATACAGATACACCACACTATTTCTGAGATTAGTCATGCAGTATTTGTAATTACCGGTCTGATCGTTTTGCCCATTTTACAATTCCTTGGCAGTATAAGTCTGTTCCTTGGATCTGGAGTCATCAGAAAACAACTGTTGAAACATGCTGGTCGTTGTCAAATCACGACTCGCCCAGATTTTCTATCAGCTTGCTAAACACGTAGAAATTACTCTGTGAAATTCCAGACAGTACACGAATGCTTTATCAGGGGCGATTCTAGAAAGGAGTGGCAAATTAGTGCTAACCATAGACATTTTATAAGAAACAATGCCAGTATAAACCAGAATAAATAACCAACATTCTCTCCTTTACATCCTACAAATATTCATATTTTCTACTGAAAACATAATAGCTTATCCAAATGCGCAAGCCTGAGTAGCATATTTCATGATCTGTGGGCCTAATTTGTAGGAGACTTGCCACGAGACTTAAGGGGTCAGGAATGCAGGTGAGAGGATGGTAAATTAGAGGCTTTGATTTGCTAGTATGAGTAAATTATATGTAAATGCATGGGTTTTCTTCCATGGATTGCTGCGAAAACATTCCTCGCGTCCAGATTATGAGCCAAAAAGGACTGTCACGATTGTAACACTTCACTCATCTTGCACTTAATATATGTCTTATGTCCTCTTCGACAAGGACATCATTTGGACTGATGTAACGATACAGCGCCCTGACAAGCAAATACTTCTAGGTAATAATTCTCATAAACATATTGTTAATTTTTTGACGACAATAACTGAATACTTAGCGAAAGTGTAAAACTCCTCTCCAGATTTGCTTAGCATTACGTAGTCAAATCTGAGTTAAAGTAGAGTTCTTCCTCTTCACGTAAAATAATGACTATATTACAATGATGGATAAATATGTTCAGCACTTGTTCCTTGCCTAGTTAACAGTGGTACAATACTATTGTCCTGCATATATGTTGTTCAAACAACGTGATTGAAATAAATGCTGCTGGTAAAGATTAGAGAAGGGATTCTCTCTTCAATTACGTGAGGCATAGACTGGGCTTTGTTGTGTAAAATACATATTAGGCCTACACAGTTTCCTTTCAACCATAAATACAGACAACTACAGTACCTAGAATATTTGGACTTCTTATTGCAAATAATTTGTATAATGAACTTCTCCGTTTTATAAAAATATAGCAAGAATTTCAACAATAATAGGTGTTAATTGATGGTTGGTAGGTTAATCCGGAGCTAAACACTACCTGAGGGAAGACGATGGAAAGAAAAGGAGAAAGATTTAGGAGTGGAAACGATAGTAGGCAAAGAGGGAGAGAATCCAAATCAAATTAAAAAGAAATAGTGATATAAAGATTAGTTACACTGCGCGAAGCCCGTGAAGTAACTAAACCAAGCGGGAGCCTGAGCACAGTTAACGTAGAGAGCGGCATGAGCTACGGTTATCTGCAGGCTATCGCTAAGTGCTCTTTCCCTCCCGAGCAGGTATTTGGGTACTATGGGGAAGAGTGATGCTCTGGCAAGGCAATGTATGCCAAATGATAAGGATTTATGTACTTTGCCGTCAAAAGGGTGAGATTTTCTGAAGCATTTTAAAATGCTAGAAATACTTAAATTAGCCGGAATAATTTATTTTCCGACACAGTCGGATCCGCGACAGAAAAACCGAATGCCCCCAGAGTGGGCTGAGATAAAGCAACTCTAGTGCTTTTAGCAATATTATTATTATTATTATTATTATTAGAAATCTTCAGAAAGTACCAATTGTTGCATTTAAAGCAGGGTGCCGACTAAAAGTTTAGAAAGGATGAAAACCTCAAACCTAACTTGAACAAAACCACAATCTTAGACAGTAAATTACAAGCCAGAGAGAAAATCTCTACAAGTAGGAAGCTGGCTGAGCGAGCTATACTTGCCTTAATGATTTACTAGAATTAGCTGTGATAGCTAAGAGAAACGTAGTAAATGCTGTTAATAGAAGTTTTGTTTTAAAGGCAACAAGTGATGGATTTTTATAGCTTATCATTCAGTGATTTGCCTTTTTCCTTGAATATAGAATAATTCAGGAGAAAAATTACGGAAGAGAAGGTCCTGCCTAACCGTTTTTCTAGCAAGAGAGATAGATAACAAATAATAAAGAATTTGTTTAACAAATTGAGGAAGTTTAAGAATAGTAACAATTAGATTTCAAATCTATTTTGAGCTAAGAAAAAAGTTCTTGGTTTTAGTAAAATTTTGAGGTCTTAGACCTATAGTAACAATAAGAAACTTTACAAGAGTTTTCAAATTTTACGTACAATTAAAAGGCTTAAAGCTAATAACAATATAGTAAAGACATTACAATTTGGTTTAATATTTCGTTGTATTGGTTAATAAGAATACCAAATACTTAGAGAATGTCCTCTTTATAAGCGAAAAGGCTATGCATTCCTCGGCAAAGCAGGAGAAGAAAAAAAAAGAGATTAATAAGAGGTTTCTAAAACCCCTCTTTATTTACACCGAGGTTACGAAATACTAAATTCAAATAGGGCAGGCCGTATTAACGAAACCTGGATTACACAAATCAGATAAACACGTAACAATTGGAAAATTAGAACTTCCTGGTTGAAACAGGAAAAGTACTTATTAAAATGTGGATTATAAACACGGTTATTGAAGCAGAGTGAATAAATGGTAAATGGAGCAAAGTTTGGGAGGGCGCCTATGTTTTGACGTGGCCTTGTAGAAAAGTAACTAGTTTAATTATACCCTAATTGTTAGTAAAGGGATTAGGAGTGTAGGAAACATGGGGTTTGAGTCCTGGCCAATTTTATTAATACGAACGAATCGCGACGCGGTAGATTGTTGAAAGGACACTGCATTTAGCACTAGAGTTTGTTGATAGATTGTAAATTTTCTTTATTGCAGTATTTATAGGTTCATTAAGTTACACTTTGAGGGTTTTTAGAGGTATGTAGTCTTAATATTGCAGTTTATGAATACACTTTATCTTCAATGTTGCAGTAATGTTGACGGTATTAAGTATAGTTCTTCACTGTTTAGAGTTTATTTTGAATGGAAAGTTCCAGAACTGTAGTGACAGTTTAAAGGAGCAAGTAGACAACCCACGGAGGTAGACAAGTTAAGTTTTAGACATCTATGAATTTAACAGAAATCCCTCTGCGCAGGAAAAGTATTCCCTTAGTTAGTTCCAGAAATGCTAAATTTCACAACTTAAGTCGCAAGCCTGGTTGGCGAAGAATGACGGTTCTCACGTGGGGCAGTTATTACTCAATGTTGCCAAAATCCCAACAATGCCTATAACTTTCATTAAAAGCATTCAAAATGTTATTTAAAACCTTCTAAAATGGTTTAAAATCAATGCAGGTAGTTACTTAACTTGCATGATGACTGAAGTTTGAAGATTCCTGTAGCCGTTACACTTAAAATTCAGACATGGCGTCGATTTGAAAATTGCCTCATTTTCAGAGGAGACGGGCCTCTGAGAGAGGACAAACTGATCATTCAAACGTCAAGACAAGAAGTGAAACGAGAATTTGAACTCACGGTGAGCGAGAAGACGAAGGGGAGGTGGGGAGTGACAAAGGAACATAAAACAGGGTAGGTAACATCTGAGCAATATAAACCCTTTACAAATATAATTTTCTTCATGGAGTAGGGTCTTCAAGGAGATGATAGCTGACGACAAAGACGACGTCTGCTGGAATGGTTTGTAAGTCCTCTTGAAATCGATTAATCCAAAAACTTCAGCAGGTTGCCGCGTGGAGCGCCGTTACTTTGCAAGGAATACTTAACTGAAACAAACTTAAGTACATTTTAGTGCATATTCAAAGAAGAAGGGAATATAAAGAAGGGGTTCACTCCTTCAAAGTAGAAGAAAGAGCAATATAAACCCTTTACAAATATAATTTTCTTCATGGAGTAGGGTCTTCAAGGAGATGATAGCTGACGACAAAGACGACGTCTGCTGGAATGGTTTGTAAGTCCTCTTGAAATCGATTAATCCAAAAACTTCAGCAGGTTGCCGCGTGGAGCGCCGTTACTTTGCAAGGAATACTTAACTGAAACAAACTTAAGCACATTTTAGTGCATATTCAAAGAAGAAGGGAATATAAAGAAGGGGTTCCCTGTTGGTGTCTGCGAAGGGAAAAATATAAGAAACTAATGAAAGAGAAAAAGCAAAGTGCAGCAAGAGCTAACTCTAACTAACCGTGTATTCCAAAGAATACATCAATGGTCGATGAACTGCGTATTGCCGCCACTGGATATCATACCACTTGGTGTAACACGTTGAAGCAAAGCTTGTATTGGGCACGGCTTGTGAAATTTTGAATAGTCGTGAATGAAAAAATATGCCTTCTCAAATATTCATATTTCTAGTTCCTTACGGCTCCGAACAACGGCGCCAATATTCGCAGCAACAATAGGCATTGTGTCCCACTCTAGGAACTTCGTGTAAACGACTCCTTCAAAGTAGAATAAAGAGTGACCAAAATCTTACCTGCCGAGGGCAAAATTCTGAGGATGTTTGCTTTCGTTCTATTTATGGCCGCATAGAGGTGAATTGATGAAAACATGCCTCATCACTCGTAAAGATTCGGCATAGGGAACCATTGCATTTCAACAGCATGACTCCAATACATGAATCTGTAAGAATAGGCCTACTGTCTATATCTTCCTATGTGTATGCATGTCTAATATATTTGAGCACGGCTGCATGTTGAGAAAAGGCCAGTTACTCTTAAATCACATAGGAGATTGACTGGTTGTTTGATTAATTGTTCGCTTAGTTCGAGGGCTAAATATCCCCATTTGCTGCATGCAATCCCCTCTTTTACATTAAATAGCATTACATTAAGTAATATAACAATACATTAAATAACAATATAATACAGTACATTATATAACACCTACTTAATATAATTACCTAATAAACTAGGAACTGAATCCCACGATGCGCTCGATAGGGCCCTGTAACCATCTGAAAATATCATTACTAACCATCCAATAATAATCGGCAAGGTGGCTCCTGAGCACTGAGCGATGTGAATTCTCATACGCATACATATTATACAAATCAAAAATGTGTGATGCACTACATATCAACGATTTATTGTATGTAGAAGCACGATGGGGAGGTATCTGCATTCTGAACACGGAAAATATGTTGCTTCGGCCAAGGACTGCCCAAATCCGTAAGAAATCACATCATAGTTTGTATCTTCCTCTTGACATCTTGTCGTATTATATGTAACCACTGTTCTGTGCATGTGCTGCAAAAATTGATTTCAATATCGCAATTTAGAATAAACTTAACTGAGGTTCTACAGAACAATGTTCCACTGCCGAGGACTTTCAGGTTTAATGACGATACTGTTATCTATTATGCGTAGCGTGGCATGGCTGTCTACTGGGAATATTCTGACAGTGGTCATTTATCTATTGATATTTTGTTACAGGAAAAGAATGAATCCCTTTTCATGTTGTTACTATTTTATTTCGGGGGCTAGTCACATCTTGTCTATCAGCCCAGAAAAAAAGATTTCAAGGTTATATACAATATGAAAGGCATCTTCGTCATTAATGAAATGATGTGCCATGATGTTTGGGATTTGGTTACTCCACAAATAAGCACAGTGATTGGAGTAAATTATTAAATCACTGCTTATATCTGGCTCGAAGGAACACTTCGTCTTAAAATGAAATGCTGGCAATATTGTTTTTTCAATAAGGTGAATGTTAAATTGCGACCACTAATCCCTGATACACTTACCGGCAGTTATCTATGCATTTCCCCATCCCACTCCCCCGGTATTCTACTGAAGCGTAAAATATTTGCCATGCTGAGCGTGTCTGTGTCTGATTGTGAGGACCTACTGCCACGAGCGTCAATGTCCTCAGATAGGGAAGTATTTATCACGCTCCCCGCACCGCTCTACACCCCACTCCTACCAATGATATATTAAGGTCAAGTGCACAGTTAGACGCCGCTATCAGTACAAGGGTGTAAAACTGTCTCAAAACCTGTGTTGTACTGGTAGCTGTATTTACGTATTTTAATTTTGGTAAGGATTGGTATTGGGCTGGTTGCGTGGCTCAACGATAGCATTCCAGGCCCCTGTGCCCGAGGTAGCCAGATCAATTCTCGGCACAGTTAGGTTCATAAATGCAAGGAATGCGTATCAGGAGATTTTCAGCACGTTAAGATTCCCTGGCGTCTCTAAAGGCCACAATAGTTAAAAGGAACAAAAAACCCTAACTATTATTATAATAATAAAAATTATTATTATTATTAAGAAGTGCGAAACCACAGAAAACATCACCAGGTCCTGCTCACATTTGGCCTTTTTTAGGTTTGGCGGAAAGGTATTGTACCCTTCGTACAATGAATATGTAATGCAAGTTAATGTGGCCAGAATATTGGAATCTGAATTCCTTTCTTTGAAAGGTCCAGCCATGCGTGCTAAGCTGGCGCCTACTGCCCACGTGCGAAAAAATATGGCTGCAGCGAGAGACGAGACGGGAATCCCCTTCTGCCGGTAAAACAAAGGGCCTCTTTGTGAATGTCTGACAGAGAGGACACTCAGAAAGCATGATACAGCGGTATAGTCACGCCTGCTTTAAGAGTATCTCGTAAATGTATTAATGAAAATAAGCATAAATGAGGGGGTTAATTAGCAAAATATTCACCAAACCTTATGCGAGAAAGAAGCCCTATTAAACTTAAGTCCTGAGGAAAATACGCAGTTGACATGAAGGACAAATCACTAGGTCCCAAGAGCAAAACTCCTCATTGACCCATACCAGGATTCCCCAAATTATATCACTGAAGCATATCCAAGCTATGCAAGTTCTAGCGAAACGTACAATCCAATTTCAAAATCAATCAGCCTGAAATAACCCTGAAAAAGTGCGGTTTCATCCAGTACACGTTAAGGAATCTCTAAAGTAAACAAATGTGTGTTTCCGCGTGGGGGCGTGTCTAAGAAATTTAAGAAAAGAAGACAGATGGAAGAATAGAATTGCATTGACAGGCATATACCGTTCTAACTTGGCAACTAAATTAATTTTATTTTATTTTGAAGTGTGCTTTATGTTACTGTATTTGCCTTCTTAAATTTAAGTATTAGAGACACACATTCATCAATACTGAGCCCGAATAGCTCATGCTGGTGATAGCTTGTACACGAACCATGGAATTTATAATGCTCAAGAAATGTGAAAGCACCCACAGCAGCATGCCACTACATTAGATGTTCTTTTGACTTCATTAAGAAGCAGTATAAAATTACCCTACATGATCAAAGAAGTTCTCTTTGATGTGCAACCTGAATTTAAAATAATCAGTCATTCAGCTTAACTAGCCACATTTTTCATGGGCAAATAATATTTTATTTATGGTTTACGACCGAAGGGTATAACACCGCCGATACGCGGAAGGAATGAACTTAGACGCTAAATGACTCGGAAGTGATCGAACTGAGCACACCTACTTCCGTGAAGGAATGACTTTAATCCGCGCTTGCATGGCGTGCGGATGGAAATTGTGAAGGTCCCAGGTGACCAAGTCTAAAGTATCATCGACGTTCAAATTGTGTAAAGTGAATACGACTGAAAGTATTAATTATAGCACGAAATGTGCTGGTGACGCGAAAAATTCGTCCAAGATTGTGAATCTTATTATATTTCTATTCAGTAAAGTGTTGACCACATGGTTACAGCGTGCTTCAATGGCTGACCAGTGACAAATAGTTGTGTACCAGTAAGACCCGAGTGGAGAATCTGGTCGTCATATTCAACAGATGCAGTGAAATATTTACGAGCCGTGCAAAGGCCGACTGTAAAACAAATAAGATTAAGCTCATATTCTTCGATATGATATCGAAAGCGAGTGAAGTTGTTTAGCTTCAGTGGAAAGACACGTGTCTAGTGTCAAAGCCAGTTTATGTGTTTTAGCAGACAAGGCCATTTTTAAATATAGTCTGCTGGTGGAAAAATGTGTAATATCTGTGAATTTCAACACGCTTGAAGCTGTGTCCATTATTATACGAATTTCAACGACTCTACAAGATGCCTTCATTTCACCACGTGCTGAGGCATAATAATCCTATATCTAAGAAGAAGAGGGCTATGGCTTAAACATCCGAATGGGAGGAACGCTGAACACCTAAGCCACACTACAACAATGGATGACCACCCGAGGATAACCATGCTTGTGGGCGAGCAGAGAAGATATTTGTGGTTTGTCTGGATGAAAGGCAAACTCCTCAATCCTCGTGTCTGGATAGTTATCTGCAATAGCTGTGAGTCATGATTTTCTAATCTATTTCTGTACGGTGGATGGTCATGGGTGGATTAGCCTGTAGCATCCGTAACTCATTGTCAGTCATCAAGGTAGGCTTCTTTCATTCTTTTTTGACCACCTCCTTAAGGTGATTTTTCACGCTTCTGAATGCTTCTCTTTGCATTTCGTTACTCGACACTGAGTTATTCACCAGATTGTGTGTGTCCACACTGGAAAGGGGTGATTGGATAGCACCCCAACTGGGAAATAGAGCATTAGGTTTCGGGCACACAGTGGAATTTAAATAGAGCGACGAGGAAGAGACCAAACATTGATGACTAAAGTTTAATACATTTATTTGATTTTTGAATCAATAACAAATATTTTCATTTAGAATAATAATTAAAGGAAGGTAATTAAAATGCAATGTTTCTCCAAGAAACTCAGAATAAAATAGGAATTACAATAAAAATGCATAAAAAGGCCTCCTTATAAAAGGCGATTAAAAAGTATTTTCAAGAAAAAGATCCAAAAAACAAGCAAGAAGCAAGAAAAAGGCTTGGCCTTGAAGAATGTCTTAACCAAGTGGATAAAGTTCACGTTACCAATGATTTGATACTTTATACCGAGTATTTGGCCCGCAGGGAGCGGGTCTTAAAATCCAAACAAAGGCTTCCTCTAAGATGTCTCGGCATGCCTTCCGAGAAAGATAGATTGTGGCTCCTTTGGCGAAGTGTACCCCGCAGGAACAGATCTCTTGGTAGTGATCTGTCTGGCGGATTACAAGCAGTTACAGTTTCTCATCGCCGAGTTGTAGTGAGCTAGCGGGCTGACTGAGTTGCTGAGATGAAAGTCGTTGACTCATGCCTCGCCTAGCACGACAGAGTCCAAGCGATGAAGCATGCCACTTGGCGAGGTTCCAGCCACACGATGTTTACTAACAGGGCCGACCCAAGAAGGGCCTTGTTGTGGACAGGCAGGCAGCCGTGGTCAGACTGGTTCATGCAGGCAGATGCAGACAGGCCGCAGGACGGCGATGCGGAGAATATATAGTAGAAATGACGACAGCGCGCCGAACATTCCAGAATGAAGGAGGGGTGTCAAACAGCCAATCAACGCACAGCCCCATGCACATTGCGAGGGTTGCTGCTGAGGTGAGCACAGTACCTCATGAGAAAGTGTGACAGTATGGTGCGTCTAGAAAGACACTCCAGAAAATAGGTGAGTTGACAAGAATAATAAAGAACAACAATTCAAATGAAACATAAGTTAAATAAATAAATAAATAATCAGAACACCGCGTTCATACTGCAATTATAACGAAAAAAATAATGGGCAGAATAAATGAACCTGTGTTTCAAACCGTACGGGAAACATAGCCTACAAAAAAACATTCGCAAAAGCGAACATGCTGGGAGGGGCGAGAAAAAATTGCAGTAAGAAAGCGCAGAAGTTAGACCTCGCGTGGCAAAGGAGCAATCATAGTGATTGGCCTGAGAAAATGACCAGCAGAATTCTGCAGTTTTACCACGCGAACCCTACCATCTCTGCCAGGAAAGCACTCAACAACCCTACCCAAATTCCAGACAAGAGGGGGACTAGGGTCTTTCAAAAAGGCCAAGTCCCCTACCTGAAGGTTAGAGCAGGAAACACGCCATTTACCACGCTGCTGAAGCAGACCGAGGTATTCCAACCTCCATCGGCGCCAAAAATTGTTGCGCAATTTTTCAATTTTGCGCCAGGAAAGGGCTAAAGAAGATTCAGAATTAGAATATAACAAAGGGGGACAGGCAGTCAACGGACCACCGATAAGAAAATGGCCTGTTGTTAATGGCAGAATATCTGAAGGATCATTAGATAAGGGTGATAAAGGACGAGAATTAATTATGCCCTCAATAAAAATAATTAAGGAATTAAATTCTTCATGAGAAAGGGGGGCGTGGCCACAAACACGTCTAAGGTGCTTCTTGGTGAGTTTCACACAAGACTCCCAACGCCCACCTTGATGAGGTGCATAAGGGGGGATGAAGTGCCACTTGAAATTTCTCTGGTGAGCATAATCAATAATTCTTTCCAGCGCTGAATTGTGAGTAAGAGCTCTCTTAATTTGTTCAGAAGCTCCGATAAAAGTTTTAGCATTATCTGAGAATACTTCTGAAGGAAGACCTCAGCGAGCAGAAAATCTGGCAAAAGCTGCCAAAAAGTAAGCAGTAGAGGCGTTCGTAACTAATTCTAAGTGAACTGCTCCGGTGACCATACATACAAACAGCGAAATATAGAGTTTTCCAGAAATACATTTTTTGGCCTCAGGAGAATTTCTTCTGTAAACAAAAGGCCCGGAATAATCCACCCCCGTTAAGGTAAAGGGTCTAGCAGGCGCAGATCTAAAGTTGGGAAGATCACCCATGAGCTGAGTGGTAATTTTAGGGTAGGATTTAAAACTTGGAATGCACTTCCGGATAACAGAGGTAACTTCATGCACTCCGTTTATGGGCCAATACCTTTCACGAATGACAGAAAGTAATGTACGAGTTCCAGCATGAAGATGCTGGTAATGATACTGACGAATGATTAAGGAAGTGACATGATGCTTTGAGGGAAGAATAATTGGATGTTTTTTTATCCACAGAAAGATCAGCCAAAGGTAAACGTCCTCCTACTCTTAGTAAACTATCAGTATCCAAAAAAGGGGCGAGTGAGGAAAGCCTACTCGATTTCTTAAGGGATTGACCTTGGGACAACACCTGGCATTCTTCAGAGAATATTTCTTGTTGAGTAAGCCATAAGATTTTTGTAGTGGCTAAACCTAGTTCAGAAAGGGTTAAATATGGCTTAGGAAAAAGGGGTTGTTCTACCACAAAATATTTCCATCGAAGGAGATAAGCCATAACCCTCACCAATTTATGGAAAGAGGAATATCGCTGCAAGAGAAGGGGAGAGTCGGAAACGATTAGAGAGGATCCTGTAATCTTCCCAGCATCCGGCAAATCTGATAATTCCGGAAGAGGAAAATTTGTTAAAGCAGAAGAGATGTTAGAATGAATTGGAGAGCCTGATAATAATGTGTCATTCAGAGAAGTTCCGTTGGCATCCAATGCAGAGCCATTAAAGACCACTCTTATGTTTTCCTTTAAAATTTCATTCTTCCAAACAGGATGGTGATTGAGCTAAATGACTTCAGATGGGGTATAGGAAGCATCATCTTTCTTGTTAACAACCTCCATGTGATCGAGTGCCTCATATTCCTCCATAAATGTGGAATATTGAGTTTTAACAACAGGGTCACGTTTAAATTTGCTTTCCACAGCATAGAATGCTCTAAGAGCCCTAGGGTGTGTTTCAAATAAAAGAGGTGGATTATCCACACGGGGCATTGTTACGACAAATCTACCCTCTGAATTGCGTTTGGTTGTTTCGCGAAACAATTTTTCACACATTTCATTTTCAAGCGAGGAAGGTGAAACTGAATCTATAGTTTCGATTTTCCAAAATCTTTCTAAGTTGTAATCGAGACTTGCATTGACAAAATGACATTGTGAGAAATTTTGAAATGACTTACGAGGGACTTGACACGTTACTAACCAACCTAGCTTGGTATGATGAACAAACACTCCTGGTGATATTTTGACCTTAGAGCTAAGGAGACATTGCCAAAATACTTGGGCACTGAGAAGTATGTCTACTGGAGCGCTCGTATTAAAAGTTGGATCTGCCAACTGAATGTTATGAGGAAATTGCCAATCTCTAATTTCAAAAGGATTACTAGGGGTATTACTGCCAATAGTATCAACGGCAAGACAATTCAACTGAAATGTTGTGTTACAATTAACAGCATCTTTGATATGAATACGAACAAAATGCAAAGATTTAACATTGCTATTGTTAATACCGGTAACCTGAATTAATGTAGGTTGCTTGGGAAGACCAAGTTTCTTAATGAGACGCTCACTTATGAAGTCATGGGTGGCGGCATTATCCAATAAGGCACGTGCTTCAAGCCATCTACCAGAGGAATCTTGAACTTTTAATAACACGGTTGATAGTAGCACCTGGGAACTACGAATAGAGCTAGAGCTCTGAGTATAAGATTGCGCATTGGCTCCTGGGGATGTATCTTTAGAACTTTCAGGGGAAGGAGCCTGACGTGGCTTTTCAAACCTATGAAGCAAGGTGTGATGTTGAGCCTTGCAATGGGAACAAGTATTTTTAGATAAGCAATCAGGCACCATATGCCTAACTGACAGGCAGTTGTAGCAATATCTTTTTTGAGCGATTAATTTGCGTCTTCCGTCGGTAGAAAGAGCTTTAAAGGCAACGCAGGAATATAACCTGTGAGGCGCTTTACAGAAAATACAATCTGTTGAATTATGTTGAACAGTAAAGACAGCAGATTTGTTTATTTTAGTACCGACTGGCTTGACAACATTAGATTTGTTATCTGCACTTCCTGACGTATGACAGGCTACGGCTGACAAAACCTGACATCTATTATTTATAAACGTAAGCAGTGAATGATAGGTATATGAAGTGTCATTTGTTATTTCCCTCTCCCATGCCTTTAAGGTAGATGGATCAAATTTAGAAGTAACCAAGTGAACTAAGAATAGATCCCAATGCTCGACCGGTTGATTCAACCGTGCCAATGCTCTGACGTGTAGTTGGACCGTGTCACTTAAGGCTCGCAATGTTGACAAATTGTCAGCACGCAAGGCGGGCAGGTTGAATAAGGCTTGCATATGCCTTTGTATACATAATCTTTCGTTGCCATAACGGCCTTTAAGAAGCTCTATAGCAATGTTATAGTTTTCTCCTGTTAAGGGGAGTTCTCTTATAAGTTGAAGGGGTGGGCCCTGCAAAGTGGATTTTAAGTAATGGAATTTCTGAATTTCTGGAAGTGTGGCATTATCATGTACTAATGAACTGAACAATTCAAGGAATGATTGCCACATCTCCTCCTTTCCTGAAAAATGTGGAATTTCGATTTTAGGTAGCAATGGTTTGACACTATTCCCATTGTCGCTAATTCTTCCTTGAGTTTCCTCTACCTTCAACGCCAGGGTCAAAGTTCTAACTAATGCCACAGCCTAAGCGTGTGTATCAAAGTAATTACTCTCTACTTCTTCCCTATCTGACTGATGTTCCGGACTTTTGATTTCAATTTCAAGTTGCACGAGATCATATTTCTCGTGCGCCTGTTCAAAAGCTTTTAAACGCTGAGATATAATATGAAGGTTTTGTTCCTCTTTCGGTAGAGTAGCTAAATATTTTTGAAAACGGGTGAGTTGGCCCTTGTAAGCCGCCCGACAGTTTAACAGTTTTTCATCTATTATTACTGGCATGGCTGGAAAGTTGGAATAACTCACTCACCAAAGTTGCTTGCAGCACCAGACTGAGACCCGCTTACCGGAAAGAGAACAGTTGTACAATATGCTGGGATTGTTTTCGCCTTCCCGCAGATCTCCTGCGCTAGCCATGGTATATTGAAATGTATAAAACAAATGTTAGATTGCACAAGTTTTTTTTTAGAATAGAATTTGTGGTCTCAGAATGAAAGTTCTGGGTTCGATCCGGGGTTGAGGTACCATGTAAAGGGGTGATTGGATAGCACCCCAACTGGGAAATAGAGCATTAGGTTTCGGGCACACAGTGGAATTTAAATAGAGCGACGAGGAAGAGACCAAACATTGATAACTAAAGTTTAATACATTGATTTGATTTTTGAATCAATAACAAATATTTTCATTTAGAATAATAATTAAAGGAAGGTAATTAAAAATGCAATGTTTCTCCAGGAAACTCATAATAAAATAGGAATTACAATAAAAATGCATAAAAAGGCCTTATAAAAGGCGATTAAAAAGTATTTTCAAGAAAAAGGTCCAAAAAACAAGCAAGAAGCAAGAAAAAGGCTTGGCCTTGAAGAATGTGTTAACCAAGTGGATAAAGTTCGCGTTACCAATGATTTGATACTTTATACCGAGTATTTGGCCCGCAGGGAGCGGGTCATAAAATCCAAACAAAGGCTTCCTCTAAGATGTCTCGGCATGCCTTCCGAGAAAGATAGATTGTGGCTCCTTTGGCGAAGTGTACCCCACAGGAACAGATCTCTTGGTAGTGATCTGTCAGGCGGATTACAAGCAGTTACAGTTTCTCATCGCCGAGTTGTAGTGAGCTAGCGGGCTGACTGAGTTGCTGAGATGAAAGTCGTTGACTCATGCCTCGCCTAGCACGACAGAGTCCAAGCGATGAAGCATGCCACTTGGCGAGGTTCCAGCCACACGATGTTTACTAACAGGGCCGACCCAAGAAGGGCCTTGTTGTGGACAGGCAGGCAGCCGTGGTCAGACTGGTTCATGCAGGCAGATGTAGACAGGCCGCAGGACGGCGATGCGGAGAATATATAGTAGAAATGACGACAGCGCGCCGAACATTCCAGAATGAAGGAGGGGTGTCAGACAGCCAATCAACGCACAGCCCCATGCACATTGCGAGGGTTGCTGCTGAGGTGAGCACAGTACCTCATGAGAAAGTGTGACAGTATGGTGCGTCTAGAAAGACACTCCAGAAAAAAGGTGAGTTGACAAGAATAATAAAGAACAACAATTCAAATGAAACATAAGTTAAATAAATAAATAATCAGAACACCGCGTTCATACTGCAATTATAACGAAAAAAATAATGGGGCAGAATAAATGAACCTGTGTTTCAAACCGTACGGGAAACATAGCCTACAAAAAACATTCGCAAAAGCGAACACACACGGTGCAATATTGTTCTTAGAAGGTAATTCAGCATGACGGAACATCAATTTAGTCATTTGTGACAGGGGCATGTTTTTAATTCAGCTCCAGCTGATATTTGGTCAACGTTTTTGAAGACCCCATTTCTATTATTTTTGTTCGCCACTGACGTCTTTATTTAACATTATAGTGTATCGTTTAGGCATGGAAGGGATCCAGCCTGTTGTTATTGTAATGTACATTTTTAAAGAGTGAGCAGTTCGCCACTAGAATTCAGATAATTCACATCGCTGTACACGAGTCAAGTAATGTTATGAACTTACTCATAAAGTTTAGGTTACACGATTCGTATCATTTCGATTAGTTCCACCTAAGGTGAAGATGTGAACCAATATTTTATTATCATTTAAACATGTTTGTACGCAGCACTCATTCGCTGTGAGCTTCAGTGGCGCTACACAATGTCAAAGCCTTTCAAAGAGAGAGGAATATCTTTCAGTTACGTCTATTTGGTTTGCAGAAGCCAAACATATTATTCTACTTGTGATTGATTCGTCTTTAAGGTTATAATAACTTCCTTTACATGTGTATAATCCTTTAGAGTGATTGCTAAGAACACTCAGTCTACATTTACTGTCCTTTAATGTGTTGAAAGATCAGTGATAGACATTTTCTTTGAGATTCACTGACGTGCTATGATGCTTAGTGCCAAGCGCTGGGAGTACAATGACAGGTGCTTGTCCAGTCCACGCCAATGACATTGCCCAAGGTTACATACGATCTCTCTTGTGAGACAATTGACTATCGACTTCATTTTTATTTTCTTTATTTCTAGACCTTGCTAGGAATGTTCTTACGGGCTATGCTTCGTTTATGCTCATGCTATTGACCTTGATTCAGTATCGATTTTTGTAAAGTTGTTCTGGTACAGGTGTACTGATAAGTAATGCTAAATTTTTAATATACTCGCAGGTATTTGTGTACGAGCCCCAATATGTTTTGTCATGATTTATAATGAACTCGAGCAACCATTTGATAAGTTGGACCCTTAAGGCTATTATGTATTCTCACTTGTAAGTGAATGATTATTTACCGTGTTTTTAATACACGCAGGGTTGGTTACCACGTTTATTAGAGAAAGCCGGCCAGATCTATGTTACAGAACAAGTTTGGACCGAGGAGGAAAAGGTATGGTCTCTTTCGAGTACCGATTGTGTTATTGTTAACGTGCGAGCCACGTATTCTTTGTTGAGGTGTACTACGCGTTGGTAGCACGCTCTTGCGACGCCTAGCATATGGTCAACTATCTTAATAATCAATGGACTCATAAATCTACGACATTAAATTTAGGACTAAATCATGAATCATCAATTTATTTCCTAAACCGGCGATGCTAATAATAAAGTTAAACCTTAACCGTTGTTAAATTTTGATCTTGTACCTGTAGTCGAGCAGACCAATGCATTGCGCCTTCGTTCGCTCATACTAGTAAGTTTAGTAGCTAACACTGATAGACTTTGACAGAGATCGCACGAACCCAAAGTTCAGAACTCGTGGGTCGTGACCCGATCAGGGGAATGCTGTTCTTGCACAGTTTGATTCTCAAGTTTAGATACCCTGATAGATGACGGTGGACAACAAACAGTTGTTCATCTGCTGCAGGCAGGATTAATAAGATGATTATTTGTGTGTATAACTTATTTATTTACTGATGTCTTTCCCACTAAAACCCTACTGTCTCTTGTAATATAAAACATCTTTGTTGTTTGTATATTATTGTACCAGTTTACTGTAAAATGATGACTGACAATAATTAGTTTTTGTATAGTTTGTTTATCACGGACGTCTAACGCCGTTGATCAGATTAAAGCAGGAGTAGTTCAAATGATTATAGTATAAATGTAAATATGGGATGGTACCAGTCCGTTAACTTTGCTGTCCTGCTTGACATGTTTTGATGCCATGATGCCTTCTTCTTAGAAGCATCAGTTTTTTTGTGTAACGATTTTTTTTCTTGCGGTACCATTTCCCCAGTTTTGCTTTGTTTTGCTGTATTTAGGACCTGTCGAGGGGATTCTACGTTAATTTTAGGAGTTGTTTATTTTTTTCTTTGTTTTTTAGCTACGGAATAGCCGTTTTATCAAACCCTCCGACCGTAGGACAGGGGTTTGACCTTCCAAATAAACCAACCATGAGTATGTCTTAAGTCTGGATTTTAATTATTTAGTAGTTTTGACCTTTTGGGGGGTGCAT
The DNA here is from genome assembly GCA_946902985.2 of Meconema thalassinum. Classification (NCBI taxonomy): domain Eukaryota; kingdom Metazoa; phylum Arthropoda; class Insecta; order Orthoptera; family Tettigoniidae; genus Meconema; species Meconema thalassinum. The sequence goes on from OX336389.2 coordinate 190,763,400, forward strand.
TTTCTTTGGGCGTCTATGACAATCACTGTGATAGGAACCTGAACCTTACGGAAACAGAGTCTTGTGCCTGGCTAGTCCAAAGAAGTGCATTCCGATTCTCTCCGGCAATGTGTCTCGAGGTAGAGGTCATCTGGGAGGCCATGTTACGGTTGGTGGTAACCAGATAACCTCGTCCAACGGGCACAATACCTCTACCTACTTCTGTATGAATTTGATATCTTACAAACTCATCATTACATAAATTCGTACACAGAAATATTTGACAGGAAGAGGATATTTACAATCAGTCAGCTGTTGAGCTCTGCAGGTACGATATACTAATTACTGTATTGGATGTTTCGGCAGAAGTGAAGGGACAAACTAGCAGGTAGGGTTGTTCAGCTGAGGGGCTGTAAGAGGGGAGTAGCAAATTGCAGGGCAGGGGTAAGTGATCTTTGCCGTGCGCTCGGAATTCCAAATAACAAAGGAAGCTGAAGTACGTACCAACTTATACGTCTTAAAGTATTTAGCAGCTGATGTTAAACATGAAACAAAGTTACAAGATCAGAATAAATAATGTAATAAATTAATGAATGAAGTGAAATCAATAAAAGATAATGCGTATTAAAATAGTGATTTTAAATTAATTAAAAATTAAATTTAACATAAATAAATAAAGAGATGTAATGTTTTTATTATAATACTAGCAGTAGTGCCCGGCTTCGCCCGGTGGATTAATTTGTTTTATGGATGATAATGAATGCTACTACAGAACCTACCCATGTACTTAAACTACCAGGTTTTTTTAATATAACTTTTTGTGGTGGTGGTGATTGTAGTGAGGGTGATAAGCAGCACAGTATAATGGGCGTAACATTTAGGTAATTTTCCTCTAATGATAATAATGACAATAATGAATAGGGAGACGACTATTTACTAACTACAGCACTGACACATGTAATTTACAAACAAATTTTTAAAAATGATTAGAAAGAGGAATAAGTGAAATAAAAGACACTGCCTAGGGCCTATATCTCATTGTCTGTTAGAAATGTAGAGTCCAATAGTGTCGTATTTTGTCGCATAACGTCGCAGGAAAATAATCAGACCACTTTGGAAAACTTCGGCTGTCCCGAGCTCCTGAGGCAGCAATAGTATCATTTATGGCCACATAGCGCTCAAAGATAAGTTTCGGAATAAATTAAGGTAAATTTGAGAGCACCACACTATGAAGATATTTGAGCGTATCGTGGATACACGCCTTCGTGACATAATCAAGATTGCCTCAAACCAGTGTGGTTTTATGAAAGGTACAGGGACAATCGATGCTATTCACGCCGCTCGTCTTTTGATGGAAAGGCACCAAGAAAAGCGGAAACCACCCCATATAGCCTTCTTGGATCTTGAAAAGGCATTCGACAGGGTACCTCGTGATCAAATATGGTATGCACTACGACAGCATAGGGTACCAGAAGCATATATTCAATGGGTTCAGCTTCTTTATCGGAATGTCACCAGCTATGTCCGATGTTCTTCAGGAAACTCCGCAACTTTCCCCATCAGAGTTGGTGTTCATCAGGGGTCAGCTTTGTCCCCGCTCCTGTTCATCATCTGTCTTGACACCATCGCAGCCGAACTACTGCAACCGCATCCCTGGACCTTGCTCTATGCTGACGATATCATTGTAGCCTGAAAGTCTCGCCAAGAATTGGAACAACATGTTCAATGTTGGAAAACTGCACTAGACACCCATGGCCTACGACTTAATATTGGGAAGACAGAGTATATGGAGTGTGGAGTACTAAGTGAAGGATCTATTCACATTGATGGCACTGAACTCCGCAAATCATCTGCATTCAAATACTTGGGTACGCTAATCTGTTCAGATGGCCGAACACTCCCAGATGTCCGAAACAGAGTCAACGCTGCATGGCTTAAATGGCGCCAAGTTACTGGAGTCCTTTTTGACCGGAATTTGCCACTATATCTGAAGTCGAAAATTTACAGAACCATCGTTCGACCAGTAGCACTGTACGGTACAGAATGCTGGCCAGTAACGAAGAGACATGAACAACAACTACATGTCATGGAGATGAAGATGATTCGCTGGACACAGGGACTTACTAGACTGGACCGCATCAGGAATGACAATGTTCGAGCAACATTTGGTGTGGCTCCAATCCATGAAAAAATGCCGGAGAGCCGTCTGCGTTGGTATGGCCATGTACTGCGTAGCAATCACTCTTCAGTCGCGAGAACTGCACTTGACATCAGTCCAGAAGGCCGACGACCACGAGGGCGACCGAGAAAGCGCTGGCTGGATACTATGCGGGAGGACATGCAACTAGTGAATACCACAACTAGAGACGCTCAAGATCGAGCAGTATGGAAGAAAAAGTGCAGAAAAGCAGACCCTGCAATAAAGCGGGATTAATGCTAGGAAGATGATGATGATGAGAGCACCAACGCTTATTGCAGCTGATAACCTCAATGTATTGCACCAACACCATTGCACTTATACTGATGCATAGTATGTTCATGATGATAACTGTTTTAAGGGGCAAACGAAATATTTTTGCACTAATTACTCCCCATGACTGCAATTTATAATTAGCGATAGGTGCAACTATTTCCGCAATTCTGCTCCAGAACACGGGCAGGGACGACGTGATGCAGACCGCATAGTCAGTTAACAATAGACTTATTAAAATACTCTTACAGTTACACTTCTACGGACATGAATGATTCTAGGGCCTTAATACATGGTTTTCAAGTGCTTCAATGTTCAGTTTGTTTGTTATTCTAAATGTTGGGAATGGAGAGCGTTATCCAAAATATAAAGTGGACAGTGTTACCAGCAGGGTTTCAAAGTGTATGTATAATTTGGTGCAATTAGGATGAACGGTGTAGATTTGCTATAAAGGGCCTAAATGCAGGGAATGGAGTGGTCTGTTCGAAATTTAAAGTGGACAATCAACCGCAGGGTTCCAAAGGGTAAGTGTACAAAAAGTGGTTCAGATCGGTAAAACTGTGTAGATTTGTGCCTAAGGACCTAAATGCAGGGAATGGAGTGGTCTGTCCGAAATTTCAAGCAGACAGTGTTACTCGTCGGGTTCCATAGTGTAACTATGTGAAATTTGGTTCAGATCGTTGAAACGGTGTAGATTTGTGCCAAAGGGCCAACATGAAGGGAGTGGAGTGCTCTGTCCGAAATTTCATGCTGACAGTGCTGTTCGCAGGGTTCCAAAGTGTAAGTATACAAATTTTGGTTCAGATCGGTGAAAAGGTGTAGAGAATTGTGCCAATGGGAATGGAGTGGTCTGTCCGAAATTTCACGTAAACAGTGTTACCCGCTGGGTTCCAAAGGGTAAGTATACACATTTTGGTTCAGATCGGTGAAACGGTGTAGCTTTTTGTCAAAGGGCCTAAATGCAGGGAATGGAGTGGTCTGTCCGAAATTTCATACAGACTGTGTTACTCGCAGGGTTCCAAAGGGTAATTTTACAAATGTTGGTTCAGATCGGTAAAACGGTGTAGATTAGTGCCAAATGGCCTAAATGCAGGGAATGGAGTGGTCTGTCCGAAATTTAATGCAAACAGTGTTACTCGCAGGGTTCCAAAGGCTAAGTATACACATTTTGGTTCAGATCGGTGAAAAGGTGTAGAAAATTGTGCCAATGGGCCTAAATGCAGGGAATGGAGTGGTCTGTCCGAAATTTAACATAGCCTAAACTATTCCTCTTGAATCTGGCTATCATATAAAAAGAGAATTTTTCGAATCCGACTGGTAGTTCCAGAGATTAGCGCGTTTAAACCCAAAAACACACAAACAAACACACAAACTCTTCAGCTTTATTATATTAGTATAGATGAGATGGACTCTAGGAATTAAAAAGTGTCAATTACTCATCTGGTTGCCTAATGGCCTGGCAACTCCTTCATTTTCGTCACTCGGACTTTTCTACCGTCGGTGTTTCTTACAAAAATGACACCATCTTGACTCCAAACGTTCTTCAATTGGAATCGAGACACAGCTGTCTTCAGAACAGCAAGTCTATTCGCGGTGAGGTTTTTACTTATAGTTGTCCTCGTTCCCTAGAGATGCCTTTTCTTCTTGAAGAACTCACTTCTAGCTCTATATGAGGTAAACCTCACTATAATTGGTCGTTGCATGTTTGTGGACTTCAACCCCACCGGTGGCTCCTATCAATGCCATTCTTGTTGACATTTACATTCATGTTTCTTGCAACTTGAAGCACAGGTTCATCCGTGCCCTCTGCACCATTCTCATTAATGCCAAATAGCCTAGGTCCATACTGTTGTATTTCGTCCAGTCTGTCATTCTTAGTCTGGTTCAGTTCGTCAACTTTGTATGGTTATGAAAGGTACTACTATACGTTTATTTATTGGACTTTCAAAAACCTGTTAATTACAAAACAAACCCGGCGGACAAACGTAGTTAAAAAATTTAAATTGCCTTTTCTCGCGATTGAAATAGCAGAGCGCAATGCAGCTTGGTACAGCAAATGGTTATAGAAATTGTAATGCACTGGTATGTAATATAGTTCAATTATTTACATATCCACAAGATGGCGGCTGTGCGGAATTTCAAAATTAAGTTCTTATTTCTTGTGTCCTAAACATGAGATTGAAGTGAAAGTTCAAATAATGAACTTAGACAATGATCTTCATTTAAAGGTGCATAACTCTATGGCCTACATACATAGCAATCCAACATGGTAACCATCGGAAATATTTAGATGGCTCTCAATATCTTCTAATTTATTACAGCAAACAATCTGAAATTTCGCGTGTTGATAGAGGCTATTAGCCTTAATTTACCTATGGGACTTAATAACCTGGTGATCACAAAACCAACATGGTGGCCAAGCGAAGTTTAAACATTTAAATGGAATTTACTCACGATTTAATCATCTGAGCGCAGTGGAAATTGGTACGTTAATGTTTATACGAGATTTGTTCTACTGGCATCTAATTTAATCCAATTGTTTTCATTAACTCAAATGATGGCTGTGGGAAATATTAAAATTAAGTTTTTATTTATTGTCTCCTAATCATGCGATCAAAGTCAACGTTTGAAAATGACCTACGCAATAATGTTCATCTAATGTTACATAACTCTATGGCCTACACATACAATAATCCAACATGGCGACCATGCGAATTATTTAGACGGTTCTCAGTATCTACGAATCTATTACAACAATCAAACTGAAATTTTGTATGTTGATAGAGGCTATTAACTTTGGTTCACGTATGGATCATTAAAAAACCTGGTGACCACAAAACCAGTATGGTGGCGACGCGAAATTTTTATATTTAAATGGATTTTCTCGCGACATTTCATCCGAGCGCTGTAAAACTTGGTACGGTTTATCTTCATGCAAGCCTTAATATACTGACGTCTAATATAATGGAATTTTATGAGAACTTAACAGGTAGTTCCGTGAAGAACTAAATAGCATAATTTCATATATCCTACATTTATTAACTGCCTCTATCAACATTCAAATTTTCAGTTTTATTGCTGTAATAGATTCGTAGATATTGAGAACCGTCTAATTATTTCGGATGGTTACCATGTTGGATTTTTAGCCTACTTTTCACATTTTGCAAAAATGAGGAAAAAGTAGACTTATGAGATCAGGCAAATGTGTGTCTGTCTATCTGTCTGTCTGTCCTTCTGTCTGTCTGTCTGTCTGTCTGTCCTTCTGTCTGTCTGTCTGGCTGGCTGGCTGTGTGTGTGTCCCCACCTATCAACTCCTAAACGGCTGCAGCAATCGAAACAAAAATTGGTAGGAGTAAAGATCTATACCTGAATATCTCACGGCCATATTTGAAAATTATATCAGTGCTACCAATTGCTGAAAAATCGCAATTGAAATTTGAGCTCCATGTTGGATATCATGGAAGATATGAATGGGAGCTATTTGAAAATTGGCACACGTATAGCTAATAATATTGCAGTTTAATATCCAGGAGGCCATACATGGCAGTGTTGCCAAAATAATTATAAGCCTGCTGATAGGTCCAAATTTTAAATGCATATAACTTCTACACTCCTCTTCTTCATCATCTTATCCCACTTCAAGTGGGGTCGATGTTTCTGGCAAGTCTTTTCCATTTTATTCTGTCCCACACATCGTCGTCCCTTAACTGCTTCTCCATTAGGTCTTCATGGATATTGTCAGTCCATCTTCTTCGAGGTCTGCCTCTATTCCTCGTGCCATCCACAACCAGAGACATCGCTCTCCTTCCTACATAGTTATTATCCCGAAGCATAACATGCCCATACCACAGCAGTCTTCTCTCTTGGATCTTCTTGGAGACTTCTGTTACTTTTACTGTGCCCCTGATTTTCTCATTTGCGATGTGATCAATCCTAGTGATGCCCTCATCCAGCGCAGCATCTTCATCTCAGTCACATCCAGCTTATGACATTGTGACTTAGTTATTGCCCATGTCTCCGCACCATACATCATGGCTGGCCTCACAGCTGTCTTGTAGGCCTTTCCTTTTACCCTTATACTGAGCCTTTTGTCACACAGAATGCCAGAAAACCTTTTCCAGTTCATCCAGGCTGACTGAACCCTCTGGTTAATCTCAGTATTTATGTTGCCATCTTCAGACATGGTTGACCCAAGATACTTGACGCTACTGACTGGCCTTAAGCTTACTCCATCCATCTGCACTAATTCATTGCCCTCACCACCAAGGCACAAATACTCTGTTTTCTTTCGACTGATTTTCATGCCTCTGGTCTCCAAGGCTTCTCGCCAGCTCTCCAGTCGCCTTTCCAGTTCTCTCCTACTGGTGTCGCACAAAACAATGTCATCGGCAAACATCATGCACCATGGTGCTGTACTACGTAAGCCATCAGATAGGACATCCATGACAAGATTGAATATGTATGGACTCAGGGCTGACCCCTGATGCAACCCAACTTGAACAGGAAACCAGTTAGTCAACCCGACGCTACTCTGGACTCTTGTTTTAGCCTCCTCGTACATGTCCTGGATAAGCCGCACATATTTTTCCGGGACTGCTTTGGTCCTCAGACATCTCCAGACTTCCTGGCGTGGAACTCTGTCATAGGCTTTCTCTAAGTCTTTAAAGACCATATGTAGCTCCTTATTCTTCTCTCTATGCCTTTCGATGAGTTGCCGGAGTGCAAAAATGGCATCAGTTGTACTCCTACCTGGCATGAACCCAAACTGTTGTTCTCCAATCGTTGTGTCCTCTCGAAGCCTTTTCTCGATAATTTTCTCCCAGATTTTCATGGTATGGGACATCAGCTTTATCCCCCTGTAGTTAGAACAGTCCTGGATGTCGCCCTTTTCCTTATATATAGGGACCAGTGTTGTCTCCCTCCACTCCATGGGCATAACCTCTTCCGAATAAATTTGCTGCATGAGATTCCACAACATATCTATTCCTGTCTGCCCAAGACACTGCCATACTTCCACTGGAATTTCATCAGGACCAGTGGCTTTTCCTTTATTCATTTTCTTGACAGCAATCATCACTTCTTCTCTACTAATTCCAGTGGTTAAACTCTGGTGGGGCACACCATCACCAGAAGACAGCCTATCATTTTCCTCATTTAGTAAGTGGTTGAAATATTCCTCCCACCTTTTCTTGATTTTGTTTTCATCATGAAGAACGACTTCCTCACCACTCTTCATCTGCTTAATATGAGTAAAATCTTTCTATGCCTTATCTCTAGCCCTCGCTATCCTGAAAAGCTTCTTCACTCCACTGGTATTCTCCAAGTCCTCATATACATCATCCCAAGCATCTGCCCTTGCCTGCCCTACCACTCGCTTAGCATCTTTATTTGCCTGTCTGTACAGTTCTCTGTCTTCATCTGTCGCAGATTGATCCCAGGCTTTTTTGGCAAACCTCTTGGCCTTTATAGCTTCTTTTACTGCAGTATTCCACCACCAAGTTTCTTTGTCCCTATGAGCAACTTTACCGGAGGTTTTACCAAGAATGGCTTCTCCTGCTCGGCGTATTATTTCACTGTTCACTTTCCACCAATTATCAACTCCTTCTATGTGTTGATATTGCCGTAAAACTTCAGTTTTGAACTCACTACACAGAATAGGGTCATCTAGCCGCCACCATTTGATTTTCGACACCGTTTTCTTCTCCACATATGGCTTGAGGCAGACATACTGATAATCGGCAACTAATACTCTGTGTTGCGGAGCTACGTGTTCACCTGCTATGACTTTACAGTTCTGCACTTCCTTCAGATGTGGTCTTCTACACATGAGGTAATCGATTTGACTTTCATTCCCTCCACTTTTATAAGTTACCAGCTGCTGTCCACATTTCTTAAAGAAGGTGTTACATATAGCTAAGTCTGCTCCCATTGCAAAATTTATCACTCTCTCACCCTCCGCATTACGGTCTCCTAATCCCCAGCCTCCATGTACTCTCCTTGCTAGTTCTCCTCCTACTGTAGTGCCCACATGCCCATTCAAGTCACCACCTAAAATAACTCTTTCTTCGGCTGGTAAGCGACTGATTTCCTCATCCAGGTCATTCCAGAATGTATCCTTTTCGTCCTCATCACAACCAACTTGAGGGGCATAAGCACAAATTATGTTAAATATACCCTCGAGGCACAGTTTGATACTCATTATCCGGTCATTTCTTCTGTGGACTTTCATCAGGCAAGCCTTCATATCTTTCGAGAGAATGATGCCAACCCCATTCCTTCCCAGATTGTTCGTTCCACTGTACAGTAATTTGTAGCCATCACCAAGCTCTTTTGCTTTATTTCCCTTCCACCTAGTTTCTGTACACATAGAATTTCGATATTCCTTCTTCTCATCAAATCAGCAATCTCCCGTCCTCGTCCAGTCATTGATCCAACATTAAGTGTACCTACTCTAAGGTGAGCTAACTTCTTTAACATAGTCCGCCCATGACTCGGTAGCCTTCGCACTCTTTTCACAAGGGGCAGGCGATCTCCTTGCGCGTCGCCTGTGGGGAACGCCCTAGCTGTCTCCGAGGCCAAACTTAAAGAACTTGCCATAATTTGATTTGGACAAAGTTTTACGGCCGGATGCCCTTCCTGGCGCCAACCCATAACTTGTCTGGGAAACATAAATAACTGAGAGAGACACCCTCAGTCCCCCAAACACTAGTCTGTTCACCGACCCAGTTTCCCGCTGGGGTTGGTTACCCAACCTTCCACTGGGTTGCTCGGCTTAGCAGGGGACACCACGGGCAGGTCAGTGTTTGGGGTTGGAGTGGAGAGGCTATGAGGATTCTCTTCTGATGAATCCTTGTATTCTTGATGCTGTTGGACTGCATCTTCGCATCACACTCCCTTATGTCCAGGTCTGACGGTCTTCCAGACCCCCCTAGGTTGCTTCCCAGGGCCCATATATCTACTACACTATCAATTGGATTTCAACCAAATTTCGTATGTGCTATGTGTACATAATCAGATATGAATGAGCGTATTCTTAGGAGCCACAAGGGCTGCCAACTGTTAATAAATGCTCTCAATATTTTTTATCCAAATATCAGAAAGTATGCAAGCCAACAGCTTTAAACTATGCTCACGTATAGTACCTGACATTCTATATTCATTTGGAGTAACTTATATACGTCAGTGCTACCAACATGATTCTAAGCCTGCTGAGAGGTCCAATTTTAAATACATGTAACTTCTATACTATCATTTGGATTTCAACCAAATTTCGTGTGTGCTATGTGTACCATAACAGATATGACTATGCCGAGTCTTACGAGTAACCAGGGCTGCCAACTGTTAATAATTACTGTCTCTATTTTTGTTACCCTAATATCAATATATCAGGAATTATGCAAGAAAATAGCTCTAAACTTTGCACACATATAGTACCTGGCATTCTAGATTATTTTGGAGTAACTAATATAGGCCTACGCCAGTGCTGCCAACATGATTCTAAGCCTGCTGATAGGTCCAATTTTAAAATGCATGTAACTTCTATGCTAACTAATGGATTTCATTCAAAATTGACACAACAATAGATCATATTATTTCAGATTATTTCTGACCAATACAGGTATATCATTGTTGCCAACATGATTTTACGCGCATTGTTAGATCCAATGTTTAACTGCATGTAACGTCCAGGCTATCCATTGGACTTAAACCAAATTTTTAATTCTGTACCTTAAGAGATGGAACTAAGAATACATTTAGTCACCAGGGCTGCCAACTGTAGTTCTCTATTAAGCTACATTATGCCAGGTATACAGTATTTCAAACTAATTAGAAATTTCGATATTACCAACTTAATTTCATCATTATTCTAGATAGATCCATATTGATTAATCATTGGCATGAATCTTACATTTTAAGAAAAGTAGGCTCTTTAGTTCGTCACGGGACTACTTGTTATATATATGCCTTAGAGTTATGTGCTATGAAGATTATTGTGTAGGTATTTTATTCATACTTCAGTCGCATGATTAACACACAAGAAATAAAAACAAGATTTTGAAATTTCGCTCAGCTGCCATCTCGTGGTATGAAAATAATTATGAATTCGATGCCAGTGGATTAATATTTATATAAGCATATACCGTACCAAGTTTCACTGCGCTCGGATGGTTAAATCGCGAAAAACGTCCATTTGATTATTTAAATGCCGTGTCGCCACCATGTTGGATTTAAGCTCACCAGGTTATTCAACGTTCTATAGGTGAACCTATGTTTACAGCCTCTATACACATACAAATATTCAGTTTGATTGCTGTCATAGATTAATAGATATTGAAAACCATCCAAATATTTCGGATGGTCGCCATGCTGGATTTTGATATATGTGGGCCATAGAGTTATGTACTATTAGATGTGGATTATTGTGTACATTCATTATTTAAACGTTGATTTCGATCACAAGATTAGAAAACAAAAAATAACATTCTAATATATAAATTTCGCTCAGCTGCTATCTTGAAAGTTTTTAAACCATTGAAATAAATTAAATGTCAGTGAATTGAAATTTGTATAGTCATTTGCTCTACCATGTTTTACTGCGTTTGGAAGTTTAAATCGCGAGAGAAGTCTATTTAAAAGTTTCAGCTTCGATTGGCCACCATGAACGTTTTGTATTTAACAGGTTTTTGAAAGTCACATAGATGAACTTCTAGTAGGGCCCTTTATCACCGTACAAAATTTCATGGTGATATGAGTAATAGTTTCGGAGATATAGAAAGCCGGTGAAATATTTCGCACAGCCACCATGTTGGATTGGTGAGACGTAATACAATTTGAAGGGCACGGTCGGGGCCTGCTGAAATACGTTCCCACTTACTGACCTTACTGAGTTTTATTGACTTCACAGTCCGTTTAGAAATTATTATGGGGGAGGGACACACACACGGACGCACACATACTGTGACCATTTAGATGAGGGCCACTGATTGTTTTTCTTAGAGGAACCACCTGTTTGAAGTACGCGCGGAGCTGAGGTATTTTGTTTCATCAAGTTAACACTAGATGGAGAGAGCTTCGATTCGAGATGACTCATATGGTATTTTTACGAATTTCTATGTGAAGAGGTTGAACCACCAAAACATCGGGGGAACATGCAGTACTCATTACTGGGAAAAAATACCGAAGAGATCAAGAGAATCCGTCGTTTGGATCAGAAGATATTGGAGTTGAAGGAGCCAGGCGCAAGGTTTATTTTTCGCAGCGGAGTGGCTGAAGGAAGTAGGCCGCACGCCACAGGTGAAGCGGAGAGGCGATACTGTATGGCGACTAACACCGCGCGCTCAAGGTCTACGTGCTTGGCAGATATTTGTGTTGGAAGATACCAGTCTTAAAAGAGTTGGCAGGCAATCAGCGTATGATGTGGGCATCAAAACCCTTATATCATAAATAGGCTAGATGGGCAAGCCATTGCTTTGGTGTATGCAAAGTATTGGGGAATTCCTTACTCATCTAAGGAATATAGCCTAGAAACTAGAAATGGTGCTAGAATGCTACGTAAACCAATCTTAAGATTGTCAGTGTATCGTTTCAAACATCAAGGCCACAAGCAAATACCGTACGCGAGGATCGAAAGGAAAACAGTATTGGTTGAAACATGATTTCAGACCCGGAGTTGATATTTTAGAACGGGAAGTGAACCAGTCGAGTTAGGAAGTTTTCTGTGGCACAAAGCTACAAGTGTTAGTTTGGGACTCGAATACTTATAACATTATGTTGCCAGACATGCATCATAGTAGTTTGAAAATGGTAGATGGGACCGTCTCCATGAAGTGTTAAAAGAGCTGGAGGTAAGATGTCATGGGATTGTTGGGAACATCTTCCGGAATAATGGAGTATAGGCGAGTAGGGACTCGGAACATCTGTTCACTGGAAAGAACGTGTGCCAGCCGGCCTACATGGATTCGACGGCAGAAGGACTCTTCCTACAAGATCTTCACGATGTAAGCCAGCTTTATTATTAAGTAGCTATTGCATTCTCAATTTCGACTATACTGTCTGCTAAGTAGGTTTACGCTTATGGAGTTTTATTTCAAGACGTTATAGCACATTTGAAGATTAATCAGCCAATTTATTTCGAATGGATCTCTTTGATGGAAATCTAGTGCGTTTGGGATGTCAACCGGATAAGCTTCGATATAGCAGTAGACTATTGTGTGGAAGATATTTTACACCATTCCACGCCTAAACCTTATGTTAGGAACTTAGAAATAATTTTTGGTTTGTTCATAATTAAATGGTTTATAATTAATTTAATTTGTTTATAATATTTTCTCGATTTTGTTAGTAGTTTCTCCTTTGAATATGCTGATAGATGAGGAATGTGGATAGCCACATTACGTTTAAATATTATTCCTTGGGAATAATAGTTCGAAATTTACTGTGAATTTATAAATTTTTATATTTGAATTTAAAATAAATGTAAAATATTTTCTCGTTGTAAATGAAGTTGAGATATGACATCGGAAGGCTGTGTGACTGATAGTCAAGCCACAATGATAATAATAATATGTAAATGATTATATTGTTTGGAACATTTTCCAATCATAATAATAATAATTCATGGTAATAATAGCGGTTAATAATTGGAGGAATAATGGATCATAGTTGATAATAGGGGAGTTGATTTTGAATAGATGGACATGCCGAAAGCGTGATATTTGATATTGGGAACGGAAGGTCATTCATATACGAATTTTGTATAAAATGAGGAACTATGTATTGGAATTATGCGACAGCCTAACCGAAGTGTGTTGGGGCAGACATTAAAAGTTTATTACACCTATGCGAAAGGCCGAGATATTTAAATTTTGTGAGGGAGAGCATGATCCCATGCGTTGGTTGATTAGAAGCCATTGAACCCAGCCTGCGTAGCTGAGGGGTCGTTATAAAAATAGGATTATAATGGTCAAATGTGAAAATAAAATATGAATTAATAATGGATGTTTATAAGTTGAGTTTTGAGGGTCAAATAATTGCTCCATGCTCAAATATGATTAAAATGAGGACAATGTAGTCGCTCATATGGGAAACTAGTGGCCGATCGTTGGTAAAATTTGTACATTCCTAGACTGTTGTATAGTCGCCCGCACGGTGTAGTCGTTTTTATATGAATAAGTTGATGTCTCGTCCTAGTTTTTGCTGAAGGCCTTTCCGTGTCCTATTTAACGAATTGATAGCATGAGAGGCATTGTGTCTAGAGATTGGTTGATGTAGTAAACATTTTTAAGCTGATAACTGATTGAATTTGTGGATCCATTAATCTTCATTAAAATGCCAGTGTGGATTTTTCTAAATAATATTTTTTTACAAGGAATTAAATTGAAAGGATTAACATAAATAATTTGAATTACATGCATATTATCAAAGAAGTTAAATCGAAGCGGTTAAATCAGAGGATTTAAATTATGTGAATTGGTGAATAAAATTTATTTTTGGTGACATGGTGGAAATGTCAGAAGTTCAGTCAATGTTTAAATTTGATAAATGCCGTCATGGGGTTTATGTTTTGATTTCACGCCGTTTTGGGAATGTGATTTCCCTGAAATAAGTTGAAGATGTGTGTGAATTTCCCCGCAGAGGTTGAAACTACTCTGGAAAAATTTGATTCAAGTGATACTTTTGTAAATATTAAAATCATGGTGTCAGGATGGACTGATATTTTCCTGCACATCAGTGATAAATGTACAGTTTAAATAATTAAGTGAAGCAGATGCTGAGATGGACTAATGATTTTCTCAGACATCAGTAATTATTTTGAGAATAGTGAATTTACTTTGAATACAGGCTGAAAATACTTTATTTTATGCGTTATAAAATTTGTATGTAGATAAGGGACCAAGGGGGTGCGTAGGATGTCTTTATTTTCAGGTCTGGAATTTTAGATTTCTCCCTTGGGGGATCATTGTATTCTAATAGGACCATCAGACAGTTAAATTAAACTGAGGTATTTTAAGAAATTGGTGTTATTCACAAATTATTTGCACTACCTTCCATCCTCTATGGAGTGTGAATTTCGATAACCGTCCGGCTGATTTTTGATTATTAGTTTTTGCTTTGCTATACTCAGTTTGACCCCGAGATCGTTTTTTTGAGCCTTATGCTCGGCGGATGTTGAAATTCATACTCGTGTGCACGTGGGACTTTGGTCAAACGGTCACAATACATACACACGCACGAACGAAAGGTGATCTCATAAGCCTATTTTTAGCCTTGTTTCGATTTTTGCAAAAATTGAAAGTAGACATGAGATCACCACAGGGCCAAAAATTGTGTGTCTGTGTGTGAGTGTGTGTGTATGTTTATGTTTGAATGTGTGTGTAGTGTGCATGTCTGTGCCCCCCCCCCCCCAATCAATTCAACACAGTGAAACCAAATTGAACAACATTTAGTACAGAGGTAGCACTAGCAAAGGACACCTCAGTGTCATGTTTTATATCGCCGCCAACTTGTCAGGAACGCAATGGCGGCCACCCAAATGTTCAAAGCTTAAATCAAATTACGACTAACCTAATCATCTGATCTCTACCAAATTTTGCTACAACATACATTTATGTGGCAAGCATCTTTTAACAAAAATACAATGTCATCAGCCTAATAGTTTGCAGATAGCGGTCAAATATGTGTGCCAATTGACTCCCCCTATCAATTCAAACATGGTGAAACCTAATTGAAGTAAATTTGGTACAGAGGTTGCACTTGGAAAGGGCACCTCATATTCATGTTTTATGTCGCCGCTATCTTGACGGAAACGTAATGGTGACCACCGAAATGTTCAAAGCTTAAATCAAATTACGGCTAACGTAATCATCTGATCTATACCAAATTTTGCAACAACATACATTTATGTAGCAAGCAACTTTAGACCAAACTACGTCATCACCCCAATGGTTTGCAGATAGCGGTCAACTATGTGTGTAAATTGATTCCCCCTATCAATTCAAAAACAGTTAAACCGAATTGAACGAAATTTGGTACAGAGGTAGCACTAGCAAAGTGCACCTCATTGTCATATTTTATATCGCCACCATCTTGACGGAAACGTAATTTCGGCCATCCAAAGGTTCAAAGCTTGAATCAAATTTCGACTAACCGAATCATCTGATCTGTACTAAATTTAGCAACAACATACATTTATGTAGGAAGCCGTCTTTTGATCATACTACAAGATCATCAGCCCAATAGTTTGCAGATGGCGGCCATGTGAGGGTGCAAATCAATTCAAACTATCAATTCAAACACGGTGAAAGCGAATTGAACAAAATTTGGTACAGAGGTAGTACTAGCAAGTGGCACCTCATTGTCATATTTTATATCGCCACCATCTTGACGGAAACGTAATTTCGGCCATCCAAAGGTTCAAAGCTTAAATCAAATTACGACTAATCTAATCATCTGTTCTCTACCAAATTTTGCAACAACATACCTTCTTGTGGCAAGCATCTTTTGACCAAACTACAACGTCATCAGCCCAATAGTTTGCAGATGGCGCCCAAGTATGTGTGCAAATCGATTCCCCCTATCAATTCAAACACCGTGAAACCGAATTGAACGAATGTTGGTACAGAGGTAGCAATAGCAAAGGGCACCTCATTGTCATATTTTATACCGCCACCGTCTTGACGGTTACGTAATGGCGGCCACCCAAATGTTCAAAGCTTGAATCAAATTACGACTAACCGAATCATCTGATCTCTACCAAATTTTTAAACAACATACATTTATGTGGAGAGCCGTCTTTTGACCAAACTACAAGGTCATCAGCCCAATAGTTTGCAGATGGTGGCCATGTATGTGTGCGAATCGAATCCACTTTTAATTCAAACACGGTGAAACCGAATTGAACGAAATTTGGTACATAGGTAGCGAGCCCGTATTCGCTCATGCTGGTGATGATTTTTATAAGAACCATGAAATTTTAATATCTGAGAGATGTAGAACGCGCCCAGGAAGCATGCTCTAGCTTCAGATGCACTTTTGACTTTACTCAGATGCTCCAAATATTTTTCCTTTAAGGTTAAAGATTGTATCTTTAATGTGCAAACTAGAACGTATCATCCACAGTCATTCTGCATAATTTGCCACGATGTGTTGGCCTAATGATTATTTAATTATTATTTGAGACAAAGGAATAACCTCGCATAGATGCGAACCGGATATAAGTAGTCGCTACACGACTCAGGAAGTATCGACGCGGGAATTCTAGATTCCGAGAAGAAGTATACCCTCTTGTGCGTTGGTAACGCATATACGTGTTTGCCTAATGGTCTGGTAGACCAGGGTTTTTGAAGGAACAAGGAGTCCATTATCTGTGAATATCGGAGTACATCAAGTTTATTTTGTCACCTAGTGAGCTTGTGCATTATTAAGTTGCCGGTAGTAGCAACGAGTTTATATTTCCCAGTGACATTGTGAAAATCTACTTTTTTGTGACCAAGCACAAGGTCATTTTTCATGCCACATGGCAGACATGTATTTTTCAACGAAGTTCCAAATCATGGAACATATCAGTGTTATACAGTGAATTGTACTATTAAAACGCCAGTACTACCAATTATATTCGAGCCATGCAAAGGCCGAGATCTCTATTATCAAGATTACTATGATAATTGGCGAATCTGTGTTGCAAGATACATAAAGTATCATAACATCAGTGAGCAGACTCGTGGTCATTTTTCTACAAATCTGCTCAGTGTCGAAGCAGTGTTGATCAGAGATAACTACGCTAAAATCAGTGATTAAACACCATTTTTCACTAACCCACACGATGCTGATACTGCGCCACGCGATGAGAATCGTTTCCCGTTTGACCATGCTGTTCATCATGGCCTAAGCCATCCTGATGAGGGGGACATCGAACATCTAGCAGCAGAGGAGGGAATGGCTATGCTCATGGCCAAGGAACGGAGGACTTTGCCAAAGCCTATAAGAAAGGATATACCCCTCAGATTTTCCTTGATGGACGAGGTGAGCTACGTTGCGCCGCGAGTCATGCATTAATTCTCTTGTAAAGGTTATCGGTCATGGCGGAGTAGTTCTAGCTACCGTACTTGATAACAGTCATGTAGGTAGGGTTTCATAATTGTAGACACCACTTTGGTGATTTTCCAACTTCATGAGCTTCCTCACCGTTTGGATTCTAAAGGTCACGGTTAGTCACCCATGGTGTGTTCGCACACTGGTGCAATATTGTAAAACATGTAATTTTCAACTCATGGAAACCAGAAAGTGTCTTTAAATAAGGAGCAATAAGGAGGAATAAATCGTACAGGAGATTGATGAAAGAATACCTTTATTCGCAGTATTTGCTGTTATCGTTAGTTTGTGTGCAGGTGACCTCGCCAGGTCCGAACACTTTCCAACCAATACCCATAGCATGAGACACTACTTGCGGGGTACGGGGTGGTCTGATGGTTCACTGATGTGCAATGAACGGAACAGACTGGGCCTTCAGTGTATAAACGCATACATACAATAGAATACACCTGACCATGTATAATACCAATGTATTTGCAATGCCCCGACTGTACATCATGTAATGTCACAAACGTTCAACCCCATACGATGATTTCAGATTCCCTTTTGCCTCTCACAAAACACGTTATTACAATTGACTGCAAAATGAACATTATTCACGACACCTACAGTTGTACGAATTGCCTATGTTTACAAACATAAAAAAGGCTCACCGGTGGGATTCGATCCAGTGATCCCTCGCTTACGAAGCAGGTCTCTTACCGCTGCACCACGCGCTCCTTGGCTTCATATTAACCTACAGGACACATGAACGCGGTACAGCAATTACGAATAATTTATAATTAATTTCTCGGAATCGACTGAGAAGCGCACCTTACTACTTGCACCTGGTATACGCCTAGTCATGGCCTACAAGTGTACTAAAGATGGTTCGAATAAGTGACCCATGCATCGTATCCTCCCCTTGTTAGTGTAGCCGCCACCGGATACAGCAAAAGATCACAGTAGCTTCTCGCTTCTAATGTAACTAAGTGCGATTTCATTTAATGCTTCAACTCTATATTGGGTTATGCGCTGTCTTCTTGAAATTATATACCTGGAGTATTCACTACAAGAACATTTACCATATTTTAACATTATTTTACTGCTGAACATACTTCAAGTCCCAAATGGCGATAAAATCCCGAGCACACCAACATAGGCCTGTCCCCAGTCAGGCAAAGACGCTGTATGTTTTCTCCCTGCTCTTTGGTTGGTTGTTTCCTCAGTTTAGGGGCTGCGGCAACGCGGTCACGAAGCCGCGTGTATTTTGGGTGCTTGTAGAATCTGTCTGATAACCGGAGTTAATTGTGATGGCTGTATTGGTGTGTTATCTGTAATTCAGGTAAGAACTGCAGATGATCATTTTCAAGTAGTTCCTACGTTTGCTACCAAATTCTACTGTCAACGACACCTAGCTGTAAACCTGGCTACTAGATTCCTCGGCAACCGGCACCTGGTGGCGAACGTTGGAACGTAATGGAGCATTAATCAAATCTAACCTACAAATTCTGCTGCACAAAATTGTACTTAGTGGAAGGTTCATTTACATGCTATAAATCTATGACATGGGCCCACCGGCTTTACTTCTTCTCCGAAGGAAGGCATAATGAGGGATTTTTAATGCTTTTTAAAAATCCGACGACTTCGACCGGGTTTGAACCCGCGATCTTGAGCATAGAAGCTCAGCATGCTGTCAACTATGTTACCGAAGCCGCCTCCCTGCTATTTCAGAGTCAATTTCGGATACCGTCCCAGGCTCTGAAAATGCCACGATTATGCCATATTGCTAATGAAGATGATACTTGTTGTATTAATGGGCCTAAAATCTAGGTTATAGGCCCCCCCATATTGCAAATACCTTCTCTTCTATAAGTCACAAATACAACGCTAAATAACCATTATTTTCGTTAAATTGTGATGCATATTTAGGTGTGCAATTACGCGTTAATTAATCCAATTACATCCAAATTAGTAGTCCGTAGGATCACTTAAGTAGGTCGTACATCATTGGTTGAGACAGGGTCACATGACACGAATGCTCCCAACTCTTTTTAAAAGATCAATAGTACCGGTACGTCCCCAAATTCACCTTTCAGCGCGTGGAGACTATTTTTTATATGTCCGCTTGTGGATCATAGAATGAGCATGAAAATATAACCCCATGGTTATCGACCACTTCTCACCTGCAAGGAAGTTTTACCTCGTAACACGGCCAATATCGCCCTGGTCTGTCACACTTCATGCGAGGCAAAACAAAATCCATGACACGCGACTAGCTTATCGGTTTCAATATATAAACGGCTGATGTTTCAAAATGGTGAACTACGGATCAAATTCTGAAAAAACTATGTTGTAGCCTACCTAAAGAACTATGTACGTGCACAATTTCAGCAGAATGGGTTTATTTTTATGTGTGAAGGAAACTACCAAGCAAGATTCCAAGCTTTGTGGAGCGCTCGACGGGGTTTTAAGAAGACAAACCTATTAGGCTAAGATAATGGTTACTACATCCTGTTGTAGATAATGGTACTTTTACGGTGGGCTCCATTTTACGATAAGATTAACCGTTTACTCATTAAGTTGGGTTATAGCAGATAAGACATTCCATTTTCCTGGAAATCCATTACGGAGAAAGCTATTGTCTTTTCTACGAGAAAATTGAATTTAAATATACAGTAGTAAGTGTGCGTCGATTTGTGATAGGATTGTACGTACCGTATACTTATTATTTTGCTTGACAGTAGACTAGCTCTTCGTACCCGTCGTTGAAAGGTGTGCGTTGTAATAGGGTGACAAAAATAGCATTCGCGAGACTGGTGACAGGGATTAGTTATGGCCTTGCTTATTCCACATCCATGCAATATCGCAATTTTCACCCAGTACCTTGTTCTGCTTAGAATTATGTAGTTAAACGAAGACCACTTGGGGTGACAAAAAGAACATTAATCGGCTGATAAGAGAAATAGACTATCAATCAGCACGCAAATTCCTAAAAAGAAAGTTTTTATAAATATCTGCTGGCTTCTTGCGTTCTAGTTCAGCAGCAATGCCCAGTTTGTTTGATTTTACTTGTTTTATCTGTCTTGATATGATAATGTAATAATGTTATTGGTTTTACGCTCCTTTTAAGTCCTTACGCTTTTACAGACGCCAGGTTGCCGAATGTTTATCCTGAAGGGAATTTTTAATGTGCCAGGAAATCTACTGACACGGCTTCCTCGCATTTGCGCACTCTCAATTGTCAACTTACAGAACCAGGTTTCGATCGTGTAACCTGAGGAACAGCAGACAAAAACGCAGACAGTCTTGGTATGATGAAAGATGATTGTTATTCATTTCATATATCATAGAAGTTGAATGGGCTTATCTCTACTTGGTATAAAACTAAGTCCCCGATTCTTGGATGTTACGGGTAAACTCGAGAACCATTGGATGGATTTTGATGCGGTTTTCACCATTCTGTAAATGATATCTCGAGGATAATTTCTGTAGAAAATAATTTATTTATGATCAAAGGAAGCCGAGCAGTAACGATTTCAGTGGAAAAGTCGAAAAAAACCTGGCGTCCGAGTGCTTTTTTAAGCTGACGCTGGGCAAACCGTTAAATATATCTAAATACTATGAGTGTAAGAATTGTTCAGCATGAAAAGTTCTACAAAAAAGCCCGCGAGAGCATATGTCTATCTTCAATACTTCGCCCACTATAAGTGTTTTTACGTTTTAATTTCTTCCAACCATGTCCATTCAACTACTGAGGCGACAGTTAAAGAGCTAGCTAAGGACGAGTCTATAATCCCTGTAACAGCCTAGCTAGCGGGCGAACCTATTGCCCCAGATACAGCCAATAGCAAACCATTGAGTCGTGTCGAGTTACGACTTCTGAGAAGGGTGGTTGTGTTTGGAGTTTCTCTGGAAGTGCAACTATGGTTTTCTTCATTTCGCCTCTGAAACACAGTCAAGTTAAGATTGGACGGGAGGAGGATTTGAGTTTCATTCACATCTCCGTTCCCTGGAAGTGCAACTCTCATTTCGCCTGTGAACTTTTCGTTCCGCAAAATTCATAGTCAATTTAAGATCGGACGGAAGGGGGATTATATTATATTAAATTATACTGATTGGCGTATGATCTCTACTTAGTATAAAACTAAGTCCCCGATTCTTGGATGTCACGGGTAATCTCGAGAACCACTGAATGGAATTTGATGCGGTTTTCACCAATCTGTAAAGGATATCTCGAGGAAGGTTTCTGAAAAAAATTCTTTTTTTGACCAAAGGAAGTCAAGCACTAACGATTTCAGTGAAAATGTCGAAAAAAACTGGCGTCCGTGTGTTTTTTAAGCTTACGCTGGGCAAACCATTAAAAATATCTATATAATATGATTGTAAGAATTGTTCAGCAAGACAAGTCCTACAAAAAAGCCCGGGAGAGCATATCTATAACTTCAATACATCGCCTACTATAAGTGTTTTTACGTTTTCATTTCTTCCAACAATCTCCATTCAGTTCCTGAAGCCACAGTTAACGAGCTAGCTAGGGGCGAGTCTATCACCCCAGTAATAGCTTAGCTAGCGGACTAGCTTATTGCCCCAGATACAGCCAGCAGCAAACTGTCAAGTCGTGTTGAGTTAAAAACTTTAGAGAAGAGTGGTTGTGTTTGGAGTTTCCCTGGAAGTGCAACTCGGCTTTTTCTTCATTTCACCTGTGAATTTTTCGTTCCGCAAAATTTTTCGTTTCGTAAAATTCACAGTCAATTTAAGATTGGACGGAAGGGGGATTTGTGTTTCTTGCACCTCGCCATTCTAAAATTACGTCTCACAAGAATTTGTTGCACATGCATTTCAATGATAATATAATTAATAGTCCAGTCAGTGATTTTAACCCATCATGCCGAGACGTAAAACGGATATTGGTCGTTGTTCATATACATTGAAAAAAACAAAGTGCTTATCACGTAATGCATTCATAACTGTTCCCGGGCGAAGCCGGGTCGGGTTGCTAGTTAATGATAAAATAAACACTTCCATGC
The DNA here is from genome assembly GCA_946902985.2 of Meconema thalassinum. Classification (NCBI taxonomy): domain Eukaryota; kingdom Metazoa; phylum Arthropoda; class Insecta; order Orthoptera; family Tettigoniidae; genus Meconema; species Meconema thalassinum. Next base: position 190,785,948 of record OX336389.2, read on the forward strand.
CCGAGGCCAGATTGAAACCGGTAGCTCAGCTCGAACTCCGTTTCAAGATCAACCTTTTGCCAATGTCCCTCGCCAGCATTTTGTCACTGCACGATCGGTGTAAAGTCATTGATAACTTGCGACATCGTAGACAGAGGATTCAAGGTCGATTCACACTATACATTACGTTACCTGTCCGTTTCCTTTCCATCACATCTCCGTACTTAAAGGTTACTGTATTTTAAATGAGTACATGCACACTGCTCATTACATACACTTTCCGTGAGCCCTGCGTTTCCATACAGGATTGTTTCGCAGCAGTGTTTACGGAACGTATGCGAACATGTATTGACAGTGTGCACTAGCGACCACTTCCATTCCGAGTCAACGCGTGTTTTGGTTACAGTTTGCGATTACGCTCGCCAAAACGAAATAGTAAATTCGAGAAACATGCGTTAGTAAATTTATCGGGATTTTAAAATGAACAATATTCCGTCGCAACCTATAGTAATTTATGTCTTTTATTCTCATGTTCAACATCGCAAGAAACAGTACCTCTTGAAATTTACCTACACATAAGATATACGGCAAAACAAGCAAGTTCACATGAAATTCCTTCTAACTGGAAAAAGTGTGTATCATCATCTGTTAGCTCTTGGAATGAAATAACATATCCTCCTTCTGTATTTCGCTCTTTTAACATAATATCATGAATCCATTTTCATCATTTCCTCTTTCTGGTCCTACGCTCCTCCTCGTCTAAAATAATAGCACATAGAACTACATATTTTCTTAACAACATTTTTTCACTAAGTCCCAAAATTGACGCATGTCGTCGTGACAATTGAACGGTACTGTAATGTACTGTATTGTGTGAATACAACAACTTTTAACGCAAGGGGTATGGAAAGGAAACGTAAAGGTTACGTAATGTATAGTGTGAATCGACCTTTATTGCGGTACTGTACATCCATTGGAACTGTGTTGTGACATCCATGTTTGGACATGTCACGTCATGATATTCTGAGATCAGCAAGTCATTACACCTGGTATTGTGATGGCAAGAGAAGGATTAAAATGCACAGTTGCGTGATTACGGGATTTAAGGCTTCCTGTTAGTCCCCTCACACTTTTATGTTACATACATAATTTGCAAGCTAGTTTTATTTTAGGGCTGCCTTCTATTTGCATACAACATTTAATGGATATCGATCCAGTAGTTGTAACGCACACACCATAAAAAACAGGCAAAAATTAAACTCAGGGTACATTTGGTCATAATCTGCCAAACAATTACAAATGTTCAAACAGCTTACTTTATAATTAGAGATAAGACAAAAGCAAGTTCAGGAAAAAAAATGAGATAAATGACCACCATTTAAAGTGGTTGAACAATTAACATTTGAATAGATCTGTGTGTTGGCCGATGCAGCTCATTTGCTTTAGTGGATTTAGTGGATTTTTCTTGAACGAACCACAAACAGAGAAATAGACCATCTTTTAGGTTTATATTTTATTATGATGATTTGAATTTTGGTCAAGCGTATACATTTTACATTACCACAGGTATAGTTTCATTGAGATGTTAGTTAGTTATTGTTGTTTCAAGGGCGGAACTACGAGGTCATCTGCCCTTTTCATTGAGATGATTCAGCTATTAGTGCATATGTTGATTTTAGACCATATTTCAATACATACATTTAATCTTTCGAAACCTATTTTCTTCGTAATATGATGAATCATATTATTATGAAATATACGTATTGAACCCTTAATAAGCTACGCATATTAATGATTCTAATTATTCATTTCATTATATTCTGATTTTACTGCCAGAATCATACAGGAAGGCCAGACTGGATTGCGAAATATCAAGCTTATGTGGAGACAGTACGTTTGAACGTGCCCAGTCCTGAAACAAAGGAGTGACGAGATCGGAATGTTTGACAGACACTTTATCAGACAAAGGTGTGTTGGGGTCCTGACTCATTTCAGACCGTAATTTCTTTGTCACCCTAGCGTTACGAGTAAGATAGTTGCTGGATGAGAGAGACGAGAGGAACTTTCAACCAATCATAGGACAGAGGCTTCTGTTCTAAACTGCGATATTGACGTCATGAACTACCAATCAGAGAGGGTCACCAATTTTAGCGCCAAGGGAGCGTCTGACGCCGGCTTGAAGTTGAAAGCGGGAAAGATTGGATTAACGAAATCTATGATCGATTCCAGAGCACGATAGCCCCATTGTGACCTGTATAATTTTTCAAACTGTTTGATACCTGTTGCATGCCAATAGTCGCATTATTATAGAAGTTAGTGATAGATTTCCCTCTCCCTCCGTCCTTTTGCTAAATTCACATAAATACTGTCGTCTGAGTGACGACGAGATTGATTCTTGGTGACACCGTGAGGTGATCACTTATTCTTTTCCATACCGTGAAGGTATACTGTGTTAAATTTATCAGAGATAGGGTCATTATTGAAAATATTATAATAAAGTTGTGTGCGCACAGCTGAGTGTGAAATTTGTGTATCGGTAAGATTTTAGTAGTCTCCCACGACTACAACTATTAGGGAAAGTCTACATTTAATTTTGCACTAGACAAATGGTGAATAAAGTAACTATTGGCAAAATTTAGATAGAAAATTACGTGTGACTATAAATAACATTTTATTTTTTTATTTTTATTCATCGTCAAGATGGAACTCCAGACCCAGAGGAAGACATCGAACCAACGTTTCTACGGCTCCATGTGGTCTGAGATGAGCTAAACACTTTGGAGAGAGAATGTCAGGCGATGTTCGATGAGACGACGCAGAAAGAGGAATAAGTACTAAATAATTTAATTATTTGACAAACTGGTTATGGTTTTGTGGGAACATATTATTTTGTGTAAATATTTTATTTTATTTTTGTCTTCGTGTTTTATTGTAGTTGGTTTGTGGTACTGACACACTTTAGTTTAGTTCATGAGCAACGTGGCATGTATTCTATCTGTATGAAGATTTTTTTTTGTTGATGTCAAGTACACGGGGCAAGCGTACTCGAGTGCGCTTCGCTACCGTAAAATGCGCGGCTAAGCGATACAAATTGGGAACCGATATCATAACAGAAGCGAAACTGAATTAACTAGAGTAGATAATAGAATTGGTGGGAAATCTTTTTATTGTATAGATTTTTATTGTTACACAGGCTTGTGTGTTAATTGCCGTTTGTTGCATTTTTGTTAAGTGAGGGGTCATATGCCCAATGACTTTATCTGTTGATGAAGTTTCCCTTTTAGTGTCTTGGTACACAAAATCTATGATATTTGATTGGAGTGTCGGCCCGTGGTAGATTTGTGTTGTGTTCTGCCCAAAATGCTTTGATGAGTCTGCAAATATGTGTTTTATGGGATAGGAGTTTTCGGGAACCCTGGTTTCTGTCTGAAGCTTTGGCCAGGTTAAGCATTTAATCCTTGCGAGGAAAATGTTGGAATCCCCTTCTTCGATGTCTTGCAATTCTTTGGAATTGACAAGAAGTGTGTGAATTTATATGTCGCGATTAACAGGTGGCGGAACGGGACTGTCTAGTCTCTTGTTATAAATAGCATGACTCAAAGTTTCGACAAGGAGGGCTGGTTTGAACACTGACGCTAATGAGTGGTAAGTGAAGGTATTTCTACCCGGCGCACTCCATCAGATAAGGAGCAAGCTGTGCTCATTTGTATTCACGGCCCAGGTCTCCGTTCTTCGTAAATGTTTATCTTATATTAAAATAAAGCCTGTTTAATGATAAAAGAATTGTAATCGGTAAATGGGTGCTGTTCGCGTTTTGATTGATCGAGTCCCAGCGTGTTAGCTTATTCATGCTTTTATTTCATGTAAATATCATCGGATTTTAGGCATCTTATTTCTTGTTTAATTATTGTCATGTTCTTTGACCTCGGGTGGTCTCGATGTTCGGCCACGTTGTTGTCATGTATATGTTGAGCAATTGAGCCATTGGGCAAGCTTCTGTTTTGCTGGGAGTTTCCTGACTCACTGCGATCTCGATGGAGATCAATTAGTTTATAAATTTTAAATGGTTGCGTGTGTCAGTAAAATTTTAATTGTTGGTAAGATATTCTTCGAGTGTGTCCCATAAAGCCATAATAATGGTTTGCAGTATGGGGGTTTGCAAGCATATTGGCTGTTCCATCTGTGAGCAAATCTCCATCAAAAGTACTTATTTCTTCTCTAGCGTAGTTATACGCGTGCATACATATTAAGCAGACAAGTGGATTTTGATCCACAATTTTATTTCTTTGGAGTGGACCTTTCTAGGCCACTCAGATCTGTGTAAATTATTGTACTGTGGGGGTAAAGTTCAGGGTGGACTTTGTTTATATTATTTTTTATGTTTTGTTGTTTTTATTCAGTTATTAAATGGTGGTAATTTTATTTGTTTTTCACTCATTTCTTAGTTTATAGTTTTGCATATGGTCCTTGTATTTGTAAGCAGCCGTCTGGTATTTGAGCTCTAGTGAAAGCATATCCGGACTGAACGCTCCCCGAAGTTTGATTCTCGTATATACGACGCTGTTATATACAAGGGCACAGTATATGAGATGACTTTTGCCTATGTGTGCATGTGTGAGTTTTGATTGGCTAGAGCGATTTCAATGTAACGCCTTAAGGACTTACAGAAAACCCACTTCGATCCCGAGCGTGGCTTTTCATGTACATTAGTTGTCTCAAATATAGGCTCATTCCATGACGAATTAGGGAAAACCATATATCAGGAAATTGACATACTCTCCACCTATAATTTATTACTAAGGTCCGGAAGTTCATGCAAAGTCATATTTTTGCATATATATACATATTTTGGTTATTTTGGCGCAATGCATCATATTTTTCTCCTTTTCCTGTTTAGGTGCATATCTCTGCTTGAGAAGGGCGTATATTCTAATTTCATATTGTCCTGAAGCGCTTTTTGTTTCTTCATGCTCTTTAAGCAGTATAATTATTTCGATTCAGACGCCGAGAGTCTATCACAGAATATTACTGAAATTATTGTAATACCTAGTACGTTTCAGTCCTTTTTGCAAGTTAATATGAATTATTTTATTCAGCATTCACTATGTAAATTTTGTAAAATTATTTTCATTTAAACATAATTCAATGGCTATTAAAATTGTATATCAGTTAGCCTGAGGTCATCTGCCCCTACATCCAAGTTTCATCGCAATCGGATGAATGGTATATGAACGCATACGGGACTTTGAAACTCTCTAACGTGCAGAAACAAACAGTAGAATTCGACATCACTGCCACCTTTGGTATAAAACACAACTTTCCGCCACGGGCGGAGTGTATGTTATGGCGGTAGTTGCACAGGTTGCGACCAGGTGGCTCTACGTGCAGAGACACACAGTCCAAAAGCATCACTTTTTACTAAGGCTAGCGGTTTCCATGACGACTGTTTATGACTGTATATTCTAAAATTGTGTGTAAATTGTGGTTCTAAAATTCTAAAATTCCACCTACCTGGTCAAATTGTGAATCTAAACCATACATGGACCCACCCTAACATACATACAAAATTTCATAGAAATCGGCCCAGCCATTTAGGAGGAGTTCAGTCACATACACACGTGTCGTAGAATAATTATTGATAGTCAACACCGCTTGAAGATCCATAAAATAACATTTCATACTATTTAGAACTGTTTCTTAGTTGAGATATTTAAAAATAAGGTGTTGTTATATGTCCGTCTGTTCATATTTTCTTGATATTCAAAATAGAAACTTTTAAGAATACGGAGTGATCGTAATTGCCGTAGTTATTTCATAGTGCATGTTTTACAATACGTGATGCATATTTGACCAACCATTAGTGCATTTTTGCACGTCTATTTTATTCATTTAATAGTGCATAAACTTCCGGGCCTTATTTATTACATATGAGCCATAGATAATAATGTACCAGTAGATGAATAGTATATCAGTAGTTCTTTTAACCGAGTTTTACCTCGATCCATTAAGGTACAAGAAATAAAAATATACTATATAATAACAGTACAATGTAAAGAACGACTCGAGTTATTAGTAACATTACATTTATTTACGAAATAAAACTTCATAAACTTAACATGTTGATACCAGTGCAGGAAGGTGGGATACAACTGGGCTGTGAATTAATAACTTGACAGAGGACATTTGGGATCCAACCAGTACTTCTTTGACATAGTTCTCGAGTGAGGTGTACCGAGTTGCATCTAAGAAGCCAAATCACATTTCTTCCAAGATAATGTATTTTGGTAAGATACTTTTGGAATTAATCTATCAAACATTTCTCTAAACACACAGTTGGTTATTTTGTGACTTGGTGACACAACCGATAGAGAGCTAAGCGATATTACCCGGTAAAGTGCTACGTAAAGCTGTCCGTGAGTAAAGACGGGTTTTGTCAAGTAAAGGCAGATTTTATCAAAAGTTTGACTCTGAGATTTATTTATTGTCATAGGGAAAGTCAAGCGCACTAGGAACTGCCTTCATTTAAAAGGCATGTGTGTATCACAGGGGATTAGGGTTATCCTTGATATGAAAACGATTTCCATCTTACCAGAATCTATAACTGTTGCCTCTATTACATATATTACATTGTAACTATTAACTATTAGCCTCGTCCCATTGGAGACCCATTTTGAGGGTAGAACATTTCTTAATGTCTTCTTAAGCATCTTTCTTAAGTCTAAATTTGTGTGGAGGCATGCCAGTTTGTGTCAGACTGTTCAAAACTTGTTCAGGATAAGCCAAGTGATGCTGTGCATGCTCACTCACAATACAGTCTACACTTTCGTAGACTACCTCATCTCCAGGTAAACGCCGAAGTACTCGATTGTTCAGTTCAAGCGATGCTTCATTGGTGACCGTAAGCATAGCTCTTCCCTTAGGCTCCTGTGGGGTGACAGCAGTAAAGTCAAAATCACCATATAGCTGTTCAACTGGATCTTGTATTTGTGGATAGCATGTAGATGGTATAGTAGCTTCCGTTCCAGTCTTGCCTTCACCGATTTCTAGAAGCCATGTTGAAAATTATTTTTCAGAATTTAAAGCGCGCATGTTCTGGGTGAGTTTCAGTACCTGGAATTTATCCCAGAGGCTATGCCGCTTCGAACAGCTAGCAACTGTGAGAGAACATAATCCTCTCGGACTTGTCGGAAATCGCCACCCGGTAAGATAACTTTACCACCGAATACTTCAGTACAGTTGGTCAGATATTTGAGAAGTCTGTACACAGCTAAAAATGCGTGCACATGCGTCATTGGTGCTTCATCCCAAACAATTATTTTTGTACTCAACAGAGCTGTTGCTTCTGGTGCGTTTGGCGCAATGTTGCACGTAGAACTAGAATTGAGAATCAGAGGGATTTTGAAGACAAAATGGACAGTTCTTTCACCTTGTAGAAGTGTAGCTGCTATTCCTGTAGACGCTACTGGAGTAACTTGATCTCCTTTTGCTCTGACTATATGTAATAATGTAAAATAAGCAAATGTTTTACCAGTGCCTGCCGGTCCATCTAAAAAGAAACAGTTTTGTTTTAATCTATCTTCTGGGTTTCCATATATGATATTAAATATCTAATCTACAACCCTTAGTTGCTCCTCATTAAATGTTTTGTCTGTTGCTGATAGCCCTAGCTTGCTCTTGTAAAACATCAAACGAATGCATCCCTGGATTGTAGACGTGTAGGTTTACATCTGGTAAGTTGCGTTTCTTAAGATCTAAGCCGTAGGTGTGAAGGAGGCCATTGATGTCAATGAGTGCATACTGTGGGCCACTTTCTCCAGAGTATCTGGGTACAAAATCTTCAGACATTGCTTCTTTATGTTTGGTCCCAAAGCTCGGGAATATTTTCTGGTTCTCAAAAAACACAGATAATGGCAAATTACATTCGTAAGCGACTTGACATTTGAGAGTGAGTTGACTCAATGTTAGTATCATGCCAAATTTTATCTCCTTGAATAAGTCCAAGTTCTTTACATGTTTCCTGCAGAGCCTTGCATGGAACTCCATTGACGGTCCTGATACTATCAAAACTTCTGGCACCCTTTACTCTTATTAGTAGCATTCGAAAGAAGTATCTTTCTATATCGTGCATACTAACTACGGGCATTCTCCCTTTTACACCTTGTCCCTAACGTAGACGCTTCTTCCATTTTGTTTTACATTTATCGTACACATAGTGATTTGGTATATCTGCGTAAGTATGAATGTGTGCTTGATCATCATTCTGATTAAGTTCAAACCAAGCAGTTAAAATCGTGTTGTTTAAAGAAGCCGCTGCTGCCGCCTGGTGTTCCTGTCCTTCATGAAAATTTATCTGTTGGTGTTGAGGTAAAAGATGCACTGACTGTCTAATTACAGTATGGGATTTCTCTGGCGTGCTGAACTCACTGATTCTCCACATTGCTTCCGGAGCACTTACGTATCTGCCATCGAGGAATGTCAAAATTTCCGTCTACGATTCTACGAGGAAAACCAAGGTCATCATTCCATCTCCACGAGGCAACAGCAGCAATCAATCAACGATGAAGCGAATCGACACGGTGAGCGACGCACATAGAAATACTCAAGTCATTTTGATAATTTCTTATGGCAATTTAAATTCAAGTTTTTTATTAACTTTAGTATATATACTCCTCGTTAGTCGAAATAGGCCACGTAATTCCGTAAATTCAGTAAATTCAATATCAAGTATATTGTTATTATTACTATCCATATATTTTTCTTTTTTTCTTGAACTAGTTGTCTTTTAATTAACAAATTCATTTAAATTCTCAGCTAAGTTTGTCATCATTTATAGTTACTAGTTCCTATAATGCATCCCTAACACCTGAAGTGAATACTGGTGGGTTTGTGGACTCTGTCACGCCACGACCTGGGATAAGATTTTCTTGTTGCTCTCTTTGAGGTTTTATCAATATTTTAATATACACATTTGATTCGCTATTCTTAATAGTGGCCTGGCTCCCGAAAACACATTTTATATATTTATTTTCACGCAGCTGAGCTAGTCCAAAATTCATTTGATTTGTCGCCCAACTGTGAGACGTGTTGTTATTGGTTCCTACCAAAACTATTTCATTTGGCTCCCAAGCGTGTGACTGGAAAACCAATCAGTATTTAAGGAGGGAGTGTGTGCTTTTTCAGTGCAAGTTCAGTGATTTTGGAGGGAGTGTCTGGGATTTTGGGGGTAGTTTTAAGCAGTGTGCTTCAATATGTCAGACGCAGAGATGAATCTGAGAAGTAGTCTGGTTTGTGGGGAGCACACTGACATTGTGCGTGCGATAGTGAGATTGAGAGTCTAGATGATAATAGTAGGATGGCGGAGTTAAATCCTAGTACCAGTAAGGAGAGAGAGAGAGTCCTTGAGACGTGCAGAAGTTGTTCATGATGATGAGTAAGATAGATAGGAAGTTTGAGAAGAATAAGAAAGATAATCAGGAAAGTAGGAAGGAATTTAATGAGAAGTTAGATAGGAATAATAGGGATATGAGTGAGAAGATAGAGGAAAGCAATAGGAACAATCGGGAAAATAGTAGGAAAATTAGAGAAAAGCTAGTTAGTGTGGTTAAGGTGAGTGAGGAATTAAGTAGGAAGTATGGGATGCTGCAGGAGAGTATTGAGTGGGTAAACTAGGAGATCAGAGGGGAAATTAAGAGTGTATTGGAAGAAAGGTCTAAATATATCATGGAGGAAGTAGATCAGAAATTGGTGTAAGGGAAAATTGGGAGAATCTCAGGACAATAGTACAGGTGGAAACTAGGCAAGTAAGTGTAGACCAGGGGGGGGAGGAGAGGGAGGAAATTGAGAAAATGTAGTCAGAATTACATAAGCAGGTGGAGGAATGTCATCTGAAAAATTAAGAAACCTATCAGGAGATCCAGGAGAAACAGAGTGTATTAAGAAGTGAATTAGTGGAGAAAGATAATAGTTTTAAAGAAAGGGTGGAAAGGGTGGAGACGGTAGCAGACAAGAGAATAGCAGAAGTTGAGGCTAGATTGAAGAAGTAAATCAGGAAGGAGGGAACTCCAGGTTGAATAATTTATTGAGGTAGAGGGATGACGGAAATTGAATTGGTGAAGTTCACAAACTGACAAGGATGTCCTATGGAAGACAATAAATTTTAAGAAAGGTAGGAAGGACAGATAGAATGGAGTGTGGTGATAGAGCCGTTAGAACAAGCTTTTGTGGGGGAACTAAGAGCTGGTTTTCTGTGTATAAGCACACTTTGGAGAACGTTCATAATTTTAAGAGGAAATCTCAGGACAATAGTACAGGTGGAAACTAGGCAAGTAAGAGTAGAACAGGGGGGGGGGGGAGGAGGAGGAGGAGGGGGAGGAAATCGAGAAAATGTAGTCAGAATTACATAAGCAGGTGGAGGCTCAGAAATAGGAGAGTATCATTTCTGGAATGTATCAGCCAAGAGGAGGGAGTAGCATGACTGAGTACTTTTTAGGTCAAGTACTAGTGTGCAAATATCTTGATGGCATGACACAAGATAGTGATGGTGTGAGGCTTCTCCCTTAAACATTTTCGCATCGTGTAAGAGAGGCTGCGTGCATGCAACACACCACCACGATACAGGATCTTGAGAGATTATTAGGTAGATTCGATGCTCTAGGTGGTGCAAATGATAATTATGTAGGACAGGGTGTGAATCGCCAGACAGTAGACAGCAACCTTATAATAGTAGACCTCAGAAGAATGGTTTTCCTGGTAACAATAGGAATATGCGTAATGAAACTCATGGTAACACTGGTAGAGGTCAATTCCAGGGTAGAGGTGTTGTACCCGATACCTAGTTGAGGCTATCGGCTACGCCAGCAGACATTAAGCCGTAGTTGAGATTTTGGGAAGAGTTAAGAAAAGATAGCGCTCAGATCGAGTCAAGAGGAATATCAAGATGACGTAGTAGGTCTAGGATTTAGAAGGCGCTGACCGCAGTCAAGCAGATGGAATTATGGATGGAATTATGAAGCTTTATTAAGATCTATATGGAACATGGTATTTAAACATCTTAGAAGAGGAGATATAACATGCATTATATGTGGTAATAATTTGAAGGAAGTCAGATAACCCTTAAGTTATTTTATAACTTAATAGCCGAGATGATGGGGGTTCGAGATTATATTTGTGACGCAAGACCACGGTGGTGGGGAGGACGTCACGTGACCGCACCAGGCAGGTAAGGGTCGAGGCAGTGCAGACACTGTCAGTCTAGCTCTGTGAGCCAAGCAAGAGAGTCGAGCTGTGTAGCACACGCCAAGCTTGGTACAAGGTCGCGCAGCGAACAGAAACTGTCACGGAAAGTGAAAGCGACAGTTTCAACTTCTCCGAGCAGCGAACGGCAAGTAGGTCAGTGAGCCGGTCGGACATCCGCAGCAAACAAGCATAGGAGGCCGGGGTTTTTAAAACAGCATTGCGAGTAGTTGGAGAACTTTATTCCAAGCTGCATTTCAACGCAGAACGGCTTAGTAGAGCGACATGGCGAGGCCAGCTTTAGGCGGAGATGATTATAGCATTGCAGTAAAACCGAGCGGGTTATTTCCCATTATATACGCAAGCATTATGACAGAAGCTGAACTTCATTACTACATTGAGTTAGAACGTTTATTCAGCATTTGAATTATAAAAGATAGTTACGAGATACTGCAACTTTGAACTTCGAATGAACGTAGTTTTTCTTAATGACATTACGACTATGCATTTCATAACGCAGTCCAAGTAACATTAACAATTTCAGGCAAACGGAATGTTGTAAGCATATGCACTTAGGAACATTAGCACGTGCATTAATGCAATTATTTCTTATGCAGTGTTATGAATTACCGAGTATGAATACAGCTACAGGGTATTTCATAAACTTAGACACTCTGATGAAACAATTTTATTTTCTACAAGTAAAACTAAACCGCTGTGGAAATTGAACTTTCAACACTTAAACTGAACATTGTATAGAACAGTGGCGTAACGTAGAAGAGGAATAGGGGGTCCGCTGTTTCTATGAACTTTTTCGTGAGGATTTGGACAATATCCCCTATGGATAACCAGAAGTTCATCATGTCGGAGTAAACGCAGACAGAGACGCGATGGCACCACAGAGCGATGGATTCGATTCCTGACGAGGAGGAGGTCCACCAGCTGATTCACTTGGGATTCGAAGGCAATCGTCATTGCATGGATGGAATGATATTCACGCCGATCTTTCGAGAAATTCATTACATAGGGAAAATCGACGATCTTTGAAATTTAATAACAGCTGATTATGAGAAGGTACTGTAAGAGTTATAACTTTCTGATACGATTATTTTCATGAATACTGGGCACACATGTATATTTTTCTAATAGGAGTGATACGATTATTTAGACATGGTTTTGACTTTATATGCTTCGAAATTTTGCTAGAATATGGCGTGACCATATGATATGGCAGGCATCATTATACGAAATTCTCACCATTGGTTGGCTTTATTAAGCAGATGTTTGGTCTTTTAGACATTTTTCCAGCAAGGATAGTTTTCATGAATAGTTTTTTTTGTGTGACGAGTATTTCGAACTCGTGATCTGCAATTGATTATCTAAAATAACTTCGTCAGTTCATTGCATACTAGCGAGTGTGTATTATTCATCAGTAGGGATTTTTTCCATTGGATTGTTTGGAGATATTAAGATGTTATTCACTTTAGTGAATGAATATCGCTTTTATATGACAACTAGAAACTTGTTGATTCCTATCTGGTACATTCACTCATATAGTCTTCGAGATGTGGTCTTTCGTATTTATACGATTGTATGGTGGTTACTCATCTTACCCATCGCTCAGGGCACTATCATGATTAGTCGACGGGGCGAGATCTTTCGTATTTTTTACGATTGTACGGTGGTTACTCATCTTACTTGCCATTGAGGGACTCATTTTTATCATCCGAGTGTACATGAGATTGTAAGTGAATCAAACAAGGAACTACTAGTCACATATCAGTCGAAATTTTGTTAAATAAAGTAAAGATAAATGTCAGCAGGGTTACATTTGTAATTCTTGTTTGCCAATCCAATATTTTGTTGCTATACTCTTTTGAGAGTACTTTCAGTTTAACAGCTGGTACAGCTGATGCTTTTGATGATTTTTATAATTGTGTTTGATACCTTTGAGAAGGATTTAAAGTAATTGAATCTTGTAAGATGAATCATTAATGGTCAGATTTATTTTAAGGCAGATCAGTATTGCAGATTTTGATATGAGAGATTATAGCACATTGGTGTTTTTTCTGTGATGTGAATTATGAGAATTGTAAGAGAATTTATGCTATTTGAAAGCAGATCTTGAATTACTGAGGTAATAATTTTTCCAATTGTTTAAGAAGTTGTCTAGATGTGATCAGATTAATTACAGTTATTGGAGATTGTGTGCGTTGATAATTTGAAGCCAGTTATATATTTTTTGTAGATCATGCAACATGGTTAAGTGAAGTTTGTGATAGGCATTTTGTGGAAGTTGCCAAGTGAAAGTTGCAATATTGCTAATGTATTTTGAAGCAGACATGAGGTTGTCGAACCCAGTCTAGCGTAATTGTTGAGATTCAGGCTGTATGTGCTGAATATTTATGGAGTTTTGTGGAATAATTGTGGTATTCAAATGTGATATTTGAAGAATTGAGGATATATAATGTCGTTGTGGATAGTCAGATCCAACGTGATGTCGTGAAGGCAATAATATTTTTTTGGCATGAAAATTAAATACGAGATATAACTTGGAAGTGATAAAACTGTAAGACAACGTTCTATAACCCATATTAAACAATTTGTTAGGAAATTAAACAAATAAATTAAGTTGATAATACAAGATTTTCTGAGAATAATAATTAATGAAATAATAATCTGAAAATTAAGCATATTAATGATCTGACCTAATGAAATAAAAATCAGAATGACTAGATGAAATAATAAAAATTTAAATAACCAGAAGAATAAAATTTAAATAAATCGATAAATTAAATTTTGGAATAAATCAATGAATTAAATAAATGGATGAATTAAAGATTGGATGAATAAACTGATTTAAATAAATGAATAGATGATTGGATAGATGATGAATAACTGAATTAGAAGGTGATAATTAATTAAAGAAGCTGATGATTAACGAATTTATATGGAATTAAATATATTTAATTGAGATATAATTTGAAGAAATTGCAACATGAGTTGAGGATTTAAATGATTTAATGGTGATGAGTTAACGATTCTGACAGGAATATGTTGAATTTTGAAATGAGAATTAATGTGAGAAATATTTAATTTTGATGATGATGATAATGATGACCAATGAGCCGTGAATTTTCTGTAATTCACAAACAAGTAATTATGAATGACAATGTAAATAGTGTAAATTAATTATTCGATGTTTAGGAGCATTTTACTAACGTGTTCAACATTTGAATTATGCCATGCAAGCCATAAATTACGTGATGTTTAAAATATGTGATTATAATATGTGTATGTTTAGACAGATTAATAACTTTTTCAAATCCACATTTATGATGTTAAATTAAAGAGAAATTAGGTCTCAGGTTTCACAAATGTCAGTGACGAAAGACATAGTGCTACAGTGATCCTGAGAACCCAAGAGAACTTTAGAGATTTTTCTTGTTCTATGTGGATGAAATATTTTTGATTAGAAAAGATATGGTTCGATTTTTGGACAATGACAATTTAACGTTGGCATTCGACCATACTCTCAGGTAGAAGGAATATTTAAAATGTCTGTCTGACTATCAAAGTGAAATAAATTTGTTTTTATCTTAGTTGTGATCTGATGATGGTGTGATTTTCCTTTTTCTTTCCTTGTCTTGAGTAAGGCTTAACCGGAAAGGATGTGGTTTGCTAGGAATTCAGTTGATGGCGCCCATTTATATTTGCATTTTTTTAATTTAACTTAAGCCCGTAACGACCCTAGAGATACTTTGTCTCGTGTTACCCACTGCTTTTTCGATAACTCAGCTGAATTTCCGACACATTCCTTTTTTGACTAGAGGTTCATTTAACTCCGCTCTGTCCTGGAACTCCAGGAATGCGATGTAATAGCAGATGGGTCATCGCATCCCCAGGACGAACGGGTACAGTGTTCACCAGAACACTTAGAATCCTTATCACGTCAACATAGGACACCATGGCAACAGCACCCAGAATTTTAACAATAGGATAGGTAACAATGCGGGTCCAAGCAACAGTGGGCAGCAATATTACAATCAGACCAGGAATTCTGGCAATATAGAGGGATCTGGGGAGGAAAATCGAGGTAATGATAGCAACCCTCGTCAGAACCACAACCAAGATAACGGGGATACACAGAATCCAGGTACGATAATTTTAATTTAAATGGGACGTAAGATCAGGTTATCAGTCTGACTCTTTCCCAGTTCACACTATTTTGAGCGAACCGTATGACCTAAATATTCGAGACGATTTACTGAGTTATTTACTGGAGGTGTCTGAGGAACCTACCATTTTTAATTTAAATTCTATCGTCAAGTTACACGTGTTAGGGGCGTGCATTTTTACACTTTAAGATAGTGGTTGTCAAAAGTCCTGCATCAGCGCAGCATTTTATTCTAGGATGAGAGAGTCAGGTATTACCTTTGAAGAGATTCCTATTAGATCAACGTTTGTGGTAACTGCTGTGGGGAGGAAATCTCACATTATTGCAAAGCAGGTTGTTGTGGAGATTTAAGTGGAAGCTAAGATTGGAACACAGGTGTGTTTGGTGATTCCTAACCTGGGATATTACGTCATTTTGGGTCTGACTAGATGTCACAGCATTCTGTCCAGCTGTGTTATAAGGAGGGAAAGGTTAGATTCAGGTGGGTGGATGGAGACGTGATTAAGGCATTTAGTGATCCAGATAAGTTAGGTAACGGTTCGAAGAATATATGTGTGCTTAACGAGGTATATACGACCGAGGGATTCGATATTGTTGGTGATATTTGTGGTGATATTGGTGGTGATGATGTTGGGGTGTCTCGTGAGAGGGAACCTCGTTCTTTATATTTTTAGGCAATATGTTGACCAATGATTGTCTAAATGACACATTGCGTGACGCTGCGCTACTGAGTGATTTGGAGGATGATCGAGTGGATCAATATTGTTGAAGGTATTGTTGAATAATAATCACATATTCAGGGTAGGAGTAGCTAATTGTTACGAGCACTCACTAAATATTCATGATCGCAGTGTCTTCGTAGCCCATCGCTACCCCGTGTCTTATAAATACCTAGATGCAGTCAGTAGGCAAATTGACCAGATGCTAGAGGATGGGATTATCGAGCCAACGATAAGTCCATACGTAAATTCACTTATTGATGTTCCCAATTCAAATGGGAAAGTTAGACTGTGTTTGGATGCACGTAATTTAAATAGTCATATTTCATAGACCAGTTAAGATATCAATCCATAGAGCAATTAGTCCAAGGATTTGAAGGTAGGAATTTGTTTACCTGTGTGGACCTGAGTTCGAGTTTCTGGAAGGGAGCACTGTATGAAGAGGAAAGGACTCTCACTGCATTCTCCTATCAGAATAATTTATATCAATTTCGGCGTGTAGCATTTGGGCTTAAAGGTAGTTCGGCTGCACTGATCAGAGCTCTAGTGATCGCGTTACGAAGCGATCTAGGGAAATTTGTAACTATTTATATTGAAGATTTAGTGATTAGCTCAGGGACGTTCAGCGAGCACTTTATGCATCTAGACATGGGTTTTAGGAAATTGGAGATAGCTAGTCTCACTCTCAAACTTAGTAAGTCAGTATCTGTAGGAAGGAAATGGCGTTCCTTGTTCATACGGTTTCCACGAATGGTGTGAAGCCAAGTGTAAGGAGGAGAAACAAGATTTTGGGTACTAAATCACCGCGTGTGGAAGAACTGAAATCATTCCTGAGCGTTTGTAATTTTTTTCGAAGGTTTGTTATGAGGTATGCGAGTTTGGAGGGACCCATCGGTGATTTGGTTGAACTAGGTAACATATGGTGTAGGACGGAAGTGCAAGTGGAGGCATTTCAGGCACTCAAAGCTGGATTTCAGGAAGCCGTGGTACTTAGGTATCCATTACATGACAGACCATATATGCTGATTACTGATGCATCCTACATTGGTATTTCAGGTGTTCTATGTCAGAGAGATGGGGAGGGCAATATGAGGATTGCATCCCTGACCTCAATTGGTATTTCTGCCGCTGAAAACAATACACCATCACAGAGATGGATTCATTAGGCATAGTGTATAGCCTAGGTGGGGAGCGTGATGGCGCAGTCGCTTAGCTGCTCGTCTTTCACCCGGATGGCTGGGGTGCAAATCCCGGTGACAGTGGGGTAGAGTTTTCACCTGAACAATCACGTGGTGTCAGGAAGGGTATCCGGCCTTAAATCCCTGGCCACAACAAAAAAATGAGCCTGGTTGGCTCCGGCGACCCCAATTAATTGGGAAAAGCCGATGAACGATAGTGTATAGCCTAGGTAAGTTCATAATGTATGTGCTTGGCGGGAGATTTGAAATCTTCACGGACCACCATGCACTCGCATTTATTAATTCATGCAAGCTGAGCAGTAACCGTGTCAGTAGGTAGATTTTGGCACTGCAGGAATATGATTTCCAGGTACATCATATTAAGGGTAAGGATAATATCATGGCAGATATGTTATCCAAATATGCTAATTTAAATCAAGGTGAGTCAGTTGTAAAGGCGGATCAAGGTATGTAGGTATGCGCATGCATGGATCCTACCACTGAGGAATCTCTCAAGGTGTTGAAAAATCTGTTGGTAAGACAGAGAGAAGATGAGGCATTAAGTGAACCTTTGTCATTGTTGAAAGGAGGTGATTTAGAGTGTATGGAATCTGGGAGATTCACATACAAATTGTTGGATGGCTTTCTCGTACGTAAGTGTGAAGATGGTAAGTGGTCCATATACTGTGCAAAAGGGGATAGGTAATTCAGACTACGTGTTGGAAGATGCAGGTAAAACGCTTATATGGGACATATAACGTGAGATCGCTGCGGAAGTACGTATCTTGAGTAAGGTATAGTTATAAGTAATTTCTAAGGAGGTAATGACGTATATAATAAGTACGCAAGTCACGCCACGACCTGAGATAGGATTTTCTTGTTGATCTCTTTCAGGTTTTATCAATATTTTATTATACACATTTGATTCGCTATTCTGATTAATAGTGGCCTGGCGCCGGACAACACATTTTATATACTTATTTTCAGCAGCTGAGCTAGTCCAAAAATCATTTCATTTGTCGCCCAACTGTGGCACGTGTTGTTGTTGGTTCCTACCAAATGATTAGCGCGCTAGGCTTTGGCCCAAAATGCCCCGGGTTCGATTCCCGGACGAGCCATCAGGTATTTTAATCCCCTGGGGTTAATTGCCGTGACTCGGGGACTGGGTGTATGTACCATCTTCATCATGACGTCATCCTCATTACAACGCGCAGGTCGTCCACGGGCGTCATCTAGAAAGATCTGCACTCAGCTTCTCCGGAGGCCACACGATCACGACAACAAGACCAAAACCATTTCCGGAGTTTGACTGCACTTAAGTCAGAAACAGCGAATAATCTGTCGCCAATAGATGAACAAACGTTTACAGCGACATCGTGATATGTATCTGCAATTCAGTTGGAATTAGTGAAAGGTTTCGTGGTTTAGACCATCTTGTTGTTACGTCGGTGGAGGTTCCTAATATGTTGCTCGCTTCTGCGCAGAGACCGATACAGTCAGTGTTGCTCTTGGTCTCACCACTGTGAGACTTGGCTGAATTCGGCTTGCTTCTTATAGCCTAAGTAATGTTCATGTAGTGTGGTGGACGTCTGTGGTGTCCTGTGAACCGTTCTTTTTTAGTGGAGTGTTGAAGTGGGTGATGACGATCGAGGCTCCATTTTCATCCAGAGATTACTTGCTTATATTTTGAACATTTCAATACTCATTGCGATTGATTAATAGTTACGTAGAACTGCAGTTACTATATTTATACACAGTGTACAAGTCCGCGTGACCATCGTGTTCCACCCAACGAGACTATCAGTGTCTAATATCAATACAAGCTCAGAAACCTAAAAGATCAAATCAAAGAATATTAATATTTGAACATGAATCACAGTATGAATGCGATAAAGGAACAATGATGTACAGAATGTACCATGTTCAAATATGGGCACTTTTGAAGAATAGAAAAAGTTAAAGTTGGCTTTAAATTGAAACCTGCCATGTTCCCTTGTACAATGAATTATTCAGGAATTGTGAATGTTTGGAAAAGGAACTGAATTAAATGCGGACGGATGAGCATCACTTATTAACATTTATTAAAAAAAAAAAGCTCCGCTCCAACATATACACTAACTGCATTTCATATATACATATGTACATCCACCAGCACTACATATCAATCACATAACAAACACGTTTTGGGAAAAAAGTACAATATTATTAAAGATTAAATACAATCACCTCACTAATGTGATTTAGTTATGTACTGATTCTCGTCTCCTCCAGTTCAAAACAATCAGAGGCAAGTGAAATTCGAATAATCAAATTCATGCTACCTCAAGCAGTGTTTGGCCAAGTGTTCGTGACTGATTATTATCAAAACGCAGAAGGTTAAGATTGTAGTAATAGATTTGAAGAAACAGCGATGAATTAGAATGAGGTAAAATATAGAGATGTTATGACATAATACTAGTTGATGCTGTATTTATTATATGCAGACAGTATCTGACAATATCTGAGTTCATCACAATATTACTACCCATTTGATTTAGTATAGAGGCATAGTT
Organism: Meconema thalassinum; assembly: GCA_946902985.2. Lineage (NCBI taxonomy): Eukaryota > Metazoa > Arthropoda > Insecta > Orthoptera > Tettigoniidae > Meconema > Meconema thalassinum. Next base: position 190,805,785 of record OX336389.2, read on the forward strand.
AGGAATTTCAGGCTGGTGTAAAGATATACACAGAAGAATCGATATAATTATCAGACAATATCTAAGAAAAGTTGATTGATGATAATAACAGCTTAGTAATTAACTAGCCATAATCAGCAGAGCCATAACGTAGGCATTCGTGATTTATACCTCGTCTAATGAAAAGGCCTCTAGTTGACACGTGCGGGAAAAGGAACTGATATTTTTTTGAATACTTGAAAACAATTCTAATCTAAATACTGTACCTACATTTTCATAAAACTGGAATTGTTTCGACTGTATGTTCTAGTATTTAATGAATAAATGCGTAGAACGCTCCAGGTTCAGGGACTGGATGACGGGGGAAATGGACCCTACTACCTTGCTTTAAGGAACTCATCTTTGACATTCGTGTTCCCTTACCAATGAACAACTCGGCAATGAACACAATAGTGGACAAAATAAGTCCTATGCCTAGAATCAGAAAAGCTCCTTGAAGACGAGGGAGAGTTAGAACGAAACCACGGCTTGACGTTTTCATGTTACGAGTCATGTACACCAAGGTTGATGTTCTCTTAATATCATCACGCCACTTGTCTATTAGTCCCGCGCACAGAATATGCCTGATAATATTGTTGATTCGATCAATTAGAGGATTCCCTTTCGTCAGATAGAACAGCACCAAGCCACATACGATATTAGATTTGAAGACATAGATAAGATTCCCACCATCCGTATCAAGGTATTTCATACCCGAATAATCAAAATGAAATCTGTTAACAATAATTGCCGAATCTTTAACATAGGCCGTTCTATCCGCAATCCCTTCCGTATCCCAGATTATCTGGCGTCTAGATAATATAGCTGAGTCTTCCTGAGGTGAAAAGAACCAGTCGAAAACAGGGTGAAATATTATAGTAAGGCTGGATTCCAGAATTTCTTCTTCTGTGCTTAGTTGGTGAAAGAAGCCGGGGTTGGCAAGAACACTGATGAGAAAGGACTGGTACGTTGTGTTGATCAGCAGACAATAGAAAACCCACAGAATGAAGAAAAGTCGTAATGCAGGAGTACGTGGTAGTATGGAAGTGCCTGGAATAAAGAGATTGTGTATTTGGAACACTGTTATGTTTTCGTGCAATCAAACGTGATTAAAGAATTAGTAAATGAAAGGCTCGGAGATTAGAAGTGTGCTCTTTTGAAATTAGCACATTAATCATAACTACGCACTGTGCGGTACTTAAGTATGCACGTGTCACTCGTAATAAAGGCACTTACTAAATTCGTTTAAGAATATGATATAGTAAATTCATGAATTTCTGGGCATAAATACTACAACAACCACTACGACTACTGCTGTTAATACTGCTGCTACATCTAATACTACAATACACTATCTTTACCAACGTAGAAACAAGGCAATTGCCATCGAGTGGCGGACCTTTTAAAACATTAATCTTGTTTGGTTATTATTGAAAGCGAAAAGCTATGTTTTACTAAGACAATATTAAAACATGTAAAGCAAGCAAGAAAATATTAGCGTACTGTCATATCCTATTTTAAAGGGGAATCTCCATTCTCAAAGAAATATTAAACCGTATACTTGCATGCATTTATTCATTCATTTAATCATTGGTCAACCTATTAGAACCCAAGCTATCAATCATACAGTAATATATTTACAAAACATGCTAGTTGAGTATGTGCACAACAGTTGTTCGCCCGTGATTGGGTCAACCATGCAGATTGAAGCCTACAATTTGTAGCTCAAAACGTCACCAGTGCAAACTGACTCACCGAGGTACTAAAATCTGTATATGGAATGTAACTGATATTTAAAAAAAAACGTCCTGATCATTGAATCACTTAAATATCTAGATTCATGACAGTTTGCACATTTTTGCTGATACAGGGAAATACAGTAGTACAGTTCTATTAAAGAAAGGCACTAGGCTCTCTATATCCGTTATTTACAACACCACGTAAAAACGTAGCACATTGTTCTAGAGCTCTTGAACACCTTGTAAATATATCAAACCTTGTCCTAATCAGATTGGAAGTTATTTGAGCCCAACCATTTATATACAACGCCCTGTATATTAGAATATGACAACTTTAATGCGTAACATGAATATGCACACTGTGATGAACAGACAACCTGTTCTATAATGTAAGAACTGGCTTATTTAGACCTCATATAATATTCGTTCAATAAATATTTACTAGTGATTCACTAGTCATTTTGCCACTTTCAGTACAGACGCAACGAAAGTCAGGAATCTGTAGTGGCCTAGATAGGCCTACTCGTATTTACGTACAAGAATTCACACATGATTATTATTATTAATGGCAGAAAAGAAGGTTCTGTAGCCATGTCAGTTGCATACATGAATTCATTTATATGAGCACACATATCTTTTGGATTAAATAAAAATTTAGCATTTACAGACTATTATATCAAGAGTAGGTTGCTTCTACCAATAGAACAAATGATACGAAACATTGTAGGCGTAATATTTATAAATGAAATAATAAATTAACTGAAGAAGTAATTTGAATTGGCTTTGAAATTTTGTAAAAGAACCGTATTAAATGAAAGACATCATCAGATGAAGTTGCAAGGCCATCACAATATATTACGAGCAACTAAAATCTTGGAAATATTAATATTAAAGAAAATATTAAAGGTTTTGAAGGACACCGCAAGATATTGGTGTGTAAGTGTGGCTTGTGCGACATGGCAGGTTTTCAGTCCTTTTATCATAATGTACTACATCTTTTTTATTCAGAGTGCTGTTTTACCATGACATAAATGTCTGGTCATCCCAATTTTCACAAATTTATTCTGCATGATGAGGCCAAATACAGTATAACTCTATGCATAATATAAATTGAAAGCAGCCTATATATCCTTGACTGAACATCTTTGTTAATACACGCTTCAGACAATAAGCCTCCGTGAGTATTCGCTTCACCGCCATGTTCGTTTTGTTTCTTAACACGGCTTTGAAAGTCATATAGGTGAACTGTTAGTAGTGCCTTTTATCACCGTACACAATTTCAGGGTGATATAAGTAACAGTTTCGGATATATAGAATGCCGGTGAAATATTGCGCACAGCTACCATGTTGAATTGGTGAGACATAATGAAATTTGAAAGGCACGGTCGGGGTCAGGCAAAATTGTATTATGACCTTACCGACTTTTATTCATTGAAATCGCAACAGCCATTTAGATTCTATTAGGGACCCACACACAAACTCACACACACACACACACACGGACAAAAGGTGATCTCCTAAACCTATTTTTCCATACACGAAAATAGGCTAAAATGAGGTCCCAGTAAAGAACAAAATGAAATAAACATCGTCGTTGAGGCAGCCGCTATCAATGCAATAAAGGATGTATTTCCGTCCGTCAAAGAGTGCAACGTTGATTCTTCCATTTTTGACAAAGATTCTGGCGAAATGTTCAGGAAGTCGGCCTCACTGAAGCGTACAAAACGCATCAGGAAATCCGGCAAACAATATTACAATGTGTGCAGCACTTGCCTTCCTGCCGCCTGGAGACGTAGACGAGTGGTGGATCTATATCCATACAGTAATTATGCCCCCGAAGGCCAAACGATGACGGAATTTTTCGACTATTTTGTAGATCATTGGCTACAGAATCCACAAGTGCCGGTGAACTGCTACAACAGAAAAAGGAGAATAAAGAATTCTCTGGAAGGGTGGAATCACCAAATCAACTATGTTCCAGGAAGAACTCATCCATCGTATAAAGACTTAATACTGTAAAAGGACTTAATCAAAAAGCTGAGATGATGATGATTGTTGTTTTAAAGGGCCTTTATCTAGGTTATCGGCCCGCAAAAAAGCTGAGAAATCAGATAAAAAGATTAGGAGGATGGAGATTAATCCACATAGTTTAAAAAGAAAAAAATAGTAGCAGCTTGATACCAGGAGAGAATGAGACAGAAAAAGGACTCTCAATGGCCTGAAGTCGTTTACGACTCCATGCTGGGAGCAAATGATGTTCCATTTAACGCAAGTAGTAGTCTGCATTTACTTTTTAAAGTACCATGAGATACAGTATGTACCAAGATTATGCTTTCATAATCATAATACATAGCCTAATAATCATCAGTTTCACAGGATCCTGGAATGCTCGACATCTTTTTAGGCGTGGTGATTTGGTATGTCACCATTCGTTTGATTGTCATTTCAGCTGTGATGTATACGAACGTACCCATGTCTCATCCGATGTTTTGACGCGACGAAGAAAGACCTCACCTTCATGTTCATATCTCTCCAAATGCATTCTTGAGCTGTCGCCATTCGCTGCTACTTTCCAGTTTCGGTTAGAGTGTGGGGAACCCAGTAAGCACAAATTATTCGCATCTTCATTTTTTCCCCTCAAAATGTGATGAACTGACGATGCTGCAATACCAAGTTCCTTGGAAATCTCCACACATGTCCAGCACCTGTCTTTTTGCAATAATGCACTTACAGCCTGAACATGGAGATCGTCAGTTGCAGCAACTGTCTACCAGCATGCACTCTGTGTTGACATTCCTCTCTTTCACCCATCTTGCAATAGTTCGATTAGCTACGACTTCCCTCCCGCGAATTTCTTGCAATGCTCTATAGCACTGAGTTGTACGTTTTCCTCTCGCAACTTGGACTTTTATGAAGCACCTTTGTTCATTTTTACTGAACATCCTTTTAGGGCGGTACTAATTACTGAATGCGAGAAACAGTTAATGTATTCTCAATGTCAGCTATTTCAAAACTTTCAATATTACATATTTATACAACAAAGACTGCTCATTAATATACCGCAAGATTACAACGGTCAGCACTAGGATCGCTGATTAACAACAGTGTTGCCATTTCTTATCAAAAGCCCTAGTATATAGCCCATACTTAATACATACACTATAGTTTACGAATCGTAGCTTCTACAGAACACAAAGGAAATAGGCAAACTTGGTATTCAAGTTATCTGGGTTTTTTCATTATGTATACTCCAGGAAGTCATCACGTTGAAACGAAAGAGACCTAATTATAAAGAGCTTCCGTACGCCAGTTGCACGTTGATATTTTCAAATCTGGACACACGACCGTAAACGACTTGTCCATAATACTTCTTAAGCCAAATCAATAGGCTTGGGAAATTCAAATGATATCATTCAAATAGTCCACATAATTAGACCGTAAATACATCGGATGATCTTTCATATAGATTCCTCGAGCTAAGCGCACAGTCTACTGCGTGGATGCTGGCCTTTTCCTTGTGCCGTCATCTGAGCCACCTTCCCGAGTTCATTGAGCTAATTGCATCAAATATTAATTTGGATCGATACGATTGTTACAATTATAATGTACAGACACCCAAACAAGGGGCAAGCAAACTTATAGTGACTGCTTTTGCCAAGTCTCAATGGCGGGTTTTCACAGGAACATTTGCATAGGTATAAATGGTATTGTTCAAACAAATGAAAGAGGGATAGAAAGAATGAAAGAAAGAAAGAAAGAAAGAAAGAAAGAATGAATGAAGGAAATGGAGAATGAAAGACTGAAATAATTTTTAACCGAACGTATCAACCCTCATCCAGTGTACCAGATTAGAATGAAATTGGAGTGCAACGCGTCGAGTTCTCTTGAAACCGAACCTCCCACAGTCCCCGTGGTTGTCACGTTTGTTTGAACTAGTTTATTTTAGCGGAGGAGGTAGGAATGGGAGCTTCAATGTCTCCAGTTTCGAAGCCAATAATTGTAAATTCATTACAGTGAGGGAGGCGAAAAGAAGGGTAAGTATTTGGTACATGTTTTGCTTTTGCCCAGGTTAATATGTTACAAAGAGCGAATGAAAGAATGACTCCGAATACAATTTTAGATTTCTCACACACTAACTATTATTTTGAGATATATTCATTATTTTGATAACGCTGCTACGAAACGAAGTGTATACTCACCAATTCCCAGCAACGCGCTAAATGCAACAGCCATACACCGGGTGTAAGTTCGGTAGGAGGTCTGATGATCAAACAGTAGAAATCGCTCGAATGCTGCAGTCCTATGGAAGATTATGGTTGCAAGGATGATGGATATCACTACGCAACACCACAGCCATAAGGAGAAGATGCGCGATAAACTAAGCCACATAGGCACACGTCCCGCCCTTGGAACACCCCATGCAAACTCTTCGATTATATACGTAACAGTGTTATCAAAATATGGAACGAAGTCAGTTGACATCATGAGGGCTGAAATGGCGATTTCCAATTTTCCTTCATATAGAGTTGCAAGCATTCCAGTCCAAGTGCCATTATCTAATCGTTTTGACAATTCTACATCATGTGCGGGTGGTAACAAGTAAGCTGTGAAATTCATTTGCTTTGCAATAGTTCTTAAAAGTTGAATCTCTAAGCCCTCTCCATACTGATCAATCAATTCTGGAAGATTTGATGGAAATATATATGGTGCGAAGAATGTATGAGATACGTTTATTTGACACCCATGCATATTTAAGGGAATGCTAGGTGGAAATAAGGATTTATCCTCAATAAATAACCCCGAACTTTCACCAAACCACTGATTAATTTTAACAACTTCTTCGACATCTATTGAACAACTGTGTGGGTGTGTGTACAAATACCAAGAATATACATCAATGCGAATTTCACTAGACTCACTGTTAAGACGTGCAAGTGAATTCTCGTTTCCGACGAGTGCCAGCACTTTAATGATATTATAATCCCATAGCGTCGCGAACAGGGTTTGAATGCTTTCTAGAGTTGCTTTTCTTTCAACGGCTTCTTTCACCAAAGTACTACAAAAAGAAACCACGAATTTAGCATGGACATTGAATGTGGAGCGTTTCATGAGAATGTGGAGTTGATTCAATAACGAGTTTTGAAAATTTTTGGAAGTAATGTCGGAAAGGAATATGTAGTAAATTCCATCTTGAGCGACTTGAATTTCTTTAGTTATGGCAGGCCGCTGTGAATCAGGAGTTGAAATTTCAGCGGGAATATTCAGCTGTTTCATTAGTTGTTTAGCCATCTCTTGTCTCTCCCAGGTTGCTCTGAAATAGAAGAAACCACACTGGATTAGTCATGATCGTTACGTATATACCTTACAATCTGTTGTTATGCACGGCAAGCAGATTGTATTGTATTATGTAATGGTTTTCAAAGACGACCTTGTCATATTATCAGATGTAAGTAGGTCTGATAAAGAAGGCAGTGTCGATATATTAGGATTTACTTTATCAGTTTTTGGAGATTTTATACTGATTCCTAAATAATAAATCTGAAATCAAACTTAATCTTCAATCTACACTACTAACAGCTGACTGAATCTTAGTCTCAAAATCCCAGCAAAATTAACTCGATATGGTAGGTTTCAACTAAAAATATGCTCCCGTTCAATAGCACCAATCCGTAGTTTCATTTTGAAATGAACAATATGTTGAATGGCCATGTTCGAGGGTCGAAGACGAACTTTGCTTGCATACAAATTGTACATCTTGTGTGTAGGATACAGTCACTACCTGTTCACCCATTGCAATTAAGTTATAATTTTTTATGCTTTCCAGATGGTGCCTAATTGTGCAAGAGTTATATGTAGCATTAGACATGTATTAGTGAAAAAATAAAATCCACAGCCTGCTTCCAGTCTCCGACCGGGTCAGGAATGGAATGAATGAAGCCCCCATCTAGCGGCGAGGATATGAACTGTGCCGGCTGCCGAGGCCTGACGCACTCCTCTGGGGCAATGATTAAATGAATGACAGATGAAATGAAATGATAGTGGAGAGTGTTGCTGAAATGAAATTGTGACAGGGAAAACCGGAGTACCCGGAGAAAAACCTGTCTGCCTCCGTTTTGTCCAGCATAGATCTCACATGGAGTGACCGGGATTTGAACCACGGACCCAGCGGTGAGAGGCCGGCGTGCTGCCGCCTAAGCCACGGAGGCTTACATGTATTAGTGATGTCCGCAATAGACTACGCTTAAGGGCCGATAACATAAATGTAAGGCCCCCATTGAACAGCAATTGTCATCATCATCATCATCATCATCATCATCATCATCACTAATTCACGTACTTTTAATTGAGAATCGGAATGGGAAGTAGACGGCTGTGGTATAAAATTACAGTAGATACCGTCGCGTCATTATTCAGGAGTAGAAGAGGGAAATCACGCACAAAAACTCAAAAAGAAATAATATTCTTCGATGGTTGAGTTGGGTATCGAACCCTAACTTCTGAGTTGTCCTCCCATGAGATCGTAAGCATAGCAAACCGTTCGGTACATTCAGGTTCACCATGAACGATTCACACTGATGTCAGCCTTGATTTCGATCTAAGTATGATGCCGCTCGAAAGGATCTGTTATGGTGCCTGAAGCCACACGCAGGCTAGATGCTGAAGAGCAGTGCTGCAGACTCACATGTTTTGAGATATTGCGCAGCAGTAATATATCAATATTAGCATCTAAACAACCCTAAGGTGATGTAATTAATAACTACAAGAAACTAAAATACAGTATACCACAAATCTTTTGCGTAGAACGAATAAACATAAAAGGAAAGATAATAATGTTATTGGTTTTACGTCCCTTTTAACTACACTGGCTTTTAGAGACGCCGGGGTGCCGGAATTTTGCCCCGAAGGGGATCTTTAACGTGCCAGTAAATCTACTGAATTTCTGAGTGTCAAAGATAGGTGTGATGATTGGCTTAACGTGATTTCCCACGACAACTTTGTTCCGGACACGAACTCTCCTTCGTCTGTTGTATGTAGTCGTCATTTTAAGAGTCCCGTGACGTAGTTGTGATCGTAGTTATTTATTTATTTATTTATTTATTGAGGTTTTAAGGGGCGGAACTCGAGGTCGTCTGCCCCTGTAGATGTGATCGTTTTATCGTGCACCACGGCTGCGAGGGCAGCTGTAGCAAGTCCAGAGATCGTAGGTTCAGAACCCAGCACCGACCAGAAAATATTCTGAGGGTGTTTTTTCTACACTCCGTCCAAGCACATGCCGGATGGTACTTTACCACTGCTAGTAATGCGCATGTTAAGGACTTCCTGGCCTCTGAGACCTGCGAAGATATCCAATTAACTACGGAATCAACCGTCCAGTGCATACCCATAAGGTATCTTCTGAAAATGTGTATCATAATCTTTTTGTTGTGATTCAGTTGAATCATTCTTCAGTACATCCCCCAGGGGCTCACGACTAGTAGGACGTGGGTTTGGTGACCACGGGACCCCAGCTGAGTCTGGTATTGCTTGCACTTACTTGTGCCGGGCTCCTTTCTGTCATCTTTCAAAACATCCACCCTTGGTCACCTCTCGATCACTTACGACATTACGACACTCCCTCTTCCTCAGGGGCTTACAACTTGTGGAACGTTGGTTGGCCCCTGCTAAGTTCGCGATTGGTTCCACTTAATTGTGCCGGGGACCTCTCTGGTATATTGCCTGTCTGCCTCCCTTGATCAACTCTTGTTCTCTTCTGATCCTGACGGTATTAGGATATCCGAGGTCTAGGGAGTCTTTCAAATTCCTGCCTTAATTGGACCTTATCTCATCTTTCTTGATACCCTCATTCTCCAAGAGGTCAGACCTCTTGTTTTTCTATTCACCATAGCCTATCTCCTGCCTTCTGCACGAGGTCATAAAGGAAGCAGGGTGTATGTAGCCCCACCACTGAATGTACGCCCTGGATAGTTCTACACCCTCAAGGGCCCACGGCTGTTGAGTTCGGGAGGATACCTGAGCTGGATCTGTTTGTTACCTTTTTCCAGTGAGTCTGGGGCGGACTGTCTCCTAATTCCCTTCCTATCTGACTTTCATGGCTCTACATCCTTCCAATTCCGTCAATTCTCATTTTCAAGGGTTGAGGGTATTTCTTTTACCTATATTTTATTTCCCTTATTCCTTCCTTTTTGTCCTTTTCTTCTCTTAATCCGTAAGTTAGTTGTAAGTTGTAGTTAGTTTTAGTTCTAGTGTTCATTTCATCATCATATTTCATTTTCGCCCCAAATAATTAGAGGTCGATAAGTTCGATGTTAGGCCCTTTATCATCAAATTACAATTTCAGCAATGCCTTCGCCGACAATGAAAACTGCAAGTCAGGGTTACGTAGTATGCACAATGGAAATAATTTCTTGTATGTAATGTTTGGATTGCATTTCTCAGATCTCTAATCCTCTTCACTTATTAACCTAACCGCAGCAACGGACTTGCCAGCGTCATTGGAGAGAAATTTGTATCACCGATTGCGGATATTAATGAACAAACCAAAATACCGATCGCTTCCAAATGGCGTTTGTACTAACCGCTCAGCAGGAAAGTTCATGGAGTTTTATAAAAACCGAGTGAACCCAATGGATTCTATTTTAATAAGGTGCAAGGTATGCCTAGTTTATCTCAGATTTAATATCTCGCTATTTTATTTTGTGATATAATTTGCATTTTAATATTGCGGAAATTATATTGACAAATAGTGCCGTAAGTCTGTCGTGCTATGCAGGGTTGACAGCGCTGTGTGAGCAGTTGAGTAACTAACAGAATTTCTTGTAAGAAGCCTCATTGTCTAGGCCGGTAGTAGAGAGCGCAGCTCGCATCCAGTCGGCCGTGTATATTGTTAAGCAGTATTTGTTGCATAAATCTGTAATATTGAAAGTCTCAAAATAGCCGTTATTTGTGAATACATTATCTGCTTCTCATATTAAGCAAGTAATACCGCCCTAAAAAGATGTTCAGTAGAAATGAACAAGAGTGCTTCATAAAAATCCAAGTTGCAAGAGGAAAGAGTGCAACTCAGTGCTTTAGAACATTTTAGGAGGCTTGCCGGAGAGACATCCTAACTTACCGTACTATTGCAAGATGACTGGAAGCATGCGTCAAGGAAGACAGGAATATCAACACAGAGCACGGGCTGGTAGACCCATTGCAGCAACTGACGATCTCCATGTTCAGGCTGTAAGGGCATTATTGGAAAAAAAAAAGTCAGGCCCTGGACATGTGTGGAGATTTGCAAGGTACTTGGTATTGTCCATCATGTTTAATGAAAAAAGCTGATGGTGTGAAAAGTGTGTGCCTACTGGGTTCCGCACACTCTAGCCGAAATAGGAAAGTGGCAGGGAATGGAGACAACAAGAATGCATTTCGAGCATGGAGGTGAGTTCTTTCTTCGTCGCGTCATCACAATAGATGAGACATGGGAAAGTTGGTATACACCTGAGCTGAAACGATAATCAGCGAATGGTGACATAAAGAAGTACCACGCCCAAAATGATGTCGAGCATTGTAGGATCCTTCGAAACTAATGATTATTGTGTGTTAGGGTTATGAAGGCATATTCTGGGTACATACTGTACCTTATGGTATAAAAGGAAATGCAAACTACTACTTGCGTAACTTGCACATCATTTTCACCCAGTATGGCGTCGTATACGGCCTCAAGCCATTGGGAGTCCTATTATGATACATGGCAATGCTCGTTGCCATGCAGCCGCATTAGTGGGGAATTTGTTTACAAGGTGAAATTGGGAAGTACCCGGACAGCCACCAAATTCACCTGACATGAGCCCTTGTGATTACGACATATTATCACAGATCAGAGAACCTCCACAAGGCATTCGATTTCAATCAAGAGTTGACATCCAGAGAGCTCTAGATATCCAGATATGGTGCTGCAGTTGGAGTCCGTGGTCCTCCAAGGATTTGGCACGTGTTGTTGATATGGCAGGAGACTATAAACGAAGTTCGTAATGTCAAAATTAACCAAATAATATTTTTGTGATGTAATACAGAAGTAGTGTTGCCATTACTTAACGAATGTCCTAGTATAAGTAGTTCCACGAAGAACTATTGTAGGCCTAACCTATTTTGATATGCACTATGTGGCCAAACGTCTCCAGATACCCATTGTTGTTCGATCCAAGTAAATAGTATGTGTAGAGTGCCTTCTTATGCTAGATTTTCAGCGTTTAATCTGGGAGGGAGACTTTTAACGAAGTTCTGATACACTGACGGCAGAATTTGCATCTAATCTTCGTGAATAATAATAATGTTGGTGCTTTTACGTCCCTTTTAGGTACTGCGGCTTTTAGAGACACCGGTGAGTCGGAATTGTGCCCCGAAGAGAAACTTTATCTTGCGAGAAAATCTGCTGACACGCTTCTCTCGCATTTGCGCACCCTCGAATGTCAACTGACTGCGCCAGGATTCGATCCTATAACCCTGGGCACAGATACCCTCAGGAAGCACGGAGATTACTTATTGCCAGATTGTTGGGAACATTGATCAAGCATTCATCCGACACACTAGCTCATCCCAATGATGTTAAATGGGTCTATGTCGGAGGGCATTGGACAGGCCAATCCAGGAAATCTACCTAAGTTTCTTCGAAACACTATGAATGGTCCTTGCTTTGCGAACGGGAGCATTATTGTGCTGATCCAGAAAATATCCGATTTCAAGCGGTTGACACAGCGTGGGAAGCATATTCTGAATTAAAATGTTTTCTTGAACACCATCGATATAAACTAATGGTCTAAGTCCACACCGGTAAAAACAGGCACAGACCATCGCACCACTGCCACTAAATTTTACTATCGGCGTAACACACTTAGGTAAACACCGCTCACCAGCAGTCCATTTCATGGAGAATCTGTTTAATTAACGGGGGAGTATTGCGCTGGAAACGACCAGTAGAATATACTACCGTACATGTTTATGTTGTTTTTCATGATCCATTATCCTGTATAAACTGAAATATGCCTGAATAAATCCCAGTTCACGTTAATTTTGTTAAATATTCCCTCTACAACCAGAGAGTGCCATATGTACTGAAAAGTCTCGGCCAAATAAGGATAGGAATAGTGAATAGGTTATGCGTGATGGTTAGAACTTAGTTAATACGATGGCGGTGGCTGCATCATGGCTGACGTGAATTATCTTCAATCCCTGCTAATACTATTCAGCTGCAGCTATATCTATGCTAAATGCAATATTATTTAACGAGGCAAGTTAATTACGAATTTTATTTAATGGCTGAATGCCTAATACATACTACTTTGAAATAAAATAAATAAATAAATAAATAAATAGATAAATAAATAAATAAATAGATTAATTAATTAATGTATTTCCCAGCATGAGCTAATAGCACGATGAAAACGAAGATGGCCGCACAGCATCCTCGTAGATGGATATGTGTCCTATGTATACTTACTAGCAGGTACCCGCGGCTTCGCACGCGATGGTGACAAAAGGGATGATGCATTATTGCTGATAATTGGACTATTCTATTACACCAATCTCGGCTGGGTGGGTCTATTTCAATTCGAAAATTGCTGATGCCTATGAGCTGCAAAATGGCAATTCCATAGAGCTGACAAAGTCTACACGGTACGATGTTACCTTATGTGAACAAATTTTATAATTACCGTGCGTTTTTGGTTTAGCCATGTTTCGCTGAGAAATAACACTCTTGTTATCTGGATATTCGTGAGGACGCTACATAACCTACAGTTGCCCTTGGGAAATGATGGTTTTGTCTAAATCTACAACTCCTGCTCTTAAGTGTGTGTCATTGCGTTTTGTTAATAGTAATGTCGAATATTGTTTGAAGAGGGAACTGCACTCTTGCACACTGGAACGGCAAATCTATCGGAATATGGGGAATTAATATTATTTTTCATTAAGCTATTCAGGGTGTAATTGTCCCACAATTATTGATGATTTGAACGTCAACATGTTGCTATTAAGAGACCTATAGTAAAATACCACTCACCTTGGCCGCAGATGTGCATTATGCAGCCTCTTCCGGTGTTATATCCCAGGGATTGAAATTCTCCAACAACCATTTTGCCTCACAAGACTCTCTAAATACTGAAAATTCCTAATTATTGTGCTTTTAGAGATCTTTGAAAGAGGTTGCCCTCGCACATGGTGTAGTCGCATAGTCAAAGGAAAACATTCCATGTTATGAACATGGACCGTATAACCTGTACAGAAAGCTTCTGCAGAATTAACACCAGGCCAATTCTGAACACAGTTCCTTGAACTCAGGTTTGCCAATATTTTAATGTATCGTTCCATGTGTGATATCTCGACAGGAAAAGTACGTAAAATTTGTTTCAGATCGGTATTTTTTTATTATTATTTTTAGCCTCTTTTTCTCTTTTTGCAACAAGTAGTTCCACGAAGAACTTAACAGCCTATTTTCATATATCCTATTTATGTTAATTGCCTCTATCAACATACAAAATTTCAGTTTGATTGCTGTAATAGATTCGTAGATATTGAGAACCGTCTAAATATTTGGGATGATCGCCATGTTGCATTTTATATAATATGTAGGACTTAGAGTTATGTACTATTACATGAAGATTATTGTGTAGGTGTAGTATTCTGTCTTCAATCGCATGATTAGGACACAATATATGAAATAGAGATTTTAAAATTTCGCACAGCTTCCATCTTGTGGTTATGAAAGCAATTGAAATAAATTAGATGCAAGTAGATTAAAATTTGTATAAGTCTTTACCGCACTAAGTTTTACTGCACTCTGATGGTTAAATCGCGAGAAACGTCCATTTCAATACCTGTATTTCTTGCCGCCGCCATGTTGGATTTGTGCTCACCAGGTTATTTAAAATTCCATAGGTGACCTTATGTTCATAGCCTCTATCAACATACAAAATGTCAGTTTGATTGCTATCATAGATTAGTAGATATTGAGAACCGTCTAAATATTTCGGTTGGTCGCCATGTTGGATTTTTATATATGAAGGCCATAGAGTTATGTAATAAAAGATGATAATATTTTGCGTAGGCTCATCATTCAAAAGTTCACTTTGATCACATAATTAATACACAAGAAATAAAAACATAATTTTCAAATTGTGCACAGCCGCCATCTTGAAGTTATATGAACAATTGAACTAAATTAGATGCTAGTGTATTATAATGTGTATTAACATTTACTGTATCATATTTCACTGTGCTCAGATGGTTAAATCGAGAGAAAAGTTCAGTAAAATGTTTCACTTTCGCTTGGCCGCCATGTTAGTTTTATATTTTACAGGTTTTTAGCTGTCTCATAACTGAACTTCTAGTACTCTTTATCACCGTACAAAATTTCAGGGTGATATCAGTAATAGTTTGGAGATATAAAATGCCGGTGAAATATTTCGCACAGCCGCCATGTTACATTGGTGAGACAAATTAAATTTGAAGGGCATAGTCTGGGTTGGCCAAAGTAGTACTATCACCTTACCGAGTTTCATTGTAATAGCTCCAGTCGTTTATAAGTTATTAGGGACACACACACAGACACACGCATAAACGGACAAGAGGTGATCTCATAAGCCTATTTTTTTTTCATAAAATATAAATAGGCTAGAATTGAGGAAAAAGTAGACTTATGAAATCGATCCGGAAAATGTGTGTCTGGCTATCTGTCTGTCCTTCTGTCTGTCTCTATGTGTGTGTCCCCCTCTATCAACTCCTAAACTCCTGCTGCAATCAAAACCAAATTTTGTAAGAGAAAAGATCTATACCTGAATATCTCACGGCCATATTTCAAATTGACGTCAGTTTTACCAACTGCTGAAAATTCGTAATTGAAATTTGAGCTCTATGTTGGATATCTCAGAAGTTATGCATTCGAACTACAGTATTCAAAAATTGGCACACATATAGATAATAACACTTCAGAAATCCATTGATGCCAATGTTGGCAACATTATTCTAAGCCTGCTGATAGGTCCAATTTCTAAATTGTTTGGATTTGAACCAAATTTCGTATGTACTACGTGTATTACAACAGATAAGACTGTGCGTATTCTAAACAGCCACCAGGACTGCCAACTGTTAATAAATGCTCTCTCTATGTCTTAACCCTAATATCAATATATCAGAATGTATGCAAGCCAACAGCTCTAAACTTTGCACACGTATAGTACCTGACATTCTAGATTAATTTGGAATAACTAATATACCTAAGTGCTGCCAACATGATTCTAAGCTTTCTGATAGTTTCAAATTTTAATTACATGCAACTTCTATACTAACAAATGGATTTTATCCAAAGTTGGCACTATAATAGATCGTAATAATTCAGATTAATTCTGAGCATCACATACATGACATTGTTCCCACCATGATTTTACGCGTACTGATAAATCCAATATCGAACAGCATGTAACGTCCATACTATCCATTAGACTCCAACCAAATTTTGTATGTGCCTTCTAAACTGAGAATATATTCTGAGTCACCAGGGCTGCCAACCGTAGTAAGTTACTCTATTAAGGTAAGAATGACCTGCCTATCTCGCCCATATTAAATCTTCAAATTTTGGTACACTTTACTCAAAATCTGTTTGGGTTAGCCAATTGAAATTTTCAGCGATTACTATTTGGATCATTATCTGCAATCCTCAGAAGGATTATTGACAAAAACGAAATACTTTTGCCAAATTAATTTTTTTAAAGTACGGTATTTTATTCCATAATTATGTCGAAAAAGATTTCTATTTCATTTTGTATATTATTTAAAGGGATATCCCTTCTTATTACTGTTCATTAGGATGATGTTCTTACATCAAAAAAGTTTTATGGACCTACCTTTATTAGTTTTCCTACAAATGGTACCAAAGTACTGAAAAATGTTAAACTGAGAAAAATGAGGTTGAAGTTTTTCATTATATTTTTTTACCTCTGACAATTCTTAGAACATTCCTGCCCCATAACGTGATCATTTCGTCCATCACTGGTTATTTTTCTTCTCCTACTCCCTTTAACTTTTAAATAAATAAATAAATGAACAAATAAGTAAACAAATAAATGAATAAGTAAATAAAAACAATATAATTTATTAAATGCGTATTTCAACATACCTGTTTGCAAATAAAGGACGTGTTTCCCTCTTCAAATCAACAATTCAATTATTTTAACTGGGGGCAGATGACCTCGCTGTTTCGCCCCTTAAACAATATTTCTTCAATAGGTCAGTGCAAAATCACAGTGCTTATAATATTATTACGATGTTCAGTAACCACTCGTAACATGAACAATGGAGGAATTTGGCATTGTTACCAACACAGAGTCTGCGCTCAACAGAGCAGACAAAACGTGAGTTGAGAAATCTATCTATAACAGTTCAGAAGTTATACGCACAAACATAAATCTCTGTAAAAGTAGGCGTTGCCATTAATGGTGCAGCATAGTCATTTATCTCTACTTAGTATAAAACTAAGTCCCCGATTCTTGGATGTTACAGGTAAACTCGAGAACCACTGGATGGATTTTGATGCGGTTTTCACCATTATGTAAAGGATATCTCGAGGATTATTTCTGTGGAAAATCATTTATTTATGATCGAAGGAAGCCGAGCAGTAATGATTTCAGTGGAAAAGTCGAAAACAAACATGGCGACCGAGCGCATTGTAAGCTTAAGCTGGGCAAGCCGTTAAAAATATCTAAATACTATGAGTGTAAGAATTGTTCAGCATGAAATGTTCTACAAAAAAAAAGCCCGTGAGAGCATATGGCTAACTTCAATACATCGCCCACTATAAGTGTTCTTACGTTTTAATTTCTTCCAATCATGTCCATTCAACTACTGAGGTGACAGTTTACGAGCTAGCTAAGGGCGAGTCTATCATCCCTGTTACAGCCTAGCTAGCGGGCGAACCTATTGCCCCAGATATAGCCAGCTGCAAACCGTCGAGTCGTGTTGAGTTCAGATTTCTGAGAAGGGTGGTTGTGTTAGGAGTTTCCCTGGAAGTGGTAACTCGGCTTTTCTTCATTTCGCCTGTGAAACACAGTCAAGTTAAGATTTGACGGAAGGGGGATTTGAGATTCATTCACCTCGCCGTTCCCTGGAAGTGCAACTCTCATTTCGCCTGTGAACTTTTCATTCCTCAAATTTCACAGTCAATTTAAGATTGGACGGAAGGGGGATTATATTATATTAAATTAAACTGATTGGCGTATAATCTTTACTTACGAATAAAACAAAGTCCCCGATTCTTGGATGTCACGGGTAATCTCGAGAACTACTGCATTCTGTAAAAGATACCTCGAGGAAGGTGTCTGTAGAAAATAATTTAATTATGATCAAAGGAAGCCAAACAGTAACAATTTCAGAGAAAAAGGTCGAAAAACATCCTGGCGTCCGTGTGCTTTTTAAGCTTACACTGGGCAAACCGTTAAAAATATCAATATACAATGAGTGTAAGAATTGTTCAGCATGAAAAGTTCTACAAAAACGTAGGCGAGAGCACATCTCTATATTCAATATATCGTCCACTATAAGTTTTTTAAGATTGGACGGAAGGGGGATTTGTGTTTCAAGCACGTCGCCATTCTTAAATTACGTCTGACAAGAATTTATTGCACATTCATCTCCATGATAATATAGTTAATAGTCCAGTCAGTGATTTTAACCCATCATGCCGAGACGTAAAACGGATATACATTAGATCGTAGTTCATTGACATCGTAAAGAAGCGCATTCACAACTGTTCCCGAGCGAAGCCAGGCCGGGTTGCATGTATTTTATAAAATGACAATTTATCATATTTTTTCGACTTTTTTTGACAGATTCCTGTTCTCTACATTGTAAAGAACTAAAAACGCCAAAAATTATTTTTTCATTTTTTTGCCCCTAGACGGGTCTTTCTTACATTAAGCTACACTATTTCAGGTGTATTTCAAACTGCAGTACTTATAAATGTTAGAATTACCAACTTGATTTCGTCATTATTCTATATAGGTTGACATGAATCTTAAATTTTAACGGAGCTACTTGTTATTTAATGCGTTGTAATATAAAAGCTTTGTACTTCTGAGCTTTTGTATATAGCGTTTACTCTAGCCGCAGATAACACGAATTACATATTTCTTCTTATAGGATACACCTAGGATGTGAATAAAGATATAAATATCTCGATATTAACCCTCCGTTGGTCGCAACGTTAATGTTTCACGAAACGATCGCAATGTATCATAATGATACATTCAAACAAGCTATGATATGATATGATATGATGGCACAGAAGCAAACATATAATCTGGAAGATCCTTTGGATATGGAAGCTGTTCAGAAACTAATTTTAGATGAAGATTTAGTTAGTAGTTCCTAAGCTATGGCTTAAGCACTGTCATCCTTTTGTGATAGCTGTTCTGGATATATGTCATATCAGGTTTCCTTTGAGGTACTAACAACATATCGATACTACCTGTTGATTTGCACTTGTGTAATACACATTTCCCTCATCATTACACATTTTGTGAAAAAGTGAGTGATGGCATCGGTCGCAGTGTATCAGTCTGATACATAGGTTTCGTAATAGGGTAGTTGAACCTGCTAAATGCATTTTAATTTGTGATATTGTTGTTTGTTTTCTTCCTGTATATTCCAGTGTAATCATTTATTTTTTATTTATTTCTAAAATACAGTTCCTGTAAACATCATACAATGCGATTAAAATAATCACATGTAACGAAAAAAAGGAACTAATAACTAAATCTTCATCTAAAATTAGTTTCTGAACAGCTTCCATATCCAAAGGATCTTCCAGATTATATGTTTGCTTCTGTGCCATCATATCATATCATATCAGATGTAAGATCCACGAAAAAACAAAGAGATGTATGAATAAACGTTGCGCCGTATGTCACAATGTATCAATCTGATCATACGCTCTGAGCAGGTGATAGTGTGACTACACGAAGGCTGTGAAATTACTGGCTGGATATGGAGGGGAAACAGGAAGGTACTGTTAAGGGGGCCTGCCTCTGTTGCCTAGCACAACAATGACACGAGAAAAACGCGCACTTGTATCATTCTGTGTTGTGATATAATATAATGGTGGTATTTGTTCACACTCTTATTGAAATTCATTGGTTATTGTGCATGGTGCTTTGTCGACATAAGGCTATCGTTTTTACTCATTGTTATTCATGGAGTATTTATTGGTAGTGACCTGGCCAACACTTTCGTTGCTGTGCATGGTTTTTGCGATACAAAATGCAACGGTAGCGTTTCTACGCACTGTTGATCCTGTTTGTTAATATTTGCTTTTCTTTACACGGTTGCTGATACACTGGGCTCACGGCTGGTGAGCTCGGGAGCTGGCGAACCCGAGGGATTCCTGAGCCAAATCCATTTATCCCTTCTTCCATTCATTTTGGGGTGGACTATCCCTCCTCTTTCCATTCCCGATCCGCCTTTCATGGCCCTACTTATTTCTAAGTCCCTCAGTAGTTATTCGTCGACGGCTGAGGGCGTTTCTTTTCCCTGTGGCCTGTGGTTTCTTTCCTTTTCTTCTTCTTTTTTTTGCCTTTTCTTCTTATAGTATTTACGGTAAGTTACTTGTATGTTTGTAGTGCGGTTTAATTTTAGTTTTCTATTTCATAGACTTTGATTTTCGAACAAAATTTTACGGGCCGATAACCTTGATGTTAGTTGCCATAAAACAGCAATTATTACCATCATCGTCATCAGAATTATTCATGGCACGTTAAAGATACACTTCGGGGCCAAATTCTAAGAGCCGCAGTAGTTAAAAAAGGACATAAAACTAATAACATTATTATTATTTCGTTCAGAAAACAATTACTGAAGAGGGCCATAAAATAACCGACACTGGTATTAATTAATGTATAAGTAATTTATTGTTCAAGTGGAAAATTCATACTTGTTCCAAGATTAACTTGGTTCTCTCCTTCTCTGATTCTTTGACACATATCGTTACTAATTACTGCCTTTCTGAGAAAGCCTGGCCATTAATATCGAAGACCGTTCGAAAAACAGGTACTTTTGCTAGCATATATTGTGCCCGTATTATGCGCTGATCACCTGGCCATATCCGCTGATGGTAAGGATCGCAGAGGTCAATGATCGATGAAATAATCCTCGCTGCCGGGTGGGCGCGACAGGTAAGTTTTTTAAATTATGCACTTGCGCTACTAACTAGCAACATTGGATCACAGCAAACTACAAGGAGAGTGAGATTTTCGGAATCTCAGTTGTGAAAGGTAATGGAAAAGGTGGGCGCTTATAACAGTAAACTTGCAACTACATTACTGAAAGAATTAGTCAAATTTTACTATAAAATGGGACAGAGAAACCAATTAATTCCTGCAAATTTATTGCTAAAGACACATACAATAAAAATAAACAACCCCCTAAGAAAACATAACTCGCAAAATTAAATTAATAATAATAATTACTAAAAAAATATTCTCACCATTCAAATGTCAATGACTTTACATAAAAGGGAGTTTTCAAAATAAATTTACATAAAATGGCTCCGTCTCCTCAAAATAAAATAACTCTTAAATTCCTGTTCAGAGCTATCAAATCATTAAATAAAATATTACTCTTCTTCAATACTTAAATTCACAACAATAATGTAACTGTCTACAATAAATTCATTATTTCTACCCTATATTTCTAATATCCAATCGTAAATATTGATGTTCTTCATAATATATGACCTGTTCTATTTATACACTCCTATTTAAAGTATTTATTTACATTACTTTCAGTTATGAAGGAACCATTCGTCGATGCTCCTTCCGCAACTTCAATACACTTGGATTATCATTTCAATTGTTATCTGTTTCTCACTTAAAAAACTAAACAGTTAATTTATTCAATTCCTTGGCCTACTTGTTGAATCCAATTAATCTAATGAACAAGCGATGAAGCTAATTCTGATTAAACCTTTCTCACACCCTGGATAATCTTCAATAATAATACTTATAAATCCTCCTCCAAAATCAAACTTGCTAACATATCAGGGTGGCATTTCAAACAGCTGTTCCTCATCGTAAACATGACCATAAGTCATTAACCAAATTCATGCCATTATGCCATTGTAACACGTACACGTCACAGTTATTACGTGAGCCACCGAGACCCATATTGCTTACTCATCCTAGGGACTTATACGCCCAGGACATTTATGGGCCCATTCCAAAGTCCAAACGTGGGAACCGTTACGTTGTCGTAATCATGGACGTGTTTACTAAATATACCATGCTTCACCCAATTCAGAATGCGACAGCACACCAGCTAATCGAGCGGATTAAACGCCAGGTGATACTGGAGGCAGGAAAGCCAAAATTCTTGTTGATTGACCATGGGTCACAGTTTAAGTCCGCTGAATTCGCTGATGCGATGCGTGAACTCGATATTGGACATATTCATTCGTCCATTAGACACCCTGAATAGAATCCTTCTGAGATAATTATGTCTGAACTGGCTAAGTACTTCAGAATGTACTATCAGGAAGAGCACTGGAGATGGATTGAGGTACTAGTTGTGATGGCACAATGCATAAACTACACTGTACACGAGAGCACCGGCCAGATTCCAGTGGTACTACATTTTAATCAATCATCTAGGAGGATCTGGAGCAACATAATCGTAACGCCGCCTTCAGTACAGCCTTCTTTGCCTAGTAAGATAGAGTCTGCTAGAGAAAGGATGAACCGTCAAGCGCTGAAACGTCTCCGAAGAATACGCAACATGAGGTTCAGAGACCCGCTGAACGTTGGAGACTTAGTATTAATTAGGAGACCAGGTATCTCTAATCCATTGGAACATGTATACGGGAAATTTCTCTCCCTTTATTACGGACCGCATTGAGTGTTAGAAAGTCTGAACAACAGCAGCTATGTCATCAGCGACATGTATACTGGAGAGCGCATTGGAACTTATAATGCAGCAAACCTGAAGAAACATCACATTAACTAAGGACAGAGGACTGATAAACAAAAATGTACTGCCTACATTGTTATTTAACCCTACGGGGGGCATATGAGCCCGTAAGCTTTATGTATGGCTATATTGTAAGTTCTGTGAGATCTGCATTGCAACTTACACCGGCCAGAATGAACCATCGAGAGATCGAACCTGACCCACTTACTTGGTATTGTATCCGTTTAAACCATTTGAACTGCTTGTCGAATACGAAGATCAGCTGGATTGTAGAATCTCGAGGTCCCCGGCTAATAAACCTGAAAATCCTACCAACAAGAGCTAAATAGGGGATGCACACTTCCTAAGATCATGTTTTGGTAATGTAGAACTGGGTGGATAAACTGAATAAACGACGAGTACGAGAAACTTACCGATCTCAGTTAAGTGGGCGTAACTAGTGGTTCAATTATACCTCAAATGCACCAAAACACAATCCTTCTCCATAGTTCAAATAAATCATTCAAGACGTGGTTACAAAACTAACGAATTAAATTTATTAAAAGAATAATAAAAAAGAATATGAAGAATATGATCCGTAAAGTGATTATTTAAAATTATCCAATAATCAGAGAATAAAATAAAATCAACGTCCAACTGACGTTAGAAGTGCTTTACTTCTCATAAAAAATAAAAAAATAAAATCAATCAGCTGTTAGCACAACTGCATTTAAATTCACACTCTCTCTCATAATAAAATCAGAACAAATATTGTTGTTAATACAACCAATGTCTTCCAATGACATTCCTCCTCACTGCTACAAAACCATCCATTTATAATAATAATGAAAATTATTTAGCACTGATCTATCATAAGATCACTTCTGTACAACAATAAACATCCTTGATGTTGTCAATGAACGTCGTCACGTTTTTCGGACATCACTCCTCTTAATGGTTTAAACGTTTAAAATATTGTAATAAATTAAACAAAAGTTTAATTATCTACTAAAACTCTCTAAATTATTTAAGTAATAATAATTGAAATTATTATTAAATATTTAAATGAAAAGATATTAATATTTTCTGAATATTAATTAAGTTTGCAAAATATTTATCCATTATTAGAAATAGTTATTAATCATGTTAATCCAGTCAATAAATAATATTATTATTTAATTATTTAATATCAGCTGTTTGTCAAGTAAGTTATTTAGATAACTTCGTTATATTGTTAAATTCTCCTAGTTATTAGTAATATTATGTTTAAATATTATTTATAAAATTTTATACATTATTTACAACCTTTATGGTGATTCTCAATCACCCAGCCTTCCTTCCGATTCATTTCCTGCCAATCCTTATTCTTAAATGAAGCGTCAATTTCAGTATACCATATCATATTTTTGTCATCATATTACTGTGGTTTCATTTCACAATTGGGCATATATGTATAGCCGAACGATTAAGTTAAGCTCATATAAAATATAGTCATATTCTTGATGATAGTTTAATAATAATTAACAACATTGTTATTATCAATCCGATTTCCCAAGTATTTTCCGCCAATAGAACAAATCAATTCCACTGAAAGTCGTTTTACAATAGTTATATACACCAAAAGTCTTTCTTAATTCTTTACCGTAATGTAGTTACTTAAACTTTCCAAATATACGCTCACAATGGGTATAATGACCTTCTCTTCATTTCCATACTGTATAAACCTCCACTTAATACTTGAACAATGACTTCCCTCGATAATACAGGTAAATTCCGTATAATATTTCCATAGACTTGCTATTAAACAAATAAAGCTGCGATAATTCTTTACTTCATCTTTTAGTACAGTAATCTTGCATAACAACTTATTTAAATTGCATATAATGCTTTGCTTTTCGTTAATATATTCTCACATAATAATTACGGTGTATAACTCTTCCATATGTTACAATAATTCATAATTATCGACTTTAATTAACAGCGATGACGTAATGTTTTACTAATACAAGTTACTAAAGATTTCAGTAATAGTTGTTAATATTTAATAAATAGAAACATTCGTTGCTCCTCTCTGGTCTTTCCAAAATATTGCGATAAAGCAATCATTAGTCAACAACAATCTTAAATAATGTTGCGAAAGTTTTATAGAATCCTCAAATGTGTTAATATGTCATAGTCGATGAGATTTCTCGAAATAAAATAATTTATCTATCGATAAATTATTATTGTTAATTATTAGCCAAAGTTGGAATGTCTAAATAATGTTTCATTCTTCAACAAAGCCAAAATGTTCGATCAAATAATTGTTTGAATAGCTTCCAACTCGCTGTTAGCTAACACAAGAATAACAATATTCCATAATGGGATAACTGCTCCTAAGATCTGCGATAAAATCTTGGAAATGTCCAACAGAACAATTCATTTCCAAAGAAAAACTTTTCCTGATCTGGGTTACTTAAATAAATGAATATCAAATGCCATAATATTAAATAAAATTCAATAAAATTCACAAGAAATATACAATCCGAAATAAATTCGAAAAAGAAATAATTTAAGAAACGAGCTTAAATCTCGAAGTATTAAAAAGTCGTAAATCCAAATGTTAATATCCAAAATCTCACCAAAAGGAATTTAAAATTTAAACATCCATGACGGAAAAATAATTCCTAAGTTTTGAAAAATCACTCACAATAAAAATGAACTAATGTTGAAATTGTGCACTGCTCAATGGTATTCTATCTACAACTAACTACATAAAATCAACAATTACGAACGAAGATCTTTCTCTCTACCTTGCGGTGACATCTTGTAGAAATAGTATGGTGGAAATTACTGTATGCACCAGTAACTCCGCACTCGAAACACTTCCTCTTCTTTCTCCGGAACATTGCCTCGCCACATCTCGAACCCTGGCCCCAGATCGCTAATCGCCCTGCCTGGTCACGAACGCAAACACCATCTCCATCAGCAAAGCCGCACGGATTTCCAAGTCTCGAAGTGGAATGGACTACTTCGTTACGGTTCTGATAGTATCTCGTCGTGACGCGACAATATAGTTCCAAATCGTATCGTTGGATCATAGTTCGGCGATAGTCACACTTCATCTTTACAATTACTATTAATATCGGTTGCCTGATATTCTAGTCTGTCAGTGTGATCACGTTCCCTGAGCATTCTTGCTTAGTTCACCATCTCGACCATGTTAAATATGTAGTCAGATATTCCCCTAAACACTTGAATGTCTATCATCTCGACAATACGCTTATAACTGAACGGAAACTTTCTATAGTTCTTCAAATACGCTCAAGCTAACACGCAGTAGGCACTCGCACTCGCTACTGTTCCTGGCACACGGTGCTCGCAAAGCTGCCTCGCACAATGAGACGTGTGCTTTTCATATTTGGAATGTCTCCAACAAAGAAAACTATCTTTAATCTCTCGAATTTATTCCCAAAACTTTTATAGAATGTATATATTATGTTTCTCTGGACTTTAGTCGAACTTTCAATGCTTAAATCACTTCAGAACTGATATTAGAGCGACTTTGTATTTCCCAACACGACCAACGAACTTCCTATCTATGCGTTGACCAGTAGCGAAAGCCTGCTCGCCGTCAAACTTCGCTCATGTAAGTCCCCTAGCATGCACACGCTTATTTCTGGACCTTGAGTGTCGCAGGTCCATTCTCCCTCACAGTCGCAGCACAAAGACCACGCTTCACCTCGCGTCACCCTGCTCGTCAACAGTCATGGAATGCCACCTCACTGAATACCGCGGCAAACCAATCTTTTCTTATATCTTAATACTGGGATCTCAAACTTCCTTTCTCGGGTGATAAACATGATTCGTATTAATTTAGATCCGTTCTTAATAGTTTTAAATATGCAGATTCTCTCTTCTTTATCAATTGACAGTATTAATAATCGATCAAGCTCCTCATTAGGCGCGCACAATTTCTCCTTCCTCTGTGCTTCCAATAATTTTATTAGCCAATCAGCGCATTTCTCCTCCAACTCTACGCGTTGCTATGAGCTGCCAAGCGAAAATACAACACAGGATTGCCTAATGACGGCTTCGGTCGCAATTTTACTGTCGTCAATTGCAATCTGAAGCTTCCCTTTATAATACAATTTTTATTATGTCATAATTCCTTCAAAAATACTGCAATCTTCTCCAAATTTCATCAAAACGTTTTAAATAGCATCCTCTCCATCCTGAACCATTTAGAATTCGAGTTTAGTATGACTTAGGTGGTAACCGATAGTTCCATTTTCTTGAGTACATTATTTTGTCTTCAATCTGCATGATTTTATTTCAAGAGATTACTACGCTGAAGATATTTAACCTGCTATATTTGGATAAAACGGATTTCCTTTTATAATAATGTTATCGTATTAACATCGCAGAGAAGCGAACGCAGGACTCCGAACACTACGCGACTGTAGTAGTACTTCCGGCATCTGCATACTCTTCGATCGTCGGGAAGATGACAGTCAAGTTTCAATTTTGTGCTCCTAAGATGGAGGCACGTTTTCGTGTGTGAGAAACTAATTGATTTCAACGAAAGTGTACAAGGTATCTGAAGTGTACCGTATAATTGTAATTCGTCCGGTAACACGTCACATGAGACGTATAAGTGAACATTGAAATTACGCGAGTATATTTGTGCATTCTGAAAGCAGGAAAGTAGTCGACCATGAGGTACGACAAACCACGAGGTGAGCCCAAGTGACTTAATTAATCATCGAACTGTGTGAGTTTATTCAATGTTAAGCAGCACATGTTTAAGACATAGTAATTCAGCATAATTGTGGTGATGAATGAACTGTGGATCGCAGTGATTGTGTGCGACACGTTGGAAAGTAGTAGATTCAGTGAGCTGACACTGCCCACGTGTCCGTAGGAGTTGTGGCAGACACAGGGTCATTATGAAATAGTCTGCACTGTTTAAAGCAAGTGTTATAATAATTCTACTACTAGAATCAGTACTATTTTCACCAAAACCTTCTTGGAATTATTACCCACCACGTGGAACCATATACTGCCCATTACAAAGCGATGGGGATGATGCAGTAAAACCACCCATGGAGAGGGTGTGGATAATACCGAAACCCGCATGAATGGAAAGATGAATGCGATGACGAATTGCAGAGCCGTGGATTGAGCACAGGCCATAGCTCGAAGGCATGGATGAGCCCAGTACGCAAATGATGTGAGATTGACATACTCGAATCATGTTAAGGGTAGATTTTTTTTTAGATTAGTATAATGCCGCACTAATAACATCCAGCCTAGGTAGGATTGACTTATGATACATTTCAGATCTTGCTACAGTTTTTCTGGTCATATTTTATTGACTGTGTAACATCATCAGATGATAGTGAGCTCTATGGAGAAGCTCCGAACGAGGTACACCAAGAGAAAATGCCACCAAATTATTCACACTCTTTCATGTACATATAGTCTATCTACGATGCAGCAGGACTGTTATCGAGAATGCTTTGGTTATAATCAAGACACTGGTCGTTTCATTTTGATGGATGTGAGGTCATACACCGTCGTTTGTAAGTTATAGTTTTTACTGATTTAGCTCTGATGCAACTACATTCTATTTCCAAGAGTTTTGGGAATGCTTGAGAGGCAGGCGTAGGACTTGAGAAGTCACGAATGCAATCATAGCAGGTCGTATCATTTGAACAGCACCAGAAGTTTACTGCTGTTGGTTATTACTTTATTTCAATGCTTGGGAAGCATTGTATTTGTTTAAAAATTATGGAGAGTACCTGGAGGAACGGTACAAGTGTCTTGATTTACGTGTGAAGGAACACAAACTTATGTTATCAATGCCCAGTTGAGCATAGCACTTTGGCGCGGAGTGGAATCACTCCCGATTAGTATTCTTTGGTAGAAGTGGACACTTTTATGAGTGCGTCTGGAATTTTATCTACTGTTGAAATACAATCATACTAGAAGTGTATCATTAGGAATTGAATTTGTATATAGGAGTGCAGTTTGTACAGCTCATTATAATGAAAATGTGATTCTCTGAGTGAATATTAGGAGCAATTTGAAGCGTGCCTTGTCAGGCTATGAACAGTGTGCAGTGCTCACCAGCTGTGAGTGCGACTGTCATTTGTATTTCCCAGCAGGCAATGTTTTATTGAGACGACGGCAGACTGATATGGACTTCAATGAATGTTAACTGCCCATGTTAATTTCGGTTACAGAAGAGAGGTCGCTATTCAGCATTATTTCCACTACTTATTGACTCATTCACGTTATGTTTTGAGGCCATGTTTAGCCAGAGAGAGTTTAACACACATATTGGTGTGTACTTTATGTAATTATCAGATGTTATAGAGATACCTTCACGATAGTGTGAAGTTTTAAGACCGGTCCATATGATGTATAAGGCTATTTGTGATGTTATTGTTGTGTCTTGAGCGACTATTTTGATGATGGGGTACATGACGATCACCCACATTTGATATATTTTGCCGGCAATGAATTTTACTTTTTCGACTCATTGACCGAAGGTTTAGCGAGCCGTGGGCCGCAGGTATCCGCCGTTTATTGGCGCGTGTTATTGTGTTGCCGTTTAGAAGTAATACGTGTTTTTCCTCGAGCTGACATCCACATGATAGTGTTTTTGCTGTTATCGTCGAGTGTCATCATGGTCATTATGGACATAAATTTACACTAT
This sequence comes from Meconema thalassinum, assembly GCA_946902985.2. Taxonomy (NCBI): domain Eukaryota; kingdom Metazoa; phylum Arthropoda; class Insecta; order Orthoptera; family Tettigoniidae; genus Meconema; species Meconema thalassinum. The sequence continues at coordinate 190,835,212 of OX336389.2, forward strand.
AGGGATAATATTGAGAAACAATACTGAAATAAATCAGGAATGTAATTTTTCTAAAAATAATCTTACTAAACCAAACCACTAAATAAAACGTTGAATGGATCTAAACTTGAACTTATATTTTATTGGATGACCGACACTATAGAGCAGCTTATATTCTGTTTTTTCACATTGCTTAGACCGAGCTGACACTTTTTGTGACTTCGACGTAGCCAATGCCATGGAAACTCTGTAAGGCATGGGCATTCAGCAACTATGTGACGTAAGTCGTAGTTTTTACTGCACTGTTACCACCCTAATGTACACTCACTCAGATGACCATCAGACGCAAGTAGCTTTTCTGATCAGCGTAAATAGGACGGTGTTTAATGATTATTGATAGATTTAAGAGTGCACTATTTAGTCCAACCTTATCCTGTACGTATTAGACTACTGTTTTTTTGTGAGTGCTTGGTTGTTATAGCTTTGAATTTTTCTTCGCTACGGATGCTTAACATCTCGTATTAACGTGAGACAGGATTAGCTAATGAATGAACCATGTTCATATAACATAATTTCTTCGTCTACGTGTGAGGAATGTGTCCTGCAATTTGTGCCGTACCTATTTGTTACACCCTGTATACAGTATATGCATTAATTTTGTGGGCAAACATACCCCTATCACAGTTAGGTAAGCACGATACAGTAGCAGTGTGAATCACAGAGTTAAGTTTAGTGAAGACGCAGCGTAGTCCGACAGCACATTCCACAAGCACTTGCCCATACGGGTAAGATAAAGCGAGATTGCATTGTCAAAATCAGAGACAAACGTTCGACGTTTTGGTGCATGTCTTGCACTTGCACTCTTTTGACTGCACTGTGTATCTTGGTTGGACGCAGTGTGAACGTGAGAACAAACACACCCGCCGAGGAGAATGAAGTACGACCCCGGTGGGCCATGAACATGGAGGACCATTTTATCCTGCGACAAGCTGTAAACACTCCACGCCATTCAGTGACAGATCAAGGTAGACGTGTCCACAAACACCATATCATAGACCAGGATCTGTCCTAGTAGCGTCCCTGACAACACATTACGACTTTTCTCCAATGTTGGTGACTGAAGGAACCGTGTCAGTGCAGCGATATCTCAAATAAATTATTATTTTTTATATATTTTTTTTATTAAGGCAGCCAATGGCCATGTATTTTCTTTCCAGGACGGGCCAGGGAAGGAATTTTGGAAGTAAATCAGCCGTGGGGCTATTGAAAGGAACCGTCCCGGCATTTACCTGGTAGTGAAAATGGGAATCCACGAAAACCATTTTCAGGACGGCCGAGGTGGGTTTTGAACCCACGCTCTCCCGATGCCAGCGAGGCACGAGGTAGCGCGTTAGCGCTCTCGGCCAGCGCGGCCAGTCAAAGAAAGTATGTGATATAGTTAACTTGTCTTCCTGGTGAAACTCAACAACCCCATTTTGAAGAAGGATAATTCCCAACATCACACATTTCAAGTATTTCTGGCATTCCTCCATGGTGTTAACATGCTTCCTTGACTATTGAGGTCTCCTGACCTCTTGCCCTTCGAGCATGTTTGGTAACTGATTTGCGGCAACTTCCGTCAGCGGAATCTACGGCAGATTTTGAGGGTCAGATCTCCCAGGTGTGGCAGGGTCATCCTCAGCAGAACATCAAACGTGTGTATGCCTCTGATCCCAGCTGTATCTCCACCTGTCTACACACTACGGGTGGTCCAACACTGTACTAAGTGTATCACGGCCCTGTATATGGCCAACCAATAAATGTCTGGTGTGTATCAATATTTTGAAGTTTCCTTTCTACTACCAGAGCCTGTGCTTGTAGACCCTTACGTGTCCCTTGGGATGGCTACTTTTTGACGTGCTTTTCTCTTTCAAAGGAGTGCATGCTGAAAATTTACTTGACCAGGGCAATTTCACTAAACAGCAATTATTATTATTACGTGCTTCCTTTTATCAAGAAAGGACGAATCACTACTTAATATAAAACTAAGTCCCCAATTCTTGGATGTTACGGGTGAACTCGAAAACCACTGGATGGATTTTGATGCGGGTTTCACCATTCTATAAAGGATATCTCGAGGATGATTTCTGTACAAAATAATTTATTTATGATCAACAGAAGCCGAGCAGTAACGATTTCAGTGGAAAAGTCGAAAAAAACTGCCATCCGAGCGCTTTGTAAGCTTACGCTGAGCAAACCGTTAAATATATCTAAATACTATCAGTGTAAGGATTGTTCAGCATGAAATGTTCTACAAAAAATTCCGTGAGAGCATAAGTCTAACTTCAATACATCGCCCACTATAAGTGTTTTAACGTTTTAATTTCTACCAATCATGTCCATTCAACTACTGAGGCGACAGTTTTCGAGCTAGCTAAGGGCGAGTCTATCATCCCTGCTACAGCCTAGCTAGCGGGCGAACCTATTGCTCCAGATACAGCCAGCAGCAAACCGGTGAATCGTGTTGAGATAAGACTTCTGAGAAGGGTGGCTGTGTTTTGAATTTCCCTGGAAGTGCAACTCGGCTTTTCTTCATTTCGCCTGTGAAATACTGTCGAGTTATGATTGGACGGAAGGGGGATTTGAGTTTCAGCACCTCGCCATTCCCTGGAAGTGCAACTCTCATTTCACCTGTGAACTTTTCGTTCCGCAAAATTCACAGTAAATTTAAGATTGGACGGAAAGGGGATTATATTATATTAAATTATACTGATTGGCGTATAACCTCTACTTAGTATAAAACTAAGTCCCCGATTCTTGAATGTCACGGGTAAACTCGAGAACCACTGAATGGATTTTGATTCGGTATTCACCACTCAGTAAAGGATATCTCGAGGAAGGTTTCTGTAGAAAATAAGTTATTTATGACCAAAGGAAGTCAAGCACTAACGATTTCAGTGAAAAGGTCGGAAAAATAACTGGCGTCCGTGCGTTTTTAAGCTTACGCTGGGCAAACCGTTAAAAATATCTATATAATTAGAGTGTAAAAATTGTTCAGCATGAAAAGTTCCACAAAAAAAGCCTACATCGCCTACTATAAGTGTTTTTACGTTTACATTTCTTCCGAAAATCTCCATTCAGTTACTGAGGCGACAGTTTACGAGCTAGCTAGGGGCCAGTCTATCATCCCAGTTACAGCTTAGCTAGCGGACGAGCGTATTGCCCTAGATACAGCCAGCAGCAAACTGTCGAGTGGTGTTGAGTTAAAAACTTTAGAGAAGAGTGGTTGTGTTTGGAGTTTCCCTGGAAGTGCTACTCGGCTTTTCTTCATTTCGCCTGTGAACATTTCGTTCCGCAAAATTCACAGTCAAGTTATGATTGGACGGAAGGGGGATTTGTGTTACAGGCACCTCGCCATTCTTAAAGTACGTCTGACAAGAATGTGTTGCACATTCATCTCCATGATAATATAATTAAAAGTCCAGTCAGTGATTTTAACCCATCATGCCGAGACGTAAAACGAATATTGGTCGTTGTTCATTGACATTGGAAAAAAGCGCTTATCATGTAATGCATTCATAACTGTTCCCGGTCGAAGCCGGGTCGGTTTGCTAGTTCCTTATATAATGTACCTAGGACTGCTGACAAGAAATCATTTGTCCCAAAATAAAGAATACCAGCAATCAATATGGCCATTAAATAGAAATGAAGTGATATGTATGCTGAAAATATTTACTCACTTCCAGTCATCCGAATCCTCGGTCCCAGTTAGCTTGTAGTCCACAGAGAGCACTAAATGTCCGTGCTCTTGGTATAACTCAGAGATTCTCAATAAACAGTGTATTGAAGTCTTCATTCCCTGTTCATCGTCATGTGGCAGAAGAATTGATGTTATCTTGAAGGAGCGTGATCTTGGCAACAACAGTATGATGAAGAATTTTATACAATTCATATCCTGTTAATAAACAATTCAATATAAGGAATATATAGAAGAATTTTCTGAAGTGTATTCAAAATATGTTATTAAATATGGTATCAATATTCTCGCATTAAGTCTCAACTCACGAGTGTCCACTGACATACTACAAATGGGTGATAATAATATTAATAATATTAATAATAATATTAATAACAAAATTCGATGACGAAAACATTGTTATAAAGGAGAGAATAGGTAGAAACTCGTATATTACACTCTTTCATCCAGAGGAATACTGATAGTAACATTACAAATGTACGTCTATCCACCTTTTTGAATGCATGGAATCGTTGATCTTGTACTTCAGGCACACAATGTATGTAAGACTGCATACTTGCATTATTTAGTCATATTAACTGTAATAAATAGTTGATTGTCAATATAAATGTCTTATATTTTCAAGACGGCCACTGCGCGCTATATTCAGTGTGATGTTCTTACGAATAATGCCAGGGAGGTCATTAATATAGTACTCCTCTATCAACAAATTTCCCGCTAATTTTACTGCTCATAATACTCAAATTTGAAGTTGGACCCACTGTATGGAGTCACTGTGCTTTTCACTTATGAAGCCACATTATAAGCTTTTTCATTGCTACTAATTTTCCTCATTGCTGCTACAAAGAACTTCGGGTTATTGATTATCACATTTTATATTTTCGAGCCATGCACAAAGCCTTTGCCTTACAAAGCTTTCGGGCAGCTATGCTAATTACATACAAATAAGCAATCGAATTTCATATACAACCCTATCATCGGAATCAGCGTGAGTTACGCTTCAAAATGACATAATTATGTTCTGCGCGGGAGGAGTACTGCAAGGACAGAGACATTTCAAATATGTAAACTCACGCGAGGTTGTTAGGAGGACCTGCCTGAATAAATGGGACGTTGGAGAAGGCCTTGGACACAGTCTTGTCAGAAGCCGTGGAGGGGGACATACGTCCCTCAACGCCGTGAAACTGCACGGTTTTATATAATAGACACAGTTTCTAGCAGACAAGTGGGATGACTCCACGATACCTAGTTCCGCATAATATGCACTTTATTATATGATACAAACGGTTTTTAAGTAGCCGCTCAAGGTGTCTGCACGATACTTTGTGCCGTAAAAGTGCGCGGGAATTCATGAGTAACATCAACAGTTCACAACATAAATTGGTGCTTTAATACGTCTCAAAGTAAGGTGAAGACTATCAGAGATCGAAAGTGAGAAATACGCAAATTCCTTTTTCAAGATAGTTTAGTTAGTGTGAATGACACTTGTTATTAACTTATCAAGTGGGTGAATGAAACCTCCGGAGTAAAGCCTGTGAAAAATCGGTTCACGTGAAACGTCGCGAGTTCGATATATATCGGAACCCTTAACATTACGTGGACGGTATACGTGAGGGAGAACTAGACAAAATGCCCGAAATTGCGTCTGCGTGTGGCTTATAACTGTAGGTTGTGTCAGTGCAGTGAAGTCATTATCAGCAAAAATGAAGATATCATCACCATCCCTGTAGTCTACATATGAACCCAGAATCCACAGCTTCAATATGGCGTAATTCCCGATAGATCGAGCGGCCGTGGCCGTGTTTCAAACACTGGGGGAAATCACTGATATGTTAAGTAGTGTCATTTGTTATTTGGGATGGGAGTCATTATGAATAATATAATTTAAGTTAGGGGAGTAGATGTCGTTGCATATAGTAGGGAAGATGTTGTGTAGGATATACTCATAGCATTAGTAGGTAAGCCAGCTTATCACAGTTAGTCGACATTTGTGTGATGTACCCCCTTGATTAGTAGTTTGATTAAAGTTTTGGTAAAAAGATGCCCTAGCAGTTTATATAGTTGGTTAATTAGGGAACAGGAATGAGTATTTTAAGGTACCTAAACATAGCAAGAAAACCGGGAGCAGGTTAAATTCATTTCATTTAGCTGACCAGTGAAATTTAATGTTTTGCAACCTTGTAGGTTGAACAGTTTCTTGTTTTTTTTATGAGAATGACCACTCAGTTTTGGTGTAGTTGGAGTTTACTTCCGTGACTGCTAAATTACGGCCATATAGCCCCGTGCATTTTGTGAGTGTAATTTGTGTGATAACGTTTGTTATTGTTATGGCTCTACTAGTATGTGCATTTGAAAATTGGGAACAGGATTGGGAAGGAGGGAGCCGTAGCCTTAAAATAAGAACCATTCCAGCATTTGCCTGGAGTAGAAGTGGGACACCACGATACACCACTTCCGGGATGGTTGAGGTGGGAATCGAGCACTCATCTTCTCAGTTTTGCCTCAAGAGACTGAGTGTGCCCCGTTCCAGTCATCACACCAGAATTAAAATATTTTGGCAGAGCCTGGAATTGAAACCTAACCTCTGGGGCGAAAGTCAAGAACGTCAGATGCTACACTTCGAGGTGGTCAGGCAGTGTGTAAATATAATTTTCCGAGTGAGTAGGTGCCCAGATATCTGATAAGAAATGTTCTGTTCACCTGACTAATGTCAAGTGTATTCTTTAAATTTCTGCACGAAGAAAGTTAAAAGCAGAGCATTATTTATTGTACTCAGAAAGAGTGCAGAATCAGTGCACCGATTATTAGAAACATCGCACTATTGAAGATTACAGAACTCGTACCTGAGAATGTCATGAGTGGAATACGGAAATAACAGAAGACCTGGATAATATGCTAAAATAACTTATGATTTTTCTGTGAGGCTACTAGAGTTCACAAATGGTACTAAAGAACATTGCTGGAGTGTAATTGATAATAATGGAGGTTATGTGAAGTAGATCTATTGGAGGAGAAGGTGTCTAGCTGATCACGATGGGGGGGGGGGGGGCGTGGTGGCTCAGCGGTCTAGCTGTATGCCTCTCACCAAGGCGCTCCGGGTTCGATTCCCGGTCAATGCATGTGAGATTTTCGAAGTGAAATGCCATGTCCTGTGGTTCGGATTCCACGTAAAAAGGAGGTCCCGTGGCTCATGATCTTAAGATTAACGGTCACGTTAAACTACAAGCTTCCTTCCTTCCTTTTTGATCACGATGGCAGTGATAATTGACCCTAGAGGGAACTGTCCAGATTGGAATAGAAGGGTGGATTTCCAGGCAAGGAAATTCAGGTGATTAAGATACAGCTGAATCTCACTTCATCATAGTAGTAATTGTTCTGGAATGCAGATTTCAATAGCTTTATGGGCAGGCCAAACTGTGTATAATATTCGCTGTACAGTTATTCGGAAATGACTGATTATTATTATTATTACTTAATGAGTGTGAAAGTCTAGGACAGGCGGATCGTGTATAAAATCTTACGCGGGTAAATAAATGAATGCAATAAAATTTATAAAAGATATCAAGCTGTTAGATAGGAGAAATGTGATAAAGTGTCTTTTGAAAGTCATGTTTCTAATCGGTGATTAGATAAATATTACAGAGGCTTGATTACATGATGTGCACATGTTTAAAGAAGATATTTAAGAGGGTCAGGCATAATTATGGTGCCGTGATTAAATACAGTAATTGTAGTGTGAGGCTACTGGAGTTCATGAATGGTAGTAAAGAATATCGTTGGTGTCTAATTGATAATAGAGGTCATGGAAAGTAGATCCATAAATCTTAAGTCAAAGTTAACATGTGATAGGTGTTGAAGCTGTAGGAACGGGTGATCGCGGAACAATATAATTATGTGTTTGACATTGTTAAAGTAATTGAAAATAATCAAGCAATTGCATAATGATCACCGGAAATAAAAGAAATATAATTGAGAATCTAAGTAAAATATTATGATGGTAGGATTTTCATATACAATTGGGACTAAGTAAGAGCCAGTATCAATAATAACTGAAACTCAGCGTATTTATAATTAAACAAGATACTATTACCAGTTATTATTTTAAATTTTCCCTAAAAATCTGATTGGCATTATATTAAATTTCGAAATTTATAGTGACACATAACCGATTGTGAGACGGCAGTTTATAATTTCTTAACATGGTGAAACAGCTGATGGGCGTTTCTGGAAATCTATAACATTAACATGGATGAGATTGTTGTTAATTCTGTAAGTCTTTAGTAAATAGTATTGTCTTTTTCAGTACAGTATATGGTAGCTTTTTAGGTGAATTATATATTTAGGGATTAAGATTAGGATTTAAGACAAGAGTTTAGTGCTTTTCAGTCGGTCAACACGAATGTACCCAAAAGAGATGGGTTATGCCCTAATCCTGAAATAAATTACATGAGATTAATAAAACACTAGGATGACCAGTTTCGATCGTCAAGCGATCATCATCAGATCCATTACACTTAGGCTACACAATCTATGTTTGAAATACAGGTGAAAATATTTACAATATGTACAATTATTTAGTTGCAGTATTGGTACTGCAACTGTCAGTGTATGCTAAATGCAGTATATATGTTAGGTGAAATGCTAAATGGTGATAGCTATCCGGAGATTGTTCTTTAGAGAGATTATATGGTTGTAAACTATGGTTAAACTATAAAATTTTTGGCTAACTACTTATCTGATTGTCTTCCGTATTACAGCTACTCGCAGTTTTCGTGCTCACTGGAACTCGCTGTGCGGTCGACTGCGGTGGTTATCTTAACGACTGGTTTTCCCCCTGCCACCTCCCCCTGTCCCTACGTGCTGTGGGGAGTGATAGCGATGTGTTTATGTGAGGTGTTGCCAACCTAGATAAGATGTATGTTATTGAATGAGGTAGGTCCACAACTATTAAAGACCGTGGATTGGCCCTCCCCACGCGTGGAGCATAACCCATTCGAACTAAGCGTTGACGGTCTTATGAGGACGTCCCGGCACCTTTAATACTGCCGCTAATATGGGCCTTGGTTTATTGCAGAAGCAAAGTACATCGTACACCTGATCCAGATAACATTTACCTATTAAAAAAACCCATAATTTCCCCCCTTTTTTATCTAGCTTGGCTGTGTCGCTAAATT